>JAACJT020000036.1:2778907-2834248 GCA_009936485.2 Gymnarchus niloticus
GAAACGCGAGGGGGGGGCGCGCGCCAGAGAAGGGGGGGGGGGGGGGTGATCAGCCTCCGGAGCGGAGAGCGGGGGGTGGGGGGGTGGTGGAGTTTCTCTGGTGTGTGTGCACACAAGACTGTAAAGGTAGTGATTTTCAGAACACAAAGTGTGGCCCCGAAGGGGGGGGGGGGGGGAGAAAGGGGAGGTCAATTAGAGGACTGAGAGACAGACACTGCCCTGCGGGGGGAGGGGGGACGGAAATAATACTGTACTGGAAGCAGAGGAGACAGGCTGCGAGATTTCTGTGCCGCCACCATGAGGAGAGCAAGCTGCACCTGGCTGTGTGTGCATGCGGTCTGTGGTCTCCGTGCCTCACCTGGAGTTCACCTGTATTTATACTCTGACTGCTGGGAGGACTGTCCCTTCTGTGCAAAATCGGTCCGGGCTCGTCTGGCAGGACAGTGCACACGACAAAACACACAGTTCACTCAACAGCGGGAATGGCGAAGCTGCAAGAATGCATCCCATCTTAACGACGACTCCGGAGCGTCACCAGGCCAATATTACGGGCAGATTTATCAGGAACACATGAAACCCATTCACCTTGGTTCTTCCTCCAGACTGCGTTCGATCCTGGGGAAGCAGGGGGGGCGGGGGGTCCAGGGGGGGTGGGACCGACGGTCCGGAGAAGCCGTTGCTGCTGCTGGAGCTGTCCGTAGCTGGGGGACGGAGAAGTGTGAATGGGGGTCTGATAGGTGGGAAAAGGCACGGGGGAGCCATCTGGCTGTGGCTGCGTGGGGAACCCCAGGGGCTGCTGGGAGTACGCTGACGGTTCCAAGATGGAGAACGTCCCAGAGGCAGGAACCACATCAGCATCTGGCGGGAGGCCACCGATGGAGGCCTGGAGGTCCGGGAGGTGAGGGGCCACCGTGGCACCGGAATAAGGAATCGAGGCTCCTGGGAGTGCTAGGGGTCCCGGCTCCACCTGCATGTCCTCCGTGCTGCCCTGGCGGGCTCCAAGTGGCTCAGGCGGTTCGGCGGGGAGCAGGGCGGTGTCCGGTGCCGATTCCGTGCCTTCTGCCATGTGGATGGGCTGAGGTGGGCCCATTTCTTCCACCTTGGCCACCTTGCTCTTGGCCACCTTGGAGCAGGTGTGCAGGTGCTTGATAAGGGCCCGGTGCGACCTCAGCTTGGCCCGACAGCTCTCACACCTGCACAAAGGCCGTCGGTAACAAGCCAGTTAATTAGAGAACCAAAGCTTGTTTGTTAAGTTCGGCTGTGGCTTCAAACCGGTAGCTCAGTTAAACAACTTCACGAAAGGAAAAACTACATCTGTCATAGGCAATACTGTATTCATAATCCTATGTCACACAAAATTCTTACAGAAAATGCAGTCCTCCTGTTAAAAGAAAACTGTAGCATATTCTGTGTGCAAGTAGTGTGTTCGAACAACCCCATCACAGAACCTTAGACTTCAGCCTTGTGAGAACTGAAGTGTTTTGTGTGCAAGTGTCGCCCCCTACTGGCCACTTACAGAAAGTAGTGATTGGGCTTGTAGTGGCACCTCATGTGCTCCATGAGCTGTTGCATGTTGGGGAAGGAGCCGCCGCAGCCCAGCGACGAGCACTGGAACACTTTTCCTAGGCAGAGACAGGGACACAGTTGCACTTCCAGCTTTCCTGTAGCACTAACATCTCCAAGCCCCCCAGCACACTTTACTCGCTCAATTGCCTGCAGCATGGTCACAGTAATAGGTTGGCACACCATATCCTTCCAGGAGGAAACAGTGCCGGTCACAAACGAGCAGATCAGGCAGAGGGAGGAGGGGGTTCAAAACAAAGAAACTGAGACAGAGGCAATACAAGAATTTTTTGCATTCCTCTGTTAGTGGTTTTCGACCCAGCCCCATCCCATCCCATCCAGTCCACATTTCTGTTCTAGTCCACTTGCCCATATTATCCAGTTAATCTAGGACACCGTCATGAAATGAGAAGTTCAGGTATGTACGAGTAGGTGGTGTAACACAAGAAGAACGTGGACTGGCTGGCAGAGCCTGAGGACTGGGTTAAGAATAGCTGTTTCATTACTGTTTAATTGTCTATACAGTTTTATTGAAACAGATGACAACAATTAAATCCTTCTGTTCTGAACATAAAGCTCATATTGACTTTGACAGACTATGTATCATGTGGCGATGTACTTTATTTCCTACTAACATCAGTAATGTGTTGCTCTGTTAACAGATTTTGAATTAATAAATATTTAGAGATCCAGCAGTTAGGGCCTATTTTTGACTTTTCTCATCTTCAGAACATTGATAAAAAGTATAAAATGGTTTGCATCCTGATAATCCTTCACTGTAAAGCTCAAAGCAAGAGCCACACATATGTAGTTACCTGGAAGAGATTCTGTGGGAATCTGGTGGCTCTCTATATGGACGGTCAATTTCTGCACGTTGGCAAAAGTCTGCTTGCAGCCATAGAATGAACATGGCAAAACGTTTCCTGGGGGAAACCACACAAACCTTTATTTAAATTAACCACAGGATTCTAGAGCAATACCTACACCTTCCTTTTACTCGTGGACCCAGTTTATGACCAAATTACCTATTCATATTCCCCCTCCCCATCTTAAACTATACGATTAGTTGTTTTCCTGCATGCACTTGTAATTTAAACAAGATCCCCGGAACTATGCATATAACCCCATACCGATAAACACGGCGGTACCTTCCACGATTTGGGTGGGCGCTGGCATTGCTGCACTCTGCTCAGGTTCGGCGGTACCGGCGGACATCCTTGGATCATGGCTCTCAACGGCCAGAGAGGACTCGGTGATGGAGAGCAGCCTCTCTAATTCAGACTATCTGGAACACAGCACACCATTTACCAGACAAATCCTTTTCCAAACTACGCAAGTCCATGTACTAACATCCCTATATCATCTCCGGGGAAAATGCACAACAATTAATAAACGGGTAGTAATTTTTACTGGTTAAAGGAGCTGAGCCCGTAACCAGTAGGTGGTGGGTTCGAGTCCCGGGGAGGCGCTGCTGTCGTACGTGAGTGAACGGCGTCACTCGATTGTAAGACGATGGGCTACCCTCAGACAAAGGCGAAATCTCTGAACCCAGGCCTATTAATATTCACCGTGCACGAAAACAGACTAAGTCCATAAATAAAACGCAAACTAATATGAGAACACAGGCGACCATTACCGCGATATTACACGTTTCTCGTTGACAATTCAATTCGCTCCAGCAGACTGCAACAGGATCGACTACTTACCATAAAAAAAAAAGACCTGTAACGACGGTTTTAATCAAGGGCCGGCATCCAACGAGGCATTTGCGAAGACGGTAGGGAACGAGGGCAAAATACGAAACATTACGGCGAAATGAGACGGGAGCCAAGAAGAAACCTGCGGACGTGCCGCGCATACGCTCCGACCCCCGGCCTCCTGAGCTTTTGGTATCGCGAGAAGACTTGTTATCGCGAGAAGACCGAAGTGGCACGGGAGGCCCCGCCTCCTTGCGGAAGTAGGCCGGCCCTTTTCCCGTCAGCGATGCGCCGGGTGGCGGCAGCTCTGCAAACAAACGCGTCCGCGGCGTTCGGCCTTAATTAACCCCGCTTCTGCCGAGCTTCACCGTCCTCGTTACGGTCGAGGTTACGAATCCATTCGGATTGACCTGATTTCTGACTTGACGTTGCGTAATGTTTCACCCGTGACTGTCTGGTATTTACATACGTGCAAAATAACATCAAAATTGATTAAATTAAACATAACTAGATTTCATTATTTTACTACTTAACTGAACACATGCAATCCGTTGCCAACCTTATTCTTACTGTTGTTTTATTGGTAATAGAAAAACTGTAACAGTGTTATTATTATGTTGTATGCATTTCTTACTGGACCCATGAGCTACTGTACCTCGTAAAGATTAATCAGTGTAGGATGTAGATGGCTGATGGATGATGTTACGCAACAGCCAATTGAGTCAGATCAAAACTGATGCGACTGAAGTGAAAACGTCAGCTCTGAAGCACATTCAATTCTCATTAAATATCTGCTCGCAATTACCTTCTCGGATATTTTTACAGGCACCCATAAATATCCCTGGTTTTGCTGAAAACATACGCAAAGGATATCGGCTGATACGAGTGAACAGGATCTGTCAAGTCAGACTTGCCGGAGATGTTATGATTATCACATGGCACGTGCGCTTGGCCTACGTCACGATCGCTTTACGAGCGTCACCACGTCAGAAGTTGACTGTTCGGAAAATATAAGGCTTTGCAATACTTATAATATTCAAATCCAGTCCACGGCGTCGCGCCTATTATTATGAGTGCAATAAACGACCTAATAATAAAAAATACAAGTAAAGAATAGGCTCTCAACTAATTAGGCAATATGAAATATTTACACCGCTAACCCCAGGGAGGTGCGTCACACCGTGGCCTGGGGTATTGTCTAACGCCGAAATGTGTGTGTCTTTAAGGCTCCGGGCCATTAGACCCTGTCTGGTCCGAGGAAGTGCTTTGGCTAGGGAGGAGCTTGACTTCCCAGTCAGCGGGACTGACTTATAGTTAATTAGTCGTAGGTGGGGAGAAGAAGTAGTGCCTTGTAATTACTTGTCACCTATAAGGTGGCCAAAGTCGATTTCGGAGGTATAGAGGGAAATAGGAGCCCGTCCTTTAACGACCGAGAGCCGAGCAGGACTGCAGTAGCGGGACGGCTGGCTGCCTGGCTGCTCTGAACGCTTCATAGGTATGCGAGCTCGATCCAGCAACAAGCATGGACTTGATGGGGCGGCTCTCAGGTTTCCTGAACCGCATGTTATATTTTAGACATGACTCGTTAGGAGAATCGGAGGTCCGGCTGCTGGAGATACTCCATACAGAGGCGGGATGCGCGTCGTGCCTTTTAATCCCGCATCAATGGCACGGACCCCCAAAATCAAAGTGAAATTAAGAGCGAGGGCGGACTTTCGCTTTTACTTTTTGTTTGACAGCCAGAAGTAAATTCATGAAAAATTCATACAGAGCCATTTGGCGTGTAATTTGAACTTTTGCGAATAAACTGTAGTGATGTGTAATCTGATCACGTCGGGTCGGTAGATGGGAAGTGAAGATGTGAGTCTCCACCAGTGTGTTTCCTCTTGGATCCCTCTTGACTGTGAGGGTGCTGCCGCCCCGAGATAACCCCGTGTTTTAATATTGATCGTCGCTAACATCCTGAGAAACTGCGACGTCGTTGTCATTTTTATTTGCCCAAATGTGGGTCGGAATCGGACTGGGTATCTCCAGTGTTCGCTACAGAAAATGCGGGAAAAAAACAAAAAAAAAAACCCTTTTATTTCCGTTTAAAAATGTAGAGTACTTTGCAGAAATTAATATAATTCCACGTTTTAAGTATTCAAATGAAAGAAAAGTTGAAACAAATTAGGGACTTTCCATGGCACGACAGGGAAATGTTACTCTCTGACCATTTCAGCTGCATCCAAGCAAACAAACGAAAAGAAACGTTTTACTGGAATTCGTTCTCATAACGGATAAATCTAAACAAATCTCCTATCAAAAAGCCTTGTGCCGTGTATCAGCGATGCATCTTCGCGTTTTCTAAATGACTGAGGGTTATTATAGTGACATCTTTACCTAGGCAAAGATTTAAAAAATGCTATGTCGTCCAGCTTTAGAATGTAAGAAGCATTTTTCCTTACGGATCAATGTGCCACGCAAAGGTTTACTTGCTCATTTTGGTAGGGACTCGACCTGAGAGTTAGAAATCCTAAGTGGGGGATTGTTGTTGTACCTACTGGACTAATATAAGCATGTATTCTGCTAGGAAACTGATGCTATATTTTTGATAAAGCATTCTCTAAGCAATGGGGGAAGATTTTACAGCAGTGAAGAAAATGGCAACAGCAAAGACATATAGCAGCATTTTCTGACAGTTAACTGACAAAGTTGACACAGCATCATCTGTAAAGCTCTATAGACACTGTCTTATCTCAGGACTGACATGCTGCCATCTGACACACATTATTAATGCCCCACCTAGCTGGCCAGCATACTGTCATAATAAGTAATTGGCCATGAGCAATAAAGTGCACTGTAATTGTCTTGATTAATGAGAGGGGAATTCGAAAGCTCACTATTCTCAGTTTAAAATTACACCACATCCCAGTTGAGAAACAAAAGGACTTTTCAGAATGCAACTTGTAATGCCAGGCAAATGGAAAGTATTCATTCTGCCTGTCGATTCAAGGTTCTGAAATGGGGAGGTGCCGCGAAGATTGTCGTCGGTAACCGAGCTGTTCTCTTTCAAGGAAGCTAAAGAATATCTGGATGTTTGTTTACTTGGTTGAAGAAAACCACGTTTTATACGTTGTACCGTTCTTCATGTAACACTGCACTTGTTGCTTTTACCAGGTGGGTGCCTGGTAAAATAACTTTTACTGCGGCGTCAGGTTCACTGACTTAGAGTGTCTGTGGCCCAAGTGTCTCCCAGGTTTCTGGAGTTTTTACGGGTGCGACACTGATGGTCTGTTGCATTATAATGGCTGGGAACTCTCTAACGCCAGACTCCGGAAGTGAAGTCGTAGTAAACACCTGTGGAAAATACTCAGCAGCTCAAACGCGGAGTGGGAGGCTCACTTTGCCCTCAGAAATGGGTTGTTAGTTCAGGTCAGGTCAAGTCAGGCTTTGGCTCTCTGCAAACAGGATTATGGCTAAAGGATTAGCTGTAACCGAGACTAAGACTAACCTGTTTTAATTGACTTTCCTCCCTGTTTGCTTCAGGTCCCGTGGAAACTGCTGCATGCATCTCAAACAGACTTTAAACACTTTCAGAGCAGAAACTGGTCACGTGAAAGGTGTCATAATCGAAAGACCTCGTTACTGTGACGGAAGCTCGCCGTAGAGTCCAGAAACCTCGTGCTGATCATGTCTTTGGGGCTGAAGCAAGTGTTCAACAAGGACAGGACGTTCCGGCCGAAGAGAAAGTTTGAGTCGGGAACTCAACGGTTCGAACTGCACAAGAAGGCTCAGGCGTCGCTGAACGCCGGGCTGGACCTGAGGCAGGCAGTGCAGCTGCCGCACGGCGAGGACCTGCATGACTGGGTGGCCGTGCACGTGGTGGACTTCTTCAACCGCGTCAACCTCATCTACGGCACCATCAGCGACTCGTGCACGGACCACTCGTGCCCCGTCATGTCCGGCGGGCCCAAGTACGAGTACCGCTGGCAGGACGAGCAGCGGTACAAGAAGCCGACCGCCCTGTCGGCACCCAGGTACATGAGCCTGCTCATGGACTGGATCGAGGTGCAGATCAACAATGAGAACATCTTCCCCACCAATGTCGGTAAGGGGCCCGGGGAAGCAGCGGCTGTGGCAGCAGTACCGGGTCATTGCAAGTGTTAAACACGTTTGAACGTGTTAAAGCCATGGGCCGGTCTGGGTAGAGGTTCTCTCTTCACACTCTCATCCACAAGTATTTACAGCTGGGGTGGGGGAGGGGGGGTTGGCCTTCAAACGGTTTGTTGGGATTTCAGGTGTGTGCAGTTTTCAAAAGGTATTTAAACAGTGGCTGTAATTAGGCCAGGCGTTCTGTACCTGTGGGACAGAAAATTTTGTGACTGCAGCTAAATGTATAAATAACTCTTTGTCTGTTTGTGCTCTGGCCTGTTTTCACCTCGTAAATCATCCAGATTTTTAAAGGGCCAAATATCTCGGTAGTAAAAAAATCTGTGGATGAGCAAGTGAATATGTAAATGGAGCAGAACGAAAGCAGAGGGAATTCCATCTCTCTTCACCTACTGCGTCCTGTAGTGATGTCAGGGTCACCTGATTAGGGGATTATCCAGAAGTCGCGCGATTCACCGGAAAGGAACTTTAATGTGAGGTTTCGCTCCGTGGCCGCGTGCTCGGCCCCTCGAACGCCATAACCAGGTGCCCCCTCCTTCTCTTCTAAGGTACGCCCTTTCCCAAGACCTTCCTGCAAGTGGCTAAGAAGATCCTGTCCCGCCTGTTTCGCGTCTTCGTCCACGTCTACATCCACCACTTCGACCGCGTCAGCCAGATGGGCGCCGAGGCCCACGTTAACACATGCTACAAGCACTTCTATTACTTCGTCACCGAGTTCAACCTCATTGACCACAAAGAGCTGGAGCCTTTGGTGAGGGGGGTGGGTGGAGAGACTGACATCTCCAGCCGAGATCCAAGGGTAGCTACAGGCAGGAAAATCACCACCCCGGGGCCTCTGGATCAGGCCTCTTTGTGGGTGGCTGTGGGAGACGCCTCTTGGCAAACACCCAGCCCTGTTATTTCAACAGGTTGCTGACGCCCCTCCCATCTTAGCTGGCTGTTTTTACTGCGCCGCGACAGCCGAGAGAAGTTGCGTACAACCTGGAACCTCACAAAGCTGCAACGTAACTGTTGCATTCAGACCTCTGTCCAAAAATATCTGCTTGTTTACAGGGGGTGTTTAGAAAAATAAACGATGCATCTCCTTTAGGAAATGCCTGTATTCCAGTCAATGTTGGTTTAACAGGAATCGGCGAGTATGGGGTAGTTAAATCACTGCACATTAAGTGTAAATTCTGTTTATCAGGTGTAGTTTGTTTTCCTTATTAGGTGATGGAAAAACTTGGCTAACCGAACCATTACAGTTCATTAAAAATTGATCTTGGCTAATTATCCATGTGGAAACGATACTGACGCTGGTTAAATGTAGGAAAAAATGTTTTGGAAGGTCATATTAGCCTTCTTCAAGGTGTAGCCAGCGACATGTTTAGGCAATACCTGTCATGTTGTTTACTTTAGTGTGTTCAATAAACAAGAAGACTGCTTGTTTGCACAGGCTGCCATAAATACACAACCATAATAGAGACGGGGTATAAGCATCAGAGCTTAAAGTTCACCGGAGCATCAGACGGCAGCTGTATGGCTTATTGCCGAACTGTGCACTCTCTTGGGCTTTTGGGACAAATTTGGCGTTTGTGCCCGACATGCTTGTCCTTCCCTGTGACAGGCTTTCTTTTGAGAGACTCTGAAGTTGCCGTGGGCAGTGGGTTGCGCTCTGAGCACTGAGACAAGCTTCTTGTTGTGGTTCTGTATAGCAGGGGGTGTCTTTTTTTTTTTTTATTTTTTTTTTTCGCCCTCCTTTTTACTGGGCCTCCTCTTCTCTCTTCCAGAAAGAGATGAGTCTGCGGATATGCCACTGAACGAGGGTCATGGACTGGCCTCCGCTGCAAACACTGCATTTCGCTAGGGAACCAGAAGGGGGCATAACCATAAAGAGACCGAACAAGAAAAGGCACCTGAAAGTGTATTTTTATAAACATGTATTTTCTTGGTATGTAACACTTTTTTTTTTTATTAAATTCATTGTATTTACTGGAGGAACTAAGACAGTTAAGTCACTTGGTTTTAAAAAAGGTTTTTCCTTGTGGATGTAGTTGAAATAATATTATTTATCTAAATATACATTCGTACTGTGTAAGGGGTTAAAAATACTTTGGAGGTTTGCACACATTACCATAGAAACGCTACTTTAATGTCTGTCAATACTATAAGGTACGATTGTAAAGTGGTTATTATTGTATGTGGAACAGAATTGTATCTATGCCACCCACAAAAGCAAACTGTTTGAAGTCCATTGTTCATTTACACTTTGATGTTGCCTTTCTGATATCTCAGTAATTACATGTCATTACTCATTAATCCTGCCTGGTTTTTAAAAGGACTTCATTTTGAAACGGAGCTGAAGGTCATCACTGAAAGTGACGGACAAATATCCTCGTAGTTTAGATAAGGGCTTTTAAACTGTACTGGCACAGGATCTAAAGGCTGTGGTGATCACATAGCCTACAGATTTAAATACCACACCACTGTTGTTTTTTGGGTTGTATTTGGTTGTCAAATTAACAATTAACCAAAAAAGGAGGTCCTACTTCAAATGCTAATAAGCTATTCTGAATGTCACCTGGTTTACAATTCTTAAAATCTCCTTTTACCAATGCTTAGACGCAGGGTGGGCTAGTACTTTTCCTTCTTAAATTTACTGACATTGTTGTGAGGAGTGGTAGGCTATAACTTTATAATTTTTTTATTTTTTTTTTAACTTCCTATGACAGACTGTCACAGGAAAGCGTTCTGTAATATAAACGATGTTGTACATTTGCGTTTATGCATTTTTCTTTTATTAAATACATGTTGTACAAGTGCGTCGTGTTATTGCACCACAACTCCAACAGTGTTCGCTAAATCAGGGGTTCACAAACGTCTCTTCCTCAAAGCCGTCATGGCTTCTCCTGAGTATTGATCTGCGGGCCACTAGAGGGCGCTCATGTCAGCCCTTGAGAAGCGTTATTTTTTTTTCTGAACCAGCTTTCCCCCGAGACACGCCCCTGCTGAATCAGAAACGCCCCTGTCTAAACTGATTGGTTTAAAACCAGAGGACGCTCCTTTTTCGTACAATCGCAGATTATCACTTTGATGTCGTGACTCGTGGGCGTTTCAGATTCAGCAGGGGCGTATCTCTGGAGGAAAGCTGGTGCGGGAAAAAAAATAACGCGATCCAGAAGTACTGCAGCAGATGGCGCTGTTGCGCTACACATCGGCGCTAAATGGAAGCCGGAAGGCAGTACTCAGCTGAACATACGGTACAGTATATGAACAAGGAGCGTATACGTGCAGCACTGCTATTTATGTTAGGAGCTTCGATTTCCTGTGTATTAACACGCCGTGTTTCGTAGGAACTTGAAGAACAAGAAAAATCTGTAGAAACATCCAACTCCTCATCAAAGCTGAAAATCATCTATTCGTTGTTGTTATCGTGTGTTGTATTCTAATGCGTTAACTGTATTATTTTAATGGATTTTTGTAACTCAAAGTAACTGCCCTTTAGCGTATTTACTATTGTTTTAGTAAGAAATAAGTTTCAGTGGCTAAGGGCGGCACAGACTATTTAAGTTGACCCCCCCCATACACACACACACACAGACACAGACACAGACCGTTATGGTGTCTGGTTTGCGCGCTGTACGTGCGTGCTCATAGTCCAAGAATAAACTGGTTCTGGATCAGTTCGGCCAAATAGGTCATAATACAGGAGTGCGATGGCTGGGTGTCACCCTAACTCAGTTAGAAAGCAGAAACTGGGGGAGCTCTAGGTGAGTGCGATATGTATGGTGAGTATTCACGAACGGAATGTTTCCAGAGGAGGCGGATCTCCGTCCAGACCCGAGGTGCAGAGCACACAGGGCCGGCCCACCGTCCTGCTGCTGCAGGCGTCATGCTTTGTTTGGATCCCTTCTGCGGGACATCAGTAACGCGTGCTGCAGCCAGTGTTCCTCCAATGTTTATCAGATAGCATTTATTACCTCTCCGTTCTTCTTCTCTCTGAAATGTCTTTCTTCAGTCTAGGTTTCATTGTCATTGTCATTTATTTTCCATACGTTTTTAAGACTGGTATTATTCTAACAGGGACTTATAATGTTTTTAGAACATATAGAAGGGGAAAAAAACGTGTTTGAAAGTATATGGACTTAATAGAAATGTAGGTCCGAAAAACCCCCACCCCAAATTACCAGGTTAGTTGTTTAGCCAACTGACTGGTTATAAAAACAATTTCTTTAAAGTAACGTTTTACAAAGTACATGAAGGAAGTAGTCCACAAAATCTGTATGTGGGGCAAGTATATGACTTGTGCTTTTTATTGATATACAACAAAGATGATGTCATTAATTACTCATTAACAGCTCAGTCGTGGAAACGTTTTTGATTCTTTATTAGTTTTCTGTCGTGGGTAACGTCTGCAATTCTAATTTACAGTACACCTACGTTTAACCCTTTACGTTTGATTACAAACTGCATACTTATCGCTTTGAATAGTCATCAAAACACACGAACAAAAAATAATAACGTCTGATAGTTTTAGGTAGACACATCACTATATATACATATATATATATAATGTGATCTTTTTACCTAATCGTCAGTTCAACAAATGTAAAGTTAAAATTAATCAAACAATTTGCGGGTGTTATTGTTTTTAATGCATATAAACTCAAGTTGTGTCCTTGATGGAAGGCCCAGTTTAAATAAAGATAAGGAGGTGGGGTGAGACTGCACCTCGGCTAACTTTTACTGTTAACTTATCGTGTATGTTGTTCCTCGTGACAGAACTGGCGGGCACAGTTTGTGCGCCCGTAGATATAACGCCAGAAGACCGTTCGACCGAAAGAAAATGAGATATTCCTTAAGGGCAGGATAAGGGCCATTCGCAAACAACGGAGATACGGACGCCACTAGGGCCCCGCTACTAGGAACCCACTTCTAGGAAAGCTTACACGACCCTGCAGGAGCATAAATCATGGCCACGTGAGCGCCGAGCCTGAGGAACCGCCGAGAAACGGCACGCAGCGCGTGCAGCGCTAACTAACCGTCCGCCGCGCCCACCTCGTACCCAGCCTGCTCAAGTCGCGTTCGTCCCGGGAATCTTGCAGACAGCCTTGGCAATCAAGGGCTCCGCCGCATCATAATGATACCAGAGAAGCAACCGCTAAATTTATCTCACGTTGTGCTTCTTAGTCCAGCACACTGGCACCGTCCCAATGACTTTTCTCACGTCCCAGTACTACCATCAGAGACGCGTTAAAAGAGATTACTGTCCCGGAATCCGTTTAGTTAAACAGGAGTTCACCATAAGTACATCCCATCGGTTCCACATACATTCGGAGACATCTTTCTAAATGACCGGGTGGGATATAAATGACCGGGTGGATATTTGAACCATTTTTTGCTAGAAAGTGCATCCCAGTGCCCAGTACCGGCTCCTAGAAGTTCCAGTGGCTCTGGGCTAGATGGTTTGTTTTTCTTTTGAAGGAGAAATTGCGTCATGTGCTCGAGTCCACCAGCCAGACTTGCGTAATGTTTGCGCCTGTTTTAAGACTTCTGTACAACTGCCAGTATACACGGCGTAGAAAGGGCAACGCGCCACAAGAAGTTCCTGTACTTACAACATACCCCTTCTTGAAAACGGCACGTACAAATCCACGTTGCCAGAAATACTAGGTCAGTATTCCTGCAGAAACCGGATTTCTTTCTAAGTGAAGAGTTGCAGTCTATGTCTTGATGGAAACACACAGTTCATCCTCCCTTGAAAATAACCCTAGTCAGGCTGCAACTCTGAATAAATTCATGCACTTTGTAGTTGACTAGGCTATGGCAATAATTGCATCAGATGAAATTTGATCCATAAAATCTCGCTGTCTCTCTGTCCCAACCTATACGTTTTAAAATGTTAGCTTGTCAACCTTTAGAATATAATTAATAATTTTAATGGTTATTTGTTGTATTTTTGTTTTGTCTCATTTTGATGCACAATATTTTATAGAATAAATAATGTCTTGGGTTGAAAAACGCGTATCTTAAAAGCATGATGCAATTCACTCGATTCTCGCATCATAAGTTTAAGAAGTGTCGTCATCCTGCAAGAAAATCGACTTAGTCCGGGCAGACCGAATAAATATCATTTCTAGACTGGAATAAAGTCAGTGTCACCATTTATCTTCCAAGCTCGTCGCGCGATGGAATAAAATTTAACGCCGAAAGCTATATCATTATGAAATAATTTGCACGATCCTGTTTCTGTTCATTCCAAACATTTGCCCATTTGCCACATATCTCAATTTATTTGTTGCTTTTGTTCTGATTTCTGACAAGAATTCCTGTCTTTGCATTTTTCCCAAGTCCCATCCAGTCATGAGACGATTACAGTTCTACACGCCCCGCACGCTGCGCCGAAACAAATACAGTAGCGTCAGCTATTTTACTGGCTCAAGTTGCGAAAGGAACAAAGAAATCCACCCTTCTGTCGTACACGTCAGTGATCGAGCCTCGCTTCGTAACACTGTGTCATCCAGTGAAACCTACCCATGTCCGCAGGGCTTTGACTGAACTATTTAAACAGCGGGGTATTAAGAAATAAGGTTTTTATCATATGATCACCCCATATCAATATATTAGTAGGGACAGAGGGATCATGAGATCTGAAGCATCAGACTATTGTTTTGAGGCTGTGTTTATTGTGAGGGGGGCGGAGCTGACCGCATAGAAGTAGGTGGGGAAAGAGTGTGAAGGTTATATAAAGGCTTCCTTCGGCTGTCCAACAGCGTCTGTCACGTCAGAAGCAGGAAAGCTTTTAGGTCGCCGGTCGCGGTTCTCCAGGAGCGGCGTTGAGGCTGGAGTTTCACGGGTAGCAGACGGGGTAAGGGAGGCACCGGCTTGTCGCCCCTGGTTGTCAGCTGTAGCGCAGAGGGCCGTGGGATGAGTCCCTGGAGCCCCAGCGTGGAAACGGGCTTTGCTGGAAGCTTCGGCAATGCGACACGTACTGGGACTGAGTGGAGTGGACACAGGCGTGTTTTTAACGGGAGACATCAGTGAGCCTGTGCTGCTGTTGCAATACTCTTCTGTGTTTCGAAGACAGTTGCTAAAATGTATCATTTCGGATTCTGAAGTTTGTTACAGACGTGGACTCGGGTTGGTTATTGCGAGCGGCTAAGCAGAAACAAAGTAACTTGTTTTACCCCTGAAAGCTGATTTTTTCAGTCTTCGGTTTGCGTAATTAAACTGAGAAGTCGGGCTGTTTGTTAGCCTTTATTTTTAAAGCAGGTCTCGAATTGAAATGTATTGTTTCTTTGTGGACTTGCGGAATACAAACTATTGTCCGAGATACAAATATTGTATTTGTAGTGACAGTTTCCGAATGGGAAACGTGTCAGCCCAAAAAAAAGATGAAATGCGAGTTAACTGACAGGAGCTTTCCGCCTGACGTCACGTGCATTTCGCAGGTGTCCGTTAAGAGACCCGATCCGCCGTCCGGACGTCTCTCGGCGAGTCTCTGCGCCTGCAGCTTCGCTCATCCGCATCCCAGGCTGCTCTCTTACAGCGGCTTAAACGGAGAGGAAGAGGCGGCACGATGGTGCAGAATAAGATGACCGAAGTCACCGGATTTCACCGCTCGTTTAAGGTGAGGCACGCGACGACGACGACAAACAGAACGGCCGGTTGTTTGGCTTGTGGTCCACCATAAACAACTAGGGTCCGATTCACTGTGATGGGTCGCAGACATCATGTTCGGTCTCATTTGAGTATAAAAAGGCTAATACTGCAGTTTTGACGTATTACGTGAAGCGCGTGGTGGCAAACGCCTAACGGATAATTAGGGTAGTCTTGTCAGTCTCGTGGAATTTTGACCTTAATATACAGTTGGGTATCACTGTCTATGAGGATTTTACTCCTGACTATGAACTTAACCTTTGCCAGCTGCGCTTGTCCTGCTGTGACTGTTAAGGGAAATTTTGGGTTGAAAACCGGTTGCTTTTTTAAATGGCAAATTTTTTGCTTGTATGTAAAAAATTTATAGTGGTTCAAAGGGATAGTTCAATGGAATTTGGTTATGTTGGAATGCTGAGCAATCAGTTTATGTGGCACGTTGAGCCACTGGATTAATTTCAGTTCTTTATCGTTATTTAGCTGTCAGTTAAACTGATGATGGCCAGAAAAAAAAATCTCCTTGTTAATGTGCAGCTTCTCTCTGTTTAGGGTCAAAATCCTTTCGAGTCGGATGACTTCACAAGAACAGGCTCCAATCTCCTTGAATCTGCCTTTGGTTTTGACTGTCCTTCCAGACCTGGTAAGACTTGCCACACTGTCCACATGCAATTAACTGCATGTAATCCTTTTTTTTTTCCAGTGGGGGGGTTGCAGTAATATGATCGTTGTCAAAGTTCATACTCAACTGACAGCTATACTCTGCTCAACTAATTGGTATGGGGGTGGGGCACTGACTCCTGTTTCTATGATTAGTATAATCCCATTGAAACCATCACCCACTCAGGGATATGGGGTGACCTCTTTCAAACCCCATGACTTTTGCCTGTTCGCTAACACTCTGCGGTTCCTCTCATGTTAAGATATGCCGTCCAGTCGGCCCATTGACATCCCAAACGCCAAGAAGAGGAACAAGAAGAAGAAGAGATGCAGGGCCACAGACAGCTTCTCTGGTCGCTTTGAAGGTGAGTCACTCAGAAAGCCAGAGCTGGTTCCGTGGATGGCGAGTAGCATAGCACTAAAGAATATTAGCTTGTAACCTGGTGGTTGTTGGCTCACATCCCTGTCATGGTACCATTACTCTGGTGCAAGTTTGGTCTCCATAAATGAGTAAAACCAAAGTCTTTTTAGACTCTGGTGTAATTAACTCCACCCAATCTCCCCCCCCAATTTCTAGATGTGTACAGGCTGCAGGAGGAGGTGCTTGGAGAAGGCGCGTATGCCCGAGTTCAGGCCTGTGTCAACCTGATTACCAACAAGGAGTACGCTGTTAAGGTACACAGCACTTCTCACTTTGCCTGGGTTCATGGGTAATAAGGGAAATTCACAGTGGTTTGCAGTACACCAGCCCATACAGTGTAGTATTTTTAGGCAGTGTGCTGGTTGGTTGACTCAAACCCTGGAGCCACGTTAGAGAGTCAGTTACAGACTGGCTGCCTGTGGGGTGGGTATGGCCACAAATAATGTGTTCTAAGATGATTGACGTGTGCACTGTAAGATGATGTTCGACTTGACTGAGTTTGGCTTTGAAGCTGTTACTGCAAAGGCGCCTGAGGTCCTGCTCTGTGTTGATGGGGTCAGATGGCATTAACTAGGAGGTATTCCATCAAGCGGGCTTAACAAATCCTATCGTTAAACTTGAATTCTGATTGGGGAAAGCGGAAAGGACAACTTCAGGATTTGTCAATTTCCTGAATCTCCCCAAATTTCTCCAGTCAGAATTCAGGTTATCGATAGCCTTTAAGCTTGGTTGATGGAATAGCCCCCCCGGTGGGGTTGTTGGGATATGCCTGTAGGATAGCCCCCCAATTTATACGTTACACCTCCTGCTGCATGCATGTCTAAGTGTGAGCGTTACGAGGCTGTTAGATTAGAGCATAGCAGTCTGGATGCTGTGGCGTGCTGTTTGTCATCTGTGCCATGCTGGCTAATTTGCCTGCTTGCATGGTTGGCAGGAGGACTATCATAGCTGAACTGAAGTGTGTGCTTGGGTGTTTTACAGCTTATCACAGCTGAATCCCATGAGGGCGTGTGCTACTGGGATCTCGCGTAGCTTGGAGTTTCTTTGTTTGCTCGGCAGTTGGTTGTAAACATGTGCTGCATGCTCAGCACAGTAACTGTCTGTCACTTCGGTAAGGTAACCAATCAGGGGAAAGGGGTGGCAACTTCCTCCTCTGTCTTGTCACTCATTTGTCTGTGGGCATTTGGTGCTGAGAACAGCATGTTCTGGCAGTATTGCCCAAGTGCAAAACAAGAGGTTTGGGGGGAGGGGTCAGGTCAAGGGTGTAGGTGTTTTTTTTTTTTTTGTTTTTTTTTTTATGTCTAAGCTGTGTTTTTCTGTTAAGGGAAAGGAACTTAAATTCTCCCCATTGTCCTGTGTATCTGGGGATTTTTCAAGATCTTCCCAAAGCCTCAACTTAGTCTTGTTAGTCAGAATTTGAGGAAATAAGCGAACTGGGTTTGAAATGTCAGGTTTTGGGAATTTTTCTCCAGACCTGACTTCTCTGTGTAGTCACCTTTATTTGAGTTTCTCTTCTATTTCAGGCTCAGGGTTCAGATCTTTAAAGTACACCTGTGCTTTAGTAAATGTCTGTCCTGGTCCCCCCATTAAGTGTCCATTAGCAGAGACCTTTGGACACAATCTCACTGCAGGTGTGAACAGTAGCCCCTTACAGTAGTGTGTGGAACTCCCCCACCAGGTGATAGTGAATGGTGGAGTCCATTTGTTGCCTGTCTGGGCTCCCATGTGTCCAGAGTGATTTACTCTCTTATGGTGTGACTGCAGTAAAAACGTGCCATTTTATCACCAGGCCTGCGGGGGCATAAACATAGATGCCCACTAGCCACCCACCTGCCGTTGGACAGAACAGTTATGACATCAGTGCAGCATTGGTGTGTTCCTGTTTAGATCTTTAATCATACCTGGGTGTTTGTTTCACGGTACAGGGGCAAGTAGCTGCTGAGTAGGATGTTATTGTGAGCCCCCAGGACTGACTGTAGGTCTGGATGGCCACTAATTCCACATACTTGCGGCACTCGCAGTTGAGTTTAATGGCAGCCATCGTCTGGCAAATGATGGGGGTGGAATTGCAATTTGAAGATAGAGGCCAGTCAAATGCATGGCTGTGAGGTCTTCCAAGCTGCCCGTCAACAGGTGACTGGTGCTCACCATGAAACGGCTGTGTATTTGTGACCGGTATGTCTGGGCTCGAATCGATTTCCCATTTGTCTGCAGTTGTGAGTACTCCACGTCAGCTGATTGGTGGCCTGGCGATTCACAGCCGGTGTGGCCTGTGTGTGTGTCCTTGCAGATTATCGAGAAGAAACCGGGACACAGCCGCAGCCGCGTCTTCAGGGAGGTGGAGATGCTGTACCAGTGCCAGGGCCACAGGTAATCCCGCCCCGCGGTTGTGGTCGTACCGCCGGTTCACAGGGGGAATTCAACACTGCAGCGTTTTGGGAGTGGCGTGTGTCTGAATGACAGAGCTGTTCTTTCAGCTGGTCTTGTAAAAAGATCTCCAGTGGTTAGTGACGTGGGAACCGGCGGTTTAAGTTGTTATGAGCCAGAAGCCTAAATAAAACATGGGCTGGTTATTAGCGGGGTTTTGTGTTCGTCAGAATAATAGGAGCGGTCTGTGAAAGTCGGGGCATGTCTGCCTGTAAACGTACGTCTAAACGTACCCTGAACTGTACAGTACATGCCTGTTTACCACCCACGCTGGCAATAAATGCTGCGGTCCTGATTAACCGTGACAGGGCAGGGGCTGACCTGGGTTCTTGTCCCATGTCTGCTGCAGGAACATCTTGGAACTGGTGGAGTTCTTTGAGGAAGAAGACAAGTTTTATCTGGTGTTTGAGAAGCTGAGGGGAGGTATGTGGTCCTGACTCTGCCCAGCGTGGCTGTGTTTTCTAGCCTGCTTTTGTATGTTTCAGCTGGATTTGTATTTGTTTAGTTCTGACGGATCATCAGCAAAGCTCGTTCTCTCACAGGCTCAGTTCTGACCCACATTCACAAGCGGCGGCACATTAGTGAGCAGGAGGCCAGCACTGTGGTGCAGGACATCGCCAGCGCTCTCGACTTCCTGCACACCAAAGGTGGGCTTGCCCGGGATGTGTGGTTGCCAACCCACAGCGTGGGTACGACGCCACCTGTTTGGTCTTTCTCACAGCTGTCTTTGCATTTGCAGGAATGGCCCACAGAGACCTGAAACCAGAGAACATCCTGTGTGAGCACAGCGACAGGGTGAGTGCATGGGAATCGAGACGTGTGGCGCATGGTCTCGTGAATGCTGGGGTTACCGGGGCTTAAGTTGGTACTCTGGACCTCGGCAGATCTCGCCCGTCAAGATATGCGATTTTGACCTGGGCAGTGGGATCAAGCTGAACAGTGACAGCTCCCCCATCTCCACCCCTGAGCTCCTCACTCCGGTGAGTGTGTCAGTGGCGCCCCTTCTGTTTGCTCGCCTCACCTAAATAACCCCAGTATCACTTTCCCAAGAGGCCTAGCTTGCTTCTGTCGCAATACTGCCAGTTCCGTTCATCTCACCCAGCCTCTTTGTTTTCTTGAGTTGAGATCCGTATCAGTTTTGCGTGCATTCCTGCTAGATTTTAGGAACGTGTGTGTGTGTGTGTGTGTGTGTGTGTGTGCACGCGCGCGCACGGTTAGGGGCAGGAAGATGGCGGAGCTGTGCGGTGTAGAACCTTCTGTGGGAGGAATTTGAACCCAGCCTTCCTGCTGCATAACCCATCACAGAGTACATTTTCAGCAATAAATCGTACTGACTTTCTCTGGTAGGAATGCTCAAGCAGTGACAGTCTAGTTTTAATCTGCTGTGGGGGCTTACTTTGCATAGCAACAGATGCCCCCCCTTCTGAGTGGCCCTGCCTCCCACTCCCTGACTCAGCCACTTGTAGAGCGCTGACGACTGGTTTACTAAACATGGCTTATTTCTCGGCGCACTTGGTCTGGTTCTGCTCCCGTTGCCCAGTTTAACGCGCAGTTCCACTTCGGCTGCGGGACATCTGCCCCGTGCTTTCTGTCGTTGGATTCAGACGCGTGCGACCAGATCTTTGCTTTTTCTGTCGGACACGGACTGCTGTCAACCAGAAACTAAGGAACACAGAGTTCAACATCTGGTCCACTGGTGGGGGGAGGGTCTCGGTGGTGGTGGGGGGGCTCCGAGTGCCTTGGCACTTGCCTGCCGGGTTGTGCCACTACACAGTGGCATGATGCCTGCTCCTGCCCACCTGTGTTCTCTCACATTAAAACATAACGGCGCTTCCCTCCCCCACCTTTGTTACAAAGACTTGTCGGCGGCTTAGCAGTAGGCCGTCCCCCCACCTAGCAACTGCATTCTGATAGGCCAGCCTGTTGGGAGGGTGCTGGGGGGGAGGGGCCACACTAGCCTTGGTTTGTCTCTCACATGCTGTTGGATTGTTTGTCCGGACCTTGAAGTGAGTGGATCCCTTTGTACAGGGACAGCTGTGTGCTTTCCTTGGTATCAGATGTGTTTAAACACTAAATGTATGGCCAAGTAGCCCACAGACTAATTCCTGTTATGCTGGGCTATGTGGCGAGCCTGCCCTCCCCCCCCATCCAAGTTTTTGTGACTAGGTCGGGGCGTGGCCTGGTGCTTCTGAGAAGCGTCACTTTCTGAGAAACAGTGACGTGAAAGGGGAGTTTTGTTGGGGTGTGGGGGGGAGCTGCGTAAGCTCGCAGCTGCTGTGGGCAGGGCGCCGGCCTCTGGTCTGCCCCGCCCCCACCACATGAGTCGCTCTGGCCTGACCAGACAGGAAAGCCCCAACAGGGTTTAGCATGCTTCCAGCTACCTTGGAGCTGACTGATGCAAGCCTGCGGAGCCTTGCAGCAGCGTAGAGGACATATCTCGGAAACCAGACCTGTTTTTACTTAAGTTTTAACTAAAGTTGCACTTTAATTGTTATGTAGCTCATAGTAATGAGACGTGCATTTCTTGGGCGTAAGCGATTTTTAAAGTAGGACAAAAGGTCGATTACCTGCCATCTTACTTTCAGTATGATAAAATTTCCCGCAATTATTTCTGTTAAAGCCATTTTTTTTTAACTTGTTCATCCTTTTTATGCTGTCTTCAAAGATTAACCCTTTCAGACAGATGGTTATTGTGTTGTAGCTGCTTGTCTAATGTTTCTGTTGGTCAGGCTCAGGTCGGAGCTCTTCGGTCTCCCCGGAACGATACTCTGACTGGCTTCACTTTTTTTTTTTTTTTTTTTTTTTTTTTTCTTCTGCTGCCCTCTCGGTCCGATGGAGGGATTTGATTTCAGCCGGTCTGCTGATGGTATGGATTTGGTTTGGACTGGTGTGATGCGAGGCTGGAGCCCTGTCAACAGAGGCATTATCTGGTCAGCTTGGGGATTCCAGTACTGAGAAATGGCTTTTGTGTGATCGCAGCAGGCACTTCTGTTGTGGGAGCCTGGGCTGCTTAACCCCCCCCTGGCTAATTTTAGACCGGCATTCCCTGTTTCACCTGCTGTTGAACTTCACGGGCAGTTCAGTTCAGTCCAGTTTTCACTGAGATGATCCCTGCTGTCTTTTTGTGATCCCATTGGATGGCTGCTCTGTTCATCAGTACTATGAAACCTTGGAATTCTGGGAAAAAAATTCTGCCTTTGTTGGAAACAGGATGGGGGAAGTGCACTGCAGAAGCGCCGCAGAAGTTGGGGGTGTTTTATCAGGAAATGTCTAAATTGGTTGGAGTCGCAGCAGTTCTGTTTTTCTGCTGCCGGGAAGTTCGAGGACATCCTGTGCTGGTGAATCTAGCAGTCGCTGGATTGTTGCCGTTTGGCCTCATTTCCTCGCGCACCATTCCTTCGGCTGGCTGCTGCCGTCTGCTGTGTGTATGAGAACGTGGGCGTACTTGCAGCAGAGCAAGTGGCTCTGGGGGCCTGAGGAGAGGGGCGGGGCCTGACTACCTCACAGCGAGCCATCTGTGTGGCTGGAATGGATTTATCCTCCCTCCCCCCCACCCTGGTCTTGTGATTTGCATGCTCATACTAGCACAAAAGGACTTTTCCTGACTCCAGCCGAATGGGGTTGGTGTGAGGTTGAGAAGCACGGGGCAAAACCAAGCTGATTTGTCCTCCCCCCCCCCACAGTGTGGCTCAGCCGAATACATGGCCCCTGAAGTGGTGGAGGCCTTCAATGAAGAAGCCAGCATCTATGACAAGCGCTGTGACCTGTGGAGCCTGGGGGTCATCCTGTACATCATGCTGAGCGGCTACCCACCCTTTGTGGGGCGCTGCGGCAGCAACTGCGGCTGGGATTGGGGTGAAGCCTGCCACGCCTGCCAGGTAAGCAGAGGCCCTGATGACGGCATCAGTGGTGCCGCCTTGGAAATGCGAGCCTGAGAATGAACGACATGTCCCTCCCTCCCCACCCTCATCCTGCAGAACATGCTCTTTGAGAGCATCCAAGAGGGGAAATACGAGTTTCCGGAGAAGGACTGGGCTCACATCTCCACTGGTGCCAAAGACCTCATTTCCAAGCTGCTGGTGCGGGATGCCAAAAACCGGCTCAGCGCTGCCCAGGTGCTGCAGCACCCATGGGTCCAGGGGGTGAGTTTTTGGGCGAGATCCGTAACATGACCACCGGGAATTGCATCTGAGCAGTCCGCATGACCACAGGTTGACCGTCTACTGTGGTTTTATCTGACGGCAGTCTTTCTCGTTTCCAGTGTGGCCCCAACACTTTGCCAACATCCAACTTACTGCAGAGGTGAGTTTGGGCTCTTCTTGGATGTGCAGGATTGAGCCAACAAGTGTGTGGGAGCCTTTCTTGATAAATGTCACCCTCCCCCCACCCAGGAACAGCAGTGCCAAGGACTTGACACTCTTTGCGGGGAAGGCGGTGGCCATGAACCGGCAGTTGGCCGAGCAAGAGGAGACTGAGAAGGAGCTGCAACAGCACCCCTCGTTGGTCACAGCAGGCTCCTGCTCCATGCGCCTCTCTCCACCCTCCAACTCCAAGCTGGCCAAGCGTCGGCAGCGAAGCAGTCTCCTGAGGGGGGCGCCGGTCTCTGCCTCGGAGCTCCACCAGCGCCTGGCCCCGTTGGTGATTGTGGGGGACTGCGCTTGAAGCCACGCTGCCTCACCTCAGCAGACAAGCTCATCATGGCCCTTTCCATCCTTCGAACCCTGTACTGCAATCTCAACCCTGGGAGATGTTTACTGTTTCCCCAGCACTTCAGAGACCTCAGTGTAGAGGGGGATGGGTTCAACCTCGTGGGGTGGGCTGCGAATAGACCGGGATGGGTTTCCAACTTTTCACTGCAGAAAGTTTGGGTGAGCTGAGACACCAAAGCACTTGTTGTTTGTGCTGCTTTCATATACAACAACTGGATCCACTGTGAATTTCATTTGAGATAAAAGGATGGGGGGGGGGTACAAATCATCAGGAATACCGTCCCTTTTTGTGCATGGGGTGCCCCATCCACAGATTCTCACACATATGCAACTATGACTAAGGAGTTGGTCTGTTCTTCAAGAAACAGGGACTCCAAATGGCTGGTTGCCAGCCACCATGACCTCCCTCCATGATGCTCAGACTTTCTCATAGCTCTGAATTCTCACTTTTCATCGGCGTCTTGACACGGTCCAAAGAGCTGAATGTGAACTCGCTTTGATTAGAAGCGTGGCAGAGGAGGCTAAAGTTCAAGAACTTTTTTCTTTTGATCAAACCGCTTGACCTGGAGTCTCTACTCAGGGCTTTCAGGCTTTTGCACACAGCTGCTCTATGCTCTTGGCTGTGACTGTCGGACTCAGTCCCAGTGACCCACGGCCTTCGAGCTTCAGCCATGCAACCTATCGGAACCTCAGAACTCAAGTGAAATCTCAGCCCAAACGGAGCGGAAAGAGGTAGACCCAAAATTTGCGGGGAATTTGTTCCCCTGACGTGTCTGGGTCAGGCCCTCGACGATGTATGACTGGGTGGGGAAAGGCATGGCTATATACCTGCAGGAACAAACCAGGTCCCCAAAAGCCGCTGCGGGACCATGACATCAGTACGATAAATGTGCAGCCGGTCTGGACTGTCAATTTTTTTTTTTTACGTTTGTTTAGTCTCCTTTCCCTGTGAAGCCCTTCCCCATGTCATGTGACACAGATGAGTGTCACATGACCTGTTTCAGGGACGAACCTGGCCTCCAGTCAGGTCCGGATGCCTCTTTTTAGCGTTTGGGTCTAACGAGTGCCGCTAAATTGGGTGGTAGCTATGAGTTTCCTCCTTTACTGCACTCCGTGGAGCGTACCAGTCTCGGTTGTCTCTAGACTGACATGTCAATTGAACTTGACCCTGCAGGTGAGAGCATGAAGGGAGGATAGCAATCCAACGTGATCAAAAAAAGCATTCCAGAAATGTAGCTGTATGAACGAAATTCAGTGTTTACTTTCATTTGATTTGTGGGTAAGTCCGGGAAACTCAAAACTGTGCCACGCTGCTGTTTTTATGGCTGTTAATCTTTGTTTTTATTTTTTACTTTTAAAACAGGTGTGTAATTGTTTTAGTGGAACACCAAATGTCTTAAACTTTATTTTAAAGTTGTTAACCTATATGTGGTGAGTGAGGCAGTGAGAATGTTGAAGGCAAGGGAGAGGGTAAATACATTTTAAAATATTTAAATGTTTGTATCACTTAGGAGCATATCTTTCTCCACCTCTTCCTCATTTTAGTGTTAAAGTTTTGGCGGTGATGGATATGTGTGGCTGATTTTTGATCAACGGAGTCTCAGGTCAGCCCACCAACAGAAGATTCAGTTTGAAATCCATTGTTCAGGCCTCAGCGTTTGTGACCCAGCAGTCAAACCATGTGTGACGGTTCCCTGGGTTTTTATCTGAGCATTGCTTTTGTTACCAGCTTTTCATTCTGTGTGGTGCAGATTGTACTTTTTGTAATCTTGACAGAAATCATTTGGGGGTTGTCTGTCTTACAGTAAGACTTGAATGAACATTTTGTATGGGAAACTACTTTTGTGTGAGAAGCTGAAATTTTAAATGGGAAGGTACAAGCCGACTTGGGTGGTCTTTGCTTTAGTGAAGACCTTCACTTGCAATATCAGTATTATTTGGAGTTATTCAGGCCCACTTTGATTAGAGGAGTGCTATGCACAGCTGCCAGCATGGGCTGGATCCCTCTTCATTAGCACTACCTCTTACAAATGTGCTTTTTTTCTCCCATTTTTTTGGGGGTGGGTGGATGGGAATAAAAATTGGGATACAGGCAATTGTTTGTTGTTAATATGCAAAGGAGCGCACATGCGTATGACTCAAGAGAACCATACAAGTACTGGAAGTGTTGACTCACACACAAGGAGTGTCTTTGTGTTCCCTGATATGATGAGATGTTTATTACACCTGGTTTTCCCCGCTGAATGCTCAAGGTATCAGAAATAATTCAAATGTCTTTCAGTGAGAGGTTTTGAAGGGGGTCGCTTAGTGTGTACAGCCTCTGTCGGGTGTTTGCATCGGGTCTCCTAATGCTCCCCATCCAAGGGGTGAAACTTGTTAATGCTGAACTTCAAAAAAAAAAAAGCACTTTAACGTGTGACTGGTGGGTCACTCAAAGCAAAATTTCTGAAGACAGTTTTTCCAGAATTTTGTATTGTATTTTTTTGAGAACTTCAATAAAATGCTTTGAACCACAAATTTGTCTGTCCAGTTTGTGCTCCGACTCAACTTTTTTGCTACGACGGTGTGCCATAGTTGCCTAATGTCCAAACTAGTCCTGTCCAGCATTTCTCTAAGTTAAACCATCAGCTGAGGTCCCAAGCCTTGCCTTTACAGGGCAATGTCTGTTAGACTCCCAGATTAGAAATTTATGTATTCTGAAATGGTGAAACGATACAAGTCCGCCAACCACACTTCATGAACTACCTCTCCCTATAGTTCCATAGTTGGAAGTTACACAATGTAAACACTTTTCTAGTCTGATGTAACCTGCTGTTAAGATGACTGTACCGTTGCTCCGCCCCCGGTTTCCGTGAAAGGCAGGATTCCTTTGTGGTGAGTGATAAACAGCCTTAAGCGCAGACGTCAGTGGGTGTGGTGTGTACTCACGTGCAGACCGTGCTGAGCTACGCTTTTTCAAGACCCGAAATATTCACTTGGCGCCATTCGAATAGTGAACGATAGCCAATGATTGAAAGTTTGTATGATTCAATACTATAGTCAAGTTAAAAGCGTATATCCTAAGCTTACTGAAACATACCAGCATGTCTCAAGCAATTGTGGAACACGTTTAATTAATAGTGGGTAGCTCATGGAGTCCAAAATTTCGACCGCTTTCGATCGGTTATTGAAGTTGCTATTTGGAGAAAAACTTACGAAATGAACTAGTTTTCTCTGTTGAAGTCGGATTTCCTCCTTTCGTTGATATGAATGTCTTTATAGTAGTGCATAACTGAGTTTGTAGCACGTAGTTGGAAAGCGCCGAACCAGCTCCCTCTAGTGGTCAATATCTTTTCCCGAAGATGCCGACTCCTGAAATCGGAAAGTCACGAAAACTGCCAGGTTAAACTTTGAGGGGCAGACAATTACACTTAAATTTTACGCCATGTGTTTAGATTCATTTTGACCTCTCGTCCACATGGAAAGATGATGGAAGGTCTCTCATGAGGAAACATTTATTTATAGATCTCCTAACCAAAGATACGATTCAGATGGTTTCAGCAACGTCTCCGTTAAATATAACAATTTCTAAGGAATTCCTCACTTTCATTTCCTGACATTTTAAATACTTTCTAGTCTTCCTCTCTGTGAGTATATTCTGGAGGAGTCTCTCTGTTCTATTTCGACTATAGACTGATTAGATTAATACAGTGAAGCCATCATCATAATGACTGTGTTAGGATTACATTCGTAATTTTTACCCCCCCCCCCCCCCTTTAATTTTTGAGTACCACCTCCCCAAACAAACAGGCTGATTTTGGGCTTCTCTCTACTCAACTTACAAAGAGTCTATAGCCATTTCTCAGCATGGCCTGACGGTATGACTCCTGTAAAGATCCCACCAGCCACCACAGCACAAAGGATGGTCAGTTTGCCTCCACCCCTGCGTCACCAATGGATGGGGTATAAGCCTATCAGAGTACACACATCATTACACGATAATAGCGATTCCCGATCCCTATAATCACAAGTCCTGGACTGTCAGAAGACAGTGGGGTACTTACACACACACACACACACACACACACACACACAGGGGGAGCTTCCAAACAAACCTGCAATTCGATAACGCGTGAGACCACAATACAACCTACAACGCCACTGTACCACCGAAAAAAAAAGCGCTAATCGTGAATACGGTGGCTGAGTGTTAAGAATTGTGTCTTTTCCCAAAGAATAAATGTAAGTGTACCGATCTCCTATCAGTGCACGTCTTATTCTTTTTTTCCCGGCTGCTCCCGCTAGGGGTCGCCACAGCGGATCATGTTTCCATCTCCTCCTGTCCTCCGCATCCCGCTCTGTCACACCAACCACCTGCATGTCCTCTCTCACCACATCCATAAACCTCCTTTCTGGCCTTCCTCTTTTCTTCTTGCCTGGCAGCTCCATCCTCAGCATCCTTCTTCCAATATACCCAGCATTTCTCCTCTGACTGCCAACATTCAAATTTCCTACCCTCACTTCCACTCTCCTAACCTTCCTCCTCTCCTCCTGCCTCCGGACACGCCTTCTCCCTCTTCTTCTACTTCGGCCAACAGTAGCCCAATTTCCACCAGCACCCTGCTAGCTAACAGTACTGGTGTTGGTTGCTTTTAACCCGGGCTTCGACCGATCCGGTATATAAATCTGTATTGTTGTCCGCAAATTCGATTTGGCAAAAATTTTTACACCGGATGTCCTTCCTGACGTGACCCTCCCCATTTATCCGGGCTTGGGACAGACCCGAAGGAATACACCGGCCTGTGCATCCCCAGTAGCCCCCGAACTCAGAAAAATCCTTTGTCTTAACGATATCATACACTAGGGGGCAGAGTATCCAAATAATACGCACGGGCCCTACTGATGGTTTTGTCGGTGCATGTCCTTGTTATTGATTTCAGCTATTCAGACACTGAAAACTCTTACTTATATTAACTAGAAAGTTAAAAATGTGTCTAAACTAAACACAAATCAGTAAAAAGTTAAGCGTAATTAACATCAACAGCACACTTATTTAGGACTAGTATGACATTAGCAAGCCTTAGGCCAGATTCACAGCTGTTGGGCCAGGATGCCCATGAGTTTTTTCTCCTACTTAATTTATTTACCAAAAGAGGAAATGTTATCGAGAAAGTGCCGATACTTGCCGATACTTCCTTCTGGTATGTCTGAATTTGTTTATTGGTTGGTCCTTTTAAGTAATTCATTTTTCAATGTTTATTTGTTGAATGTTTTCTAATAATCTATTGCCAGGCATTTTGGATGGATTGATCCTTTTCGCCGTTGTAGACTTGTAATTATGATCGTTATTGAAAGTTAATTTTTTTCACTTTATCTGATTGAACAATTTGATGCTCCTATGTCCGCATTGATTGATTTTAATCATTTTAATGTTGCTGTTGTGAATATTGTTGACAATAAAAATAATATATTGTGCAAAGGTCTTGAGCCGCCCCGTTATTTCTTTATATATTGCTAGGAAAATGGGACAATAGGTACAGTGATATATTACAACGTCATCTGATCATCTATACCTGTTTTTTCACTGGTTCATGCCTTAAGTTAGATGGCTTTGTAATACTTGAATGATTTATACGTGGGTCACTGCGTGGCTTAACGAGCAAACAACATTCCTCTGAAACTGGTCAGGTACAGAGACTGGACTGAAAATGAGAGCCAAAAACTTTGAAAGTCCTCCAGGAAGCCTGGAGAACGATTCCTCCAGACAACATTTTAAAAAAAAAGCGTATGAAGAAATGAGGGGTGGCTGAAGACTTTTGCACAGTACTGTATATATTATATTCTCTGTTGCTTGGACTTTTCATATTTGTACTACCGTAATGACACGTGCCCATTTGTCTCAATGCTGTAGCGATTCTTTACGGTCCTTCTGGGCGGTAAGATTTATTGTAAACTTTTTTGCATCGACCATGTATTGTAAGTAATTACGCATTATTGCATTTAGCAGGGAGAAATTTGGCATGTAAGATTTTTCTGGTTCGTTCCACTGGGTTATGGTCATTGCTCACAACGGCAATGTGTTGGTGATAAAAGAATCTTGAGCAGTTGACAAACCATCATAAATGGCGGAGATGCAGCAATCAAATCCAATACTAAAAGCGCATTCACTCCGTGGGTTTACAGAACTAGACTTGCGTCGTTCGTGAACGACTGCTTTTTTAAAAAACGAATCTTTTACGCGAACGACGGTGACCTCCATGCTTCATCATTCACTGAGTGATCGAGTTCAGTTGAGTGGTTCAGTTCAAGCACACGTCATGTGGTTCACTGGTGTGACAACGTACTGTAGGTATGCCTTAAATAGTATCACAAATCAATATTTTGTATACAATCGCACGCAAAAATAATTAAATATATATTACATTTAAGGAACACTAACTAATTAATACTTTTAACAGATTTTTATTGAAAGTAAATTACAAATATCCTATACCTCCAATTTCCCACCCGAGCAAAAAAACAATAATAATAATAATAAAAATTAAGCGCGCTGGGGAGGCAGGACCATTAGCCATGCAGACTGATGGCTCTACGACTGGAAGCAGCTGGAATTAAAAACATCATGCTTGCGGAGAATGTCAGCTACAGGTATATTCAGTGCCTATTTGCTGTTTTTAATGAATGAAGCATAAAATGCATTTATGAAAATGGTTTAATCAGTGAGAATCAGCATCACATAAAATTATAACGCGACTTTAATAGTTGAAAGATCCTAAGAGAAATTGTTTTTCTGACAAGAGGTGTTGCTGTGGAGTCAGAAATTTATATATCTTCTGATTACACCGTATGTGGCGAAACTTGATTCTGTTCCCTAGATTTGTTCAATTAAATATTTAATTGCTTAAAATGTCATTTTGATTTATTTTCGTTATTGCATTTCTGTTGGAGTTTTTATTGATATTTATAAAAAGGCGCATATATAGCATATATTCAATCTCGTTTGCGGAAGATTTAATAGCGACAGGCCTATACTGCGGCAACGTTGCTGTACGACGAGTTTGAATTGCAGCTGCTTTGACTGTAAGGTACAAAGTTGTGTGATATGAATGTAAATTAGGGGAACTCGAACTGTGGGGTTTTGGAGAGCGAAGATTAAGCGGCGTTTAAAGACAATTTTTGCAAGATTGATTTTGCTAAACATTCTGCATCCTGTATTTTTAAAATATTTCACTCTGGACATTATGGAGATGGGAAAAGTTTATCTTTTGTTAATGTTTGATTATACCATTTGATATTGGGTGAGCTCTTTGCGCAAAAGAGCTCAAATGCACAAATGATGATTTTAAGGAAATGCACATCACTATTGTTTTTTGGGAGAAATGAGACTTGGGAATGAGGCTAATTTTTTTTCACACAGCTTATTATTAATTTTTACGAGTAAATGAGCGCGAATGTCAAACACCAATCGTGATGGTGTTGCTTTTAACAATATAGGCTGCGATTACCATAAGCCTATATAAAACCTAAAAGATTTCTAAATTAAGACCTCAAAGGCCTCAGGTGAAACAGCATATAAAGTGGCTTGGTAATTTGAGGCATTTTAGCTATCTCTAAAACAGAAAGCAATAACTGGAAAAAACGAAGCTGTAGACCTACACGGAACGTGTGTGTACACGTGTGTTAACTCGTCCAAAGCTCTTTACAAGCAAACGTTCTTTCATTTTCCGAGTCAGGGGTGTCTTCTGTATGTCAGGAAACAAATTAACAAGACAACCATGATAACAAGTACAGTTTTACCCAACAAGTAGAAGAACAACACACAGGACATAGTCTGAGCAGAACCTAGGGAAAAACAAGAGAGAAGTCCTGTTCAGTCTCAACACTGGAATACAATTTTAAATCTTAGGTAGATAAATATCAGTCCTACGGATTTTACTGACTAATTCATATGGGCTTCCCATGAAATTCAGGTATAATATTTCAATTAAAACTTGATTTACATCACTATATGTATAGAGCAAACAACAGCACACTTAATCATTGCCCGCTTTGAAAGTGTTCTGACTTTGAAAATCTGCATGTCTTAATTATTTTTGCACCGAAGGTACTTAATGGTCTCTTACTCACCAATAACTTTGACCGAAACCTGCTTGCTTCTCAGTAGGGGGTTGCGGGTGGCGATGGTAGCGCAGCAGAGATACTTGCCGCCGGTGAAGGTGGTTACAGGAGACAGGAGGAGCATTCCGCTTGTGCTCAGGGCGCTGTGCCGCTCACAGCTGCCACGGCTCCAGAACAGGGTCACGTTGAGCTGGGAGCTGGCGCTGCAGTTCAAGGCCACCGTCTCTCCCTCGTACACCTCTAGAGATGTAGTGGGCACCGTGACAACCACATCTGGACAGAATGAATATACAATTAATGGTAGAAACAAAAATGAAGCCACTGCTTCAGAGTTAACAACTCGGCTGAGTTAAATTCTAAATAGTATTTCCATTTATTACACATAGTTAATAGAATGAAAACCTAATAACGAAGTACAGCCTACGTGATGTCGAGTCCGAGTTTGTTGCAACACTCTGCAAAACATTATAAATTAAACACTAACATAAGAAAACACTAACAAAATATTCTGCATCTTCCCGCAAATTTTTAACGATTCTGTTGTCCATTTAGTTGTGTCCAATTTTTCTTCTGCGTTTACGAGCTGGCCAAACACGTTTACCGTGATGACTGTGTGTTTTCAGCTTACCAATTATTTTAATAAACACGTTGTTGCTGGTGGCGGCGGAGGGATGAGTCTGGCAGTGGTAGGTCCCATTGTGCTCTGTCTGTGCCCCAGTCATGTTCAGACGATAAGTGACAGTGTTGGAGTTGTCTATCGGCAGCTCTTCACTGCTCACGTTCAGCAATGGTTTGTTGTTAAGGTACCACCGGACGGTCAAGGACGGTTTCAGGCAGACGACGTTGCAAGTCAGAGTGAAATCTTGGCCCACTCCGATGTAATATTCATCCCGTTGCATCTTGATTGTTGTGTTGCAGCTGCCTGGGGTAGCATATAGACATGCATACCTTATATTTCATCTGCCAGGACAATACAGATCAATGAAGAGTGTGCATGCTGAAATGTGGGCCTGTTTAGAGTTTAACCAAAAGCTTTTAATAATTAGATGTATTTAGACCAAATGGCCCATTTTACCAAAATGACCAGCGTGAAAGAGATGCTAAATAGGCAAGGAAATATTGTGGGATGGTTTTCTAAGCCTTTTCCATCACATTATATAATTTACATAATTGTAACTATAATGATATAATTGTAATGCACAGCATTAAAATACAATTACAATTAACACACTTTAGAAGTAGTCATCAGGATAATCGGTTGACATAAAACAATGGATGTAGGTTATGCGACTACAGAGGGTACTCAAAAGACGTTGAGAGTTACTTACTGATGACTTGGACTGAGAAGGCTGAAGACAGGAGCCACAGAAGGGTATTCATGTTTTCTGTTATCCTCTCAGGGTGCTCTGTCGTGACTTATAGAAAACATCTACACAGGAAACACAAAGAACAAAACGGTCAAACCTGACTTCCTCTCAACACTGACACAATCGTATTCATGTTAAGCGGCCAAAATCTGCTGCTACCTGCAGATTTAAGAATTGATTGGTCCCTTAAATGTAGAGGTTTTTTTCTTCCAGATCTTTATAATCTTTTTTCTCTCTCACTTTAGAATGCTATCGCTATTCTAAAGGTTTTAACTCTTTTGGTAGCTAAATCTGTCTGTGCATCAGACTCGAGCCTGGCATCTTACAGGAAAGCCATCACAATACTAACATGTGAAAAACAATTAGGAGCTAAAATTAGTGGGGAGAAATGGACAAATTAAAAGGCAGCTAAATTCTCCCAAAGGTATAACAGTATTATTGTTCGATATACTGCCTATTATAAGTGTTAGGGTGAGGCAGAACTTTCAAATGAATCCGTCCATGTATATTACAGTTTTGGTAGACGGGAGTTCTACTATAAAGGAGATATTCTATTCATGGAATACCATTTACTCTCCTTTTTTGGGTAACAAGACCTGCACCTCCAAGGGAGAGGATAGGTATTTATTGAAATGTTGGTGACATCCCCTCCAAGAATTGTGACCTTAGCGTTGTGGAGAGGTTCATGTGCCTTGACGAGCCGCAGCATTACATCAGCTTGATGTCCAGGTGTCATCTCCCTTGGTGAACAGGCCTGCAGGGAGAGGTCTGACAAATCACAATCTATCAAAGACCCCCAATACAAGGTACTAAAAAGAGCAAGTGTACCCTGCCTCAAATAGGGTTACTGGGACCCTCCCCTAGGGCCAGGCCTCGGGGTGGTGTTCGCCCGGTGAATGCCTGGTATTTGAGTCACCCAGGAAACCTGACCAAGCTCAGCCTGAAATGGCTACCTGGAGCCATCTTGTAGGCTCAACACCCGCAAGACGAAAGATGGGGATTAGACGTAGGGCCATTTGGGCTGATGGCATGAGCAAGAAGCTCACAGATGGGTGTGGAAATATTCAAGAAGCTGCAGGCTGAGGGCTGTACAGCAGGAGCTTTTCCTGGTTGGCATGAGGGTCAACCGACTACGATGTCATGGTGTGTTGGATGCAGCACATGGGGAGGAGGCCAGATGGACTTGGAGAAATCTAGATGAACAGTCAGGTTTTGCTGGGAATGCCTGGCTGAAGCTGAGATTAATTTGAGATGAATTCAATTCACACCTCCAGAAAAACTTCTCCCACGTGCTGAGTGAGGTTGGGGACGTCGAGTCTGAACGGACCATGCTGAAGACCTTAGTCATTGCAGCAGCTGCAAAGAGCTGTGGTTAGAAAGCAGTTGGTGCCTGTTATTTCAGTAACCATCAGGACCCGCTGGTGGACACCTATGACGAGGGATGCTGTCAAGGTGAAGGAGTGGCTTTCAGGGCACTGGTCACACAGGGTTCTCCTGAGAAGCAGAAAAGTAACGACAGGTCAGAAAGACTGCAGCAAAGCTAGTCACAGAGGAGAAATCTCATGCATGGAGGGAGTTTAGAGAGACCATGGAGAGACCATGTGGTGTGGCCCCTAATATGTTTTGGCAAACTCTTTGACGTCTTTGGAGGGCAAAGTGGGACTTTTCTCAGGCTGTGTTCAGCTTGGCTGGGAAAGTGTTGACCAATTCTGAGGATATTGTAGAACGGTGGAAAAAACACTTAATGAACTCAACCTGGTGGATATGCTGTCTATGCTGTCTGGTGGATCAGCCTGCCACAGAAGCTGAAGTCACTATGGGGGCCAGAGGCCTTTGTAGGGAATGGGCTGCAGGGATAGATGAAATCCATGCTTAATGTGCTGGATGTTATTTGGTTGATATGAGTCTTCAATGTTACATGGAAGCTGGCTAAAGTATCAAATTAGCTAAGAGAAGTGGTGGTCCCTATTTTTAAAAATGGGCATCTGGTGTATTCCACTTATATGTGGAACACACTTTATAGCCTCCCCGTGGAAGCCTATGCTAGGGTAGCAGAGAGGAGAATCCGCCCGACGGCTAGCCCTAAAATTCAAAATGAATGATGCAGATTCTGGTCAGGCTGTGGAACAGTGGACAATCTCCTCTACTTGCATGGAAAGTAAGAGTTCATGGGAATACACTAGTACAGTCTATATGTGTTTTGTAGACTGTGAAAAGGTGTGTGACTGCATGTCCTGGCATATCCTGTGGGAGTCTCTGCAGGAATATGGGGTACCAGGGCCACTAGTGTGTGCTTGTGTGCCTTTCAGTCACTGATTGAATGCAGATGGGTTGTTTTTGCATTCTTAGCATCTCACCAAATTTGTTTAAAGGGGGCATCAAGGGTGTCTTTTCTCCTATTGGATTTTAACAGAAAAGAGGTGTGTAGGTGTGTGTACGAGGCGGCAGAGTCTGCCCTTAGTGAAGGAATTATCTACCTTGGGATCTTGTTTGCCAGAGATGGTAAGAAGGAAAGTAAGATTGACAGACAGATCGGTTTAGTGACTTTATTTTGCAGTCACTGGTAACGTGGGAGTTAAGTCATTAGAGTCACTTGTGAGACTTGCAGTTCACCGGCAAATTTTTGTCCCCATAATTAGTTAAGATCATGAGCTCTGGAATCACAAAATAGAGCTGCTGCTTTTTTGGATCAAGAGGAGCCAGCTGAGGTAGTTTGGGCATCTTATAAGGACGCCACCTGGATGTCTCCCAATGGAGCTGTTCCAGGCACGTTATGCTGGATGGAGGCCCCAGAGAAGATCCAGGATATACTGGAGGGATTACATCTCCCAGCTGGCTTGAGGATGTCTGGGCATCCCCAAGCGACAGCTGTAGTTTGTGGCCATGGAAAGAGATGTCTGGTCTGACCTGTTCGACATGTTGGCATTGCAGCCCTCACCGAGAAGTCACATGAAGATGATTGGTAATGGTAGGTAAAACAATTTTACACACACAAAGTGAAGAATGGCAGAAATGGGTTCGGGGTATAGTAGTTTGGCCATGCTCAGATTTTCTCATACCTGTTCTTTTATATGACAGTATAGTAAAATACAGACTAAACATTAACAATTGTGTATGTATTTATATTTGTGTGTCTACATGTGTAAGCATTTTAACCAGCAGAAGAAATTAGGTCAGATAATTCATAATGTAACTAAATATACAAACAGTATCTATGTATATATAAATGTGGACATTTGCAGACTTATTGACATTTCAGAAACTTTAACCGAATTTTTACAAGTGTATCTTAAAATTTCTACTCTCCATCAGTTTTAAGTTAATGGTGTAAAGAGTCATTCTTCATCAAAGTATGCAGGCTACTCAGAGTCCTCTTATCTCTTTCACTTAACTTCATTAATTAACTGTACTTCATCATCCCGATTTAATTTTTTTTAAACGTCAACGCGTGGTCAATTAGCTACATGCGACGGTCTGGACCGGCGAGTGAAAATCCATGATGGCGCGCACAGCCCAGTCCGTATTCGCTAAGCGAGATACGTCGGATTTGCGCGCTCCGTCGCGCGCCGCCGCCGGCCATACGCGCGCGGAGCTCGTCGAGCGCGTATTCTCCATTCTTCCCACGCCAGTCTCGCGGCGTAGCGACAGCGGCGGGCCGGCGCGCGGACGCACGGCGCATTGTGGCTGCCGTTGGGAGGCTTAAAGAGACGACGGCGAGAGGCGGCGAGGTGAGATCGGGGGGCAGAAAAGACCGACGGAGCCGCCGACATGGACGGTTGAGCCTCCTCAGAAACACGTCAGAACGGGTAAGAGGCTCTCGGCTGTCCACCCGAGGCGCGGCTGGGCACGTTTAATCGCGACTAGCTGCTGAAAATCAATGAACTCGACGTCGTCTGTGAGGATTAAGGAGTTGCCCAGTTAACGTTATAGCTGTGCGCCGCAAACAAGCGCATTTTTTTAGTAACCATTTAAAAGCTCGTCTTTTTAAATTTTATTTTTAATTTAAAGCCAGTGTAAAGCGGTTCGGGCTTCTTGTCGAGGTTTACCTGGCTGCTTACGTAAGCCGGCTAGCCGTCTGTTCTTTAGTCGTGTGTTGTTGTAAAAAGGGTAATTTAGTTAGCCGTGCTGCTTCGAACTTGCTGGCCACCTGAGACTAGGCCACAGGGAGCGGAAACACATCTACGCCAGGTGACCAGGCGCTTAACTAGCTGGTTAGACTAGTTAGCTGGGTGTCACCGGGCTCCCGGGCCGGCCGACTGGCGGCTTGAAGCGTCGTGAACGTCACAGAAAGTTGGACGGCGCTCCGCTCCTCTCCTCTCCTCCATTCGCGATTGTTCGGCTTTCCTTTTCCCTTCTTCCTCCCTCCATCGCTAGTTAGCCTGGTTAGCGTAGGCCTCCGGCTGGATAACTAGCAGGATCCGGGGAGGGTAAAAAGCCTGCACTCAGCTGATAAAAGTTACTGGAAACCGTGACCCGAGCGAGGTGGTTTACGTGTGTGTGTGTGTGTGTGTGTGTGTGTGTGTGTGTGTGTTTTTTATTATCATTATTATTTTTAATTGTTCTGACTGAGTAGCTCCCATAGCTCGTCTGGACCGTACGGACGGGGGGGGTCGGTTCTGTAATCGAGTAAAACGGGACGTGTCGGTGACTCGAGGCCCTCCTGCCTGTGCTGGTGGAGCCCGACTGCTGCGCATCTCTTCTTGTTTGTTTGTTTGTTTGTTTGTTTTTGTACACCTGAGGTGTGAGTTAGTCGCCATGCCAACCCTTCGTGGTCCTGTCGCCGGCTGCTTGACCTGTCGTTTTACCTACATTTTTATTTACCTCCGTTCCGGATCCCTTTGACTCGAACGTGGTGCCGATGTGGAGGAGATGTGTTGCAGAGTAGAGTAGATTATACCCAAGTCATGCTTGTTATGTGTTTTCTAGTTGACTGCAAGTGATTTCTGCCTGTGCATTGTGGATATTTAAACGTTATATATGGATGTCTCGATTTCTCTTTCTATGGTATGACACAGGCGTCATGTTTTGAGCAGCTTGCATGTTTATGAATAACAGGCAAGGTAATTTAGCCTGCTGTTTGGGTCATGGGATGTTAATGGAGTAGTGGGGGGGAAAAGGTCATTCTGCCCCATTATTGGGTCTAGTACAAGTCTTCAGGTAGACAGTAGTAACACTGGGGCAGAAAACAAAAGCACCTGTGAAATAAGGGCGCTTGTTATGACAGTAGACCTACATTTTTGTGAAATTCTGTAAGATTTTCTACTGTAAATGATGACAATGCATGCTGGAATTTGGCAAGACATCACGGGGTCACAGAAATCCCCTAAAGGAAATTGCATCTGAGAGAGAAATCAAATTTTGGACCGGTATACCGTTTAATCCTTTCACAGAAATGACGACAGATTAAAAAAAGCTTTCAGACAAGTGCAACGCACAGCCTGAACGAGCTCTTTGTGGTCGTTTCCCTTTCCTTCGTTTGGTGTGTTTGGGGGGGGGGGGTGTTGAAAGCACACCTGCGAGAGCTTTGCAGGCCGTCATCTTCTCGGCTGCATGTGGCAGCGTTTTGCAGTCGCAGTTTGTCTGTCAAGCCAGTGTTGTGGACGACACTTTGATGCAGGGCCCCCTTGTTAGCTCACCAGGACGGGCCCGGTCTTTTCACTGAGTCACTGTGGTTCGTTGTCGCCGTCTCTGTTCTGAGCCTTCACGTGCCCTGCAAGGTGATCTCGATCTACTGCTGCAGGGAGAGTTTTATGCTGCTTGCTCTATCCTTAATCTTTTTTCTTTTGTGCAAACCTGTTGCTGCTGGGCTTTTTTTGAATTGACTTTGCCGTATGAAAAAGGCCTTGTTCAAGAGATGTTAGTTCTGCTGTTTTTTCTCCGAGTTTAATATCGCTCCTCAGATGAGCGTATGTTTAATATGCATCACCGGTGACCCTTTAGCTTTGAGTAGGATGTCATCCCACTACCTTCCACCTACTCATACCTTTAATAGATTTGTACCCTCTGGATTCATGTTCTGTATCGTTTTCTAATAATACCTTCACTGTTTCCTGAAGCAATTGTTATCTCCAGCATGATCAAACGCCGATACCTGATACTTGTGAAATACAGATAAAGTGCAGGGTAGCATTCAACATAAGGTCATTGTTTTTCCATCAGCTCATATCTGTGACAGATGTGGCATCTTAGTAATGGTGGACGATGTTGTTTTTGATCTTGAGGCCCATTGTTTAGCATGGGCTGACTAACTCTGTCAAGTTTTTCATGTTATGGACAAGGTTTCAAGAAATGTGGGGTTCGGTGACAGTGGCTGGGGAGTGTTGACCGTAGATGTGTGTGTGCTCTCAAGTTTCACCCCTCATAACTTGGCGGCCTGAGTGCTTTGGCCAAGCTGTGTTTCAGAGATGGGTCCTGCAAGTATCGATCTGCCTGAGTAAATTCCCTGAAAAGGCATGCAACTGCATGCTGGCATTTCTGGATCAGTCACTTCACATGTCCTTAACAGCAAATGGCAAAAAATGTGTTTTTAAGATGGGAATTGGACTCTATGCTGACATTGTAGGATAGGAAATGTCTAACAGTTGAGCATTAATGAGATACCACCTTTAGTCTTTTTTTCAAATGTTCATAATTGTCTGTATGCTACTTATGATGAGGTACTTTCCCTTGGCTTGGGGTGTTGTCTGTCTTTTTGTTGGGGTTTTTGCTGAGAGCCCTTATCCCTGGGAAGAATGTTTCAGTCTCTCTCGGTTACACCCTGTCTGATATGGATATTGTGAAGTGTACAGTGGCATGCAGAGAGGTGTTTTGCCGTTTCCTGCTTGTCATTTGTTTACTTTCTGTTTGGCTGGATTACACCGAGAAGGAGAATGTTGCTTATAGTCTAGCTGTATTTGTATTATCTATGGACTTTCAATCTTTACACAAGACTTTTGAATAATAGTTGGGTATTTTTCTGTTGACCTGCCTTTCCGTCTGTATGTCTGGCCTGAGACAGTTTGACTTCCCATGTGTAGAGGAGTTGGCTGACCTCACAGCCCAAGTCCTCTTCTTGCTCTGAATGGTATATTTGGAGAGCTGACTCTAAGGGATGCTAGGTAATGCTTTCTGACAGACATGGACCCCCTTCCATTGGCCAGGACCATGCCGTTACGTATGTAACGTCTCTAGGCCGTATTGATTACACCATTGGCTTCCTTTTCCATGGCTAATATGAACATGGATTTTTGCTGCTTTGCCTTGGTATGATTTATTAATCAGCTTTTTGAAAACCCAGACTTTGCTTCACTGCTTTTCCCAGAGCAATCACTGGAGGATCAGCACTCACAGTTCTCTGCTTTTCCGCGGACAAGTGGAGCGTGGGTTTTGGATGTCTGTGTCTGATAAATGACTGAACATCCTCCATGTGTTTGTGGAGGCTGAAAGCCCACATCATCCACTGTGTAGCTCACATGGTATACATGGTGAACCGAAGTGTTTATTTTTGTCGGTTGTTTACACACATACCATTAGTCAATTTTGCATACAGATCAATTTAAGAATGCCGGTGTAATTAAAATTCTGCCTGAGTATTTAAAAGGTGGTTGAATGTGTTGGTTCGCGTTCTGCAGTTGATTTTGAATGTTTACCAAACCTGTTGTGCCTGCATGGGTGTTTGGGTTTTCTTTATTTTGAGTATTCTGATCTTGTGCTGAGAAACTGAACTCATTTGATATAATTAAGCTGTCCTCCATCAAAGGTCAGTCAGTTCATCCAAAGACTTGCATGAGTGAAAACCGCCTTTGTTTCTATCATCAGTGACAGTGGATCTTTTGTAGGCGTGTTTCTTGCCATTGTGTGTGTTTCGGCTTTAATGGCACGTGTGCGTTTCTCTTTCAGCCGTCCAGTTGCACGTGAGTGGTGCTCTCCACTCTGGGTTCACCTGCACAGCTGGGGCCTTCGTCACGGTTCTCTTCCTCATGCATCGGAGTACAAGAAATGCCTGCGGGGAGGCCCGGCTGTAACCGGGAGGACGGCATGCGGAGAGCCAGCGGCAACAGGTGCACGGCAGGGCGGTCCCACTAACCTGGTGGCTCAGCCGGCCCATTCCAGAGCGCAGGGATCATGCAGGTCTGACTCTGGATTTGTGGGGAAGGAGAGTGAGAGTCCAGGCAAACGACCAGAAGACGAGTTACGAAGTGACCTCAGCGAAGCTGCTGGTTTCTCTGCCATCCAGAGTTGTGCGTGTTTATATGTGCATACACACTTGTGTGCATAATAAGGCCCTCCTCCATCTCACTTTGCTCAACCTCCTCCCCACCCCGAAAAAAAACTCCACGGCGATAGTTCCCACGGTTCTGTGATTTGCATGGCAGTGGCGTAACCGTGGAGAGGCCTGGGTATCACAAGCTTATGGATTTTGACAAGAGAGGAGGGAAGGGGGAGACTGAGGAGGGGCGGAGAATGTCCAAGACGCCTGGGAGTAGGACTGCGCATGGGGGCCGGGGCACGGGGACCAACTCTGGGGTGCTTATGGTCGGCCCCAACTTCCGGGTGGGGAAGAAGATCGGCTGCGGCAATTTTGGCGAGCTACGGTTGGGGAAGAACCTCTACACCAATGAATACGTGGCTATCAAACTGGTAAGGATCAATGTCTGCCCCATTACCATAAGCCCTACACCAGTGAATATGTGGCTTTCATTCTGACAAGACCCAGGTTTGTGCATCGCACTCATTCACATTTTGCTCCAAATGACACGGTCGTATAAATCTGCAAAAAAAAAAAAAAATTTTCCCCAGGGAGCTGCTTGGTGCTGACTCTCTGCACTGTCAGAACACACCTGCGGTCAGTCATTCAGTACACGGTGGAGTGTTAGTCTATTCTAGCAGGATCCACCAGTGCACATACCAAGCCAGAATATCATGTTGTCGAGTAGAGGGGGAGTGACGGAGCCTTGCTGAATGAGTGACAGATTGTGGTTGGGGTGGATGGGCTGGTCTCTCTCCCAGGTCACGTCCCTTCACACTTCTTGGAACGAATGTTGCAGGTGAGTTATTAACCCAGGTCTGAAAGGGCCACAATGCTATGATTCTGAGAAACCTGTGTGATTACCCACAAGAAATCTTCAACCTTGTTCTGTTTTCCACTGAGGGGGTGGATGGCAGAGCCGGGTTGTGGGTGTGCTGCGAATCACCGACCTGGGCAGGAATGATAAAGCCTTACTGTGGTTTATAGGAATATATAGTAGGTATCTACTGTGATTGCGTTCTGCAGGGTGACTTAATGTCACATAAGAATGGCAGTCGAGTCACATACTAGAACGCCCCTGCCCACTTCTACAATTTGTTCAACTTCCGTTGTGGTGTGAAAAGTGGTTTGTCATGTAGACTGAGATGTGACGCAAACCAGGAAGTTGCTAGTCACCATAGCATGAAGAGTAACTACAGGACTGAAGCTGTACAGTGGCTAGTTACCACAGCCGTTGGCAAGTGATGGAAAGTTAACTAAGCTGATCAAGGACTTGATAGCACTGTGCAGAGCTTCTAACATCATCAGATAGCATGTTTTTGCCTTCCTTTTTGCACTGAACTGCTTTCCAATTATGGTGGTTTGGACATTGATATGCCTTATGGGAGCTTGTTAGGCCCCCAGTGGGAGACCCCAAGGTTAGTGGCTGCTGTGTGTTCCCCCCAGTTCGGCCTCTTGTCACAGTGGCTCCTCCACCCAGCAGGCCAGCCAAGTGAGTCCAGGGCTGGGGTTTCCCAGCAGCTTCTGTAGTTTGACTGACCTTTTTTTTTTCTTTGTGCTATCTGTCTGAGCATTTTGGGTTTTCTCCCAGCTGCTGTTGTTTTACTACCTTATGGCCCTAGTGAACCGTCAGCCATGTGAAACCCTGGCCAACAATCCATTGCTAATGAGCTGTCGATTTTAGTGCCATTTATAAAGAAAGCCAGGAATTGGTAACTTCCTGAAGGCCCGTACCTGTCCATTCGATGCAGGGTCCGTGCCGCTCTCTGGACGTGTGTATGCTCTTGCAGTGCGTTAAACACCCATTTCTCTCCGCCGCCATGGCCGTACCCGATTTCGGGTCCTGCCTTTCACGTCTGCTCTACACCCCTGCGGTGGAAGTGCGGTTCTACGTGGATGCCGACAGGCACGCGAGAGCAGGTCCCCCGCAGCCCTGCCCCGGAGACGCCACGCATACGAGACGGCCGCGTATGAAAGGTCGTCTTTGTTAGCAAGAGGTGTGGGCACACAGTGGTCCAGTCTTCGGTTCAGCTGTGTATTTTTTCACACTTAATGCCCCCCCAAATGACTGGGTGGGAGGAAACGCCTGTAAAGGCTCAACAGTCTCCTGCACTCCAGGGACGCTTAAAGGAACAGGCTGCTTTTGTTTGGCTTCAGCAGTGCTGGAGCTGCCGGGGAGAGCAGATCTTGCACAACCTCGCTAAGCGCACTGATTTAATGTCATGTCATAAACTGCTTCATGTGCTCCTCATGTCAGGAGCTGATGGTGGAGGAGGGGAGATGTCATGGCTTGCTGGCTTCCCTCCCTCCCTCCCTCCCTCATCTTTTCTACACTTTTAGTACTCTACACCCAGTTTAATTTTCACTGGATATCCCTCCGCTCAGAGTTTCAGCAGGCCCAGAATGGTATGCCCATTAATGTGTTCCTGCTGCCTCTGCTCACAGACATCCTCATTCTTGTACTCCTGTCTGCCTTTCTTGCTTCATCCCTGCCGTTTGTGGTGCCGAGACTGAGGAGCAATGATGGAAACGTTGGTACCTTTTATCGTTAATGATGAGCAGGGGGGAGAGGGCCAGCTTAGCCTCGAGTGCCATGGGGCATCGTTTTAAACAGGCCCTCTGGTAGGCCTGTAAATTGCTCCTAATGTGGTATTGACTTGAAGCTTTTCACATTTCACTGGCCTCTTAGTTCTTCAGCCATCCATGGAAGATGACAAATTGAGCTGGCTATTGATCTTTTCTGAGGGAACAGAAGCTCCTCTTCCCTTTTTAAATATAACTGCTTATGGTCCTTTCTGAAAGGTCCCTCCCTTCAATCACTGATTGTGATTGTGATCCCGCAGGTCAGGATAGGCTTGTGAAGTAACATTCTGATTGGCCCTGAGTGTTTGATTTTTCTAATGATCCCAATGTCGTATGATCTCTGCCTCTGGGTTTCCTTTAACAATAGGGTCTGCATTCGTGGTGGAATGTCCTGTCACTCAAAGCATTGTTCAAACACTCCCTGTGGTTACTCATTTCCCATGGTCTAAGCAGGCAGCCTGCCCATGGAGGGTTCTGAAGTCACCTATCCTGCATTGCTGGGGTGTGGTGTGGTTCTGTAAAGACCCTGACCCCTAGTGGGGGGATGTAGCCTGTAGGATGGTGTTATGGTGCTGAACCTGCAGCCAGCTGTCTTGTCTGGGCAGCTGCTGGCTCCATCCAGTCTGAGATTGGAGGGGTTTGGACATAAGCCAGCTGTGACCACTTGATATCTCCCACAATGCACCAGCCCACTCCTGTTGCTTATGTGTTTAGATCGCTGTTACTCTGCTGAGCTCCATATGTGGAATTAGATTAGCTTTGAATGGAAGGAATGGTGTATAATTACCATTAATTCAGTGCTCCTGCCATGAGACGCCCTTCAGCAGGCCTCGAAGTGCGTCCGCTCTTGGGTGGTAGGTCTTCGTCTGAGGTTCAGTCCTCAGATACTGATTTCAGCTTCCGTGACTGTGCTGGAATTGCTTCCCTAGGCCAGCATTCCTAGCAAGCAATTTGAGTAAAATTGGTCTGATTGTGTAATCCTTGGCAAAGGGAAGGCCTTATTGATAGCAAAAGGTTTTAATTACCTCTATTTCCAGTAAATAATGGTGAACCAAATATAGGAAAAGGACAGCTATCGCGTGCATTTCAGTGAGTCAGGTGGACTAGCTGTCAGCTGTTGTATGCATAATTCATCAAAGCATCACCATGGTATGGTCAATCGGCTCTATGAAAGCAATATGTTCCAAGTGCTCGAATAGGCCTCAGGCTAACCGTCCCCCCCTGTTATTGGATGAGACCTTCGAAGAAAGTGATCCATCCAACCATCTATGTTTAATATATTTTTTTTGCCCTTTGATGTATGATACAGGAGGGTCAGCTGAAAATGAATCTGGTGTCAGGTTGGCAGCGAGTGAGCAGATTGTTGGGGAGATTCATCAGAATTGATTGGAAGCTTCATGAAATCCAGCCATAAGGTTACTTGGAGCAGAGGAGAGGCTGTTTTGTTGAGGTGATGATGCAGTGCCCGCCCTTGGCACTTGCCTTCTGCAGTATGCTAATCAACAGCCTGCATGGGATGCCCCATGTTGCTAGGCAAAGAGGCTGCTTGGTTTGCTGCAAGAACAATGAATAGAACATCTCAGCTGGTGATATTAGACCAGGTGTCCCTGTAAGATGTGGGAAGGGAAGGTCACTGCTGGTTTTGTGTCCATAGATGAAAGCCACAACTGGTGAAGGTGGGGTCTTTGGTGCCGCTGCCTTCCTCCATTAATTTTTCAGTGTTGAAGGAAGTTGTGCTGTTCTTTGGAGCTGGGTTTATGGTTTTGACCATCTCTCACTCTCTTGATTTTCTTTGGGGGAGGTATTTTACCTTTAGCTGCTTCTTAGGATCACAGCAATTCCCGACTGAATTTGGATATTTACTTTTACAGAAATGCTCTCCCAAGTGTACGGCTTGGTTGCTTTGCCTGCAGGATTGGGTGCGGAGAGATATGGGCCACATCCAGGCTGAGAGCCCCGTGGTCTGTTGAGGGCGGAGCCAGAGCCACCATCCAGGCACCTATCCCTGAGTTCTGGCAGAACTTGAATGTCCTGAGCCGTTGTGACAGTGATGAAACGGAACCGGTGCTGTCAGTGTCAATTCGCCTGAAACTGAGGAATGGGTTTCAGGGTTTCTCTGTTATGTGGGCTGTACCATATGTGGAGTGTGATGCCAGCCTGTGGTACAGCTGCTGCCAGGATCTTCTGGATTGCTGGCTGATTAATGACTAACTTCACACTTAAAGTAGCAGTTCTGTCCCGGGGGCCAATAATGCATTCCTACCCTGTTTAAGCCCTTAAGCCAGCCGCAAACTGTTTGGTGCCATTATATTAACGTGATCTTAAAGAAAGACCGATAAAGCCTGTCTCACCTTGCCTGTTAGTGAGATATGAATGTCACGGCTGTTTCTCTCCCCAGATTGGTGTGTTCTCTGTGTGCGCACCAGTGTGCGAGCAGTGCTGAGAGAAAGGAAGCGTGATTGTTGATGGATTAAATCCGCCTACATGCTGTGCGTGTGGTGGTGAATGGGTAAGTGACCCACTTTTGGGGGGTTCACCTTGTACGCTGGTGTTACGGCTATGCTGACAGACAGTAACTGGAAATTTAGATGTACAAGAATGGCCCTTTCTTGCAGTGTTGGTGCCCGGCGGAGGTGAATGAGAGCCGGGTGTGGGTACCCGTGAAGAAGCATGAGCAGCTTCATGGTTCCGTTTCTTTTGAGTCTTTTGTGAAGCTACTCCATCACAGCTCTGTCTGGAGTGAGAATGCGGGATGCGTCCGTGCTTGCGGCGTGGTCTGTTTTCTGCTGGGTCTCTCTCTACGTATGTCGCAGATCCTTTGGCTCCCTGAGGCCAACAGTGTGAAAGCTCTGCAGTGGATCCGCTTGAAACTCACCTGACTGTCAGAGCCTTTGTCACCTATTGTGGTTTTTCCTGTTTCTCTCCTCAGTCTTTACTGCTGACTCATTCTTGTTTTTATTTCTTTCCAGGAGCCAATAAAATCCCGAGCACCACAGCTGCATTTGGAGTACAGGTTTTACAAGCAATTGGGAAATTCAGGTAAGTGGGGTGGACTTGAGGGTGAAATGCACGTGTGACATCAGATGGGACCTCACTCCTGGGGTGTGGTGCTTGTGGGACCTGCTTTGCCTGGGAGCCTTGAGGGCCCATATGGCAAACTGGCCATGCACGTTGCCTGACCTTTGGAGTAGGAGTCTCTCTCCTTGACACAGGTGCCCCTCCCTGTGGTATTGTCACGTTACAGTCTCCGAAAGGGGGGCTGCATTAACAGTTGCTGGTTTTCTGCACACGCTAACAAAGCAACAGTCCCAGGAGGTCCATGGGCTGCTCGGCTGCTTTGGTGGCTCTGGATGATTTGGGGGGGGGGGGGGGGGGTATTGTTGCTTTTGTGAAATTGGGCCCCGGTCCCACAGACAGAGGGACATGAGCATTAGGCTGTTTTGGGGGTCCTGATGGCTATGTTGTGGAAAAGATGTGAGGTGCCTCGCTGTCAAGAGATCAGTGTTCCCCTGAAGTGTAGTTGCTTTAGTTTTGGCTGATGATAGGGAAACGGATCTTCAAAGTCAAAAAAATAACAACCACGTCCCGAATGCTGCTTGAAAGCCAGCGATAGAACAGTGGTGATTTACCCATAATACCCCATATTTTTAAACCCACAGTGTCCTTGGCAGACACCCTTTTTAACGTCATCTAGTTCCCAAACTGCAGGCAGACATGCAGTTTAGCGACAGAGAAATGCTTAGTTGGTCTTTTCTTTTTGGGAGCATAGGGAAGAACGAGGTTTATTCTGGCGTGAGGATTGTAGACAGAGCCTTTTTTCATAGTAGCATGCTGGAATTGGACAGGTGCTGGAAGCTCGTGATGATTTCAGTACTCTTCCGTTTTTCAGGATTGCTTTGTCTGTAATCCTGATACTTTCGTTTACGTGGAAGAATATCTTAGACTAACAGTTGTATTCCATTGAGAAACCAAGTGTAGAGTTCCGGTTGTCTGAGCTTGGTTCTATGGCGGTTGTTTCTTGGTTTGGAGTGCAGGGTGGCCCCAGCTGGCCCCACTCAACCCACTTCAGTCCCTGTGGGACAAAACCAACCAGCCCTAAAACAGCAGTTCCTCTCTCCAGAATGGAAGCTAATGTAAGTGGTGGCACTTGTGATCCTCAAAAGGACTTGTTTTGTGTGTTCATCTTAGTTTTGTCTCCTTGGGGTCAGTAAGAGTGGAACAAGCTAGTGATCATTTTTTGTTGTGTGGGTGATTTTTTTTTTGTTCCTTTCTTAATCGGACCAGTAAGAAAGGTGGTGTTTGTATGATATGCTGATATACCCCACCGTGTGTGTGTGTGTGTGTGTGTGTGTGTGTGTGTGTGTGTGTGGGTGTGGTGGGGGGGTTGGCTAGGTGGGTGTGTCACTGTGCTGTTTATAGCCAGCCTTCTCTGTTAAGATGAAAGCACTCCTCTGCATGTCGTCCCCCCCCCCCATGTGGATACAGAGGAACCTTTGTCACTCCGTTAACGTAGACTTCTGCTTCCGCGTCACCAGTGTCTGTGTATTTAAAAAGGGAATGGAAATGGTCAGCACACCCTGACTGCATCTTAAAATGCCAGAGTATGACATTCACATTTCCCGCCAATCTCCATGAGGACGGACTTGTTACAGAGAGGTAATCCCACTGTGGACCTCTGACACCTTCTAAATGGAGGCTTTGTCATTAGCTCTCCTTTTAACCTGATGTGGTTAATCCCAGGCCAACCCCGGAAATGTTCCAAAGAAGCCCACTGCTACCTCAGGTCTGGTTTGGATGCATGCACACATCATTACAGAGCATATGCAGGCAGAGTCATGCACAGGCACCTGTCTTCTCTTTAGTATTTTATTAATGGTTTTTATACTTGCTGTATGAAAATGGTCCAGGTTCTGCTGCTTGAGAAATGGGTGCTGTCACTCTTCACCATTCAGCATTAGGGCCCAAGAGCTGGGTCAGCCATTCAGCCTTGGTGGGGGATGGGGTGGTGCCTAGGTATGGCATTGGTGTCGGGTGACTGCCTCTCGGCCAATGCTGTTCTTGAGCATGCCCCCACCCCCCTTGGAGGCGGGGCTCTGCTGCACGTGGCTACTGTGTGGGCTGGGAGAGAACATGACCCGCAGCTCTCCTGGCCTCGGGTGACAATCGATCCCACCTGGCTCCCTGCCCTGCTGAGTGTCTCTGCTCTAAACCCAAAGATGGTAACTGGTTGGAGATGAGTTTAGTTGTTGTTAAAGTGTTTCCATACTTAATATGGCTGTCTGAAATACGTTTCCTGTAGAGGTAGTCATAATGAGCCTTACATTAAAACTATACCAGCTCTTAGTTTTATTGCCGTTTGATCTGGATGTCGTTCGGCTTCCCTGCATCCCCGGTAATCTCTCCCTAGCCAAGACCACAGTGCACTTATGACATGGGGCACTGGGTGGGCTTTGGGGTGAGGTGTGGTCTTCTGCTGCAGGGACCGTCGCTGGTAGGTGTTAGGCAAGGGTGTCTGTCAGATCTGTTGGTAACCACCTGTAGTGTGTGTCGTCGTCGTAGTGCGCCTCAGCCGGTCGCTCCTGTATCCCAAAGGACTGACAGGTGTGCACAGGCCTAGTTCGTAGTTGGTGAATAGGACCAGCTGGTCCAGCACGGTGTCCAGATGGGGAGGAAAGAGGAGAAAAGCCTCGGAGTTCAGGCTCCTCTGATCTGCCACTCTTTGAAGTGGGGGTCTCTACCATCCACCGGTCTTCCTGTTAGCCCCACATGTTGCTGCTGGCACAGCAGAGCCCCAGCCTCGCTCGGGAGCTGCCCCTAGGGACAGAGTGGGGGCAGAACAGGGCCAAAGAGTAGCTCCTGGTGTTACATCACTGCAGTCGCATCTCATTAACACTCAGAAGAGACCAGAGTAATAAGCTCTGGTGGAGATCTGTATAGAATGTATTTGCTGCTGAATTTAGCTGCCAGTAGATGCCATACTTTTCTGGAAGAGCATTATGTCAGTTGAGTTTCTGTAAGATGCGTTGCTCATAGGTATTTTGTCACCGTTTTTTTTTTTTTTTCTTCCTGTACTCGTGATAATTGCCATTTGTTAATAGCTTTATTCACAGATATCCTTAAGGCATAGGTCAAAATGGCGCCCCCCCATTTTGAAAATTTGGAAATTCCCAAGACCTTAAGCTGCAGGCCTGAGGGACTGTGGTTCCCAGCTCCTGCGGACATGGTCACTCAGACCGCGTGACGTCCTTAAAGACTGCATGAGGTGCCAGATGGTTGAGACTTTGGTTTGCACAGTTTGGCTGTGGTTCTTTAGGTCAGACATGAAAGTTGTGTTGACTCACCTCAGTGGAATGAAAGATGGCTTTGCTAAGAGGTGTGGGGAGAGGCTCAAGAGACCCCCCCCCCCCCTTGGTGCCATCCTCCTATTGTAAAATTCTGTGAATTGGCAGGTCCTCCCAATGCTGAATTACCAGGCCACCATTTTTCTTCAGCTCAATATGGGGGGGGGGGGTTTAAAAGGAGATGAATAATGCTCAGTTTTAAAAGTAGGACCTTCCGCTGTCATGACATACTCAGGAATCCTGCCTTTGGGTTACATGAGTGGGAATGAATCGTGATTTCCAGAACATTCTGTGGTGACATCTCTGGGCGGCCTTGCCAAAGTGACACTGTCATGGCTGTAAACTGTGTGTGAGTGATCCTGCTCCGTCATTATTGGATGGACCTCGTGTGTGCTCACATGAGTTTGTCCAGGTTTTCAGTTTTCTCCATGTTCCAGCTAATGCTTTTGCCCCAGCCTTTGTAATTGGATTGACGTAGATTCTCTGTCCTTAATTTGAAGCGTGTCTGGTTTGTAAAGCATTGCTGACTACAGCCTGTGTGCCTTTCTCAGAGGGCATCCCGCAGGTATTCTACTTTGGTCCGTGTGGAAAGTACAACGCCATGGTGCTGGAGCTGCTGGGCCCCAGTCTGGAGGACCTCTTTGACCTGTGTGACCGCACCTTCTCCCTCAAGACAGTCCTCATGATTGCCATTCAGCTGGTGAGTGCCAATGCCACACAGCCAGTCTGTCCGGTCAGTCTGGCCTTCAGCATGACCTGTATATCCCCCCCGATGGCACAGATAACGCGGATGGAGTATGTGCACACCAAAAGCCTCATCTACAGAGATGTCAAGCCAGAGAACTTTCTGGTAGGGCGGCCTGGCAGTAAGAGGCAGCATACCATCCACATCATTGACTTCGGCCTGGCCAAAGAGTACATCGACCCCGAGACCAAAAAACACATCCCCTATCGGGAGCACAAGAGCCTGACAGGGACGGCCAGATACATGAGCATCAACACTCACCTGGGGAAAGGTGAGGGCATCTCAGTGGTTTCTGTGAAAGCCAGTGCAGGCTTCTCATGTGTCTCTGGACTTATGGTGGTTTAGCTGTGCACAGGCCAAGTCTTCACTCACACTCATTCCCCCCACAGAACAAAGCAGAAGGGATGACCTGGAAGCTCTTGGTCACATGTTCATGTACTTCCTGCGCGGCAGCCTGCCCTGGCAAGGCCTCAAGGTAGGATATTGCATCGTCTTGTGATCATAGAAGTGACTTCCTATTGCCTGTGTCAAACTAAGAATGAAGTGAGACATGACTGATTAGCACAGCTATCAGGGATGGAAGGGGCTTTTACAAAGAGCCCTTTTACTATGGTGTTACCCAATGTCTGAGAGTGTGGCTATAAAACACAAAAATGTAGACGCTCACACAGGGCAGGCTTTGCGAATCCTTAAAGTGCACGGTATCTTAAAACACGAAGCCTGTTGCTACCGTCATCTACGCGCCTTTGAGAGCTAGCTGCATGGGGTAACCACATACCCAGGTGTGTGGTTCTGATAGTGTCACTGGGACCGTTATGTAATGGCCCATGAGGCCTTTGAAGGGGGGGGTAACACATTTGGTTAAGCAAATGTGAAGAAGCAATGCAGTTAGGCTGTTTGGGCTTGGGTGCAGGTTGCCAAGGCCTAAATGAAGGTGTGATTAGAGATGTGGCGCACAGGAGGGACAGCTTTGCTCTGTGTGGGCGAATGTGTGCATGTCGGTCCCCAGTACAGAAGCAGCTTTGCCCGTCTGACTGAGAACCCGACGTTCTGCCCTGTGGGTGCGGAGGGGTGCCATTGGCTCTTCTCCTGAAGCTGATAGCAGACTTCAGAAAAAGCAGTGGGTCTGCTACAGCCACCCTTGGGTCCCCTCTGGATTCTTTCTGCATTCCGGCATCGATTGCATCAGTCGTGCTCGGTTTGTGTAATGAGCTCCATGTGGCTACCCTGCAGCGTGGGTCTCAGCAGGTTTATCACCCATCTGTTTTCCTGTACATCACTCGCTGACCCAGGCGTTTTATGTCGTCGCGGCGGCCTGCATACATGTATCTCGCAGCAGGATCTTCCCAGTCACCTGGCATTGCCAGCCCCCGTTTATCTGTTGCTCTCGTACAGTTTAAGGGCAGAGCTGTTTGTCATCTCGAGTCCGTCTCGCTTTTTTTTTGGGTGGTTTTTGTTTCCTTTGCGTGTTGCTGTGCGTGCCATTGCCAAGACGAGGACCAGGGGTGACGGCCGAACTTGTTCTGTGGCAGCTTTACCGCATTTCTGGTTAATGGGCAGCATTGCGTGTGTCACTGATTTTACAATTTTTCCATGCCTATTCTTGGAGTTTGAGAAGTGTTGTAGTAGTTAGATATATGAGGAGGTGGCATTGTCGTTGTTAGACCTGTCTGACAGGTGTGACCTTCCCCTCCATTCCAGGCGGACACGCTGAAGGAGCGCTACCAGAAAATCGGGGACACCAAGCGAGCCACGCCCATTGAGGTCCTGTGTGAGAGTTTCCCAGGTTAGCTCATCCATTTTGACACTTTCACTTGCTTGAGCCCACCTAGTCAACACAGAGTGGGTCACCCAACATGCAGCTAACCTTTACAGGCCTTAAGTTTGATGGGCATTCCTCCCTATAAGGTTTAGGTGTCTAATGAGTTCAACACCTTAGATCTGTCTAGTCTAGGGTTTGTCCTTCTGACTTTCTTTGACCAAACTTTTAAGTTGAAGATGTCTTGCGGTCACCCTGCAGAAGAGATGGCCACCTACCTTCGATACGTGAGAAGGCTGGACTTCTTCGAGAAGCCAGATTACGACTACTTGAGGAAGCTCTTCACTGACCTCTTTGACAGGAACGGCTACGTGTTTGACTACGAGTACGACTGGGTCGGCAAGCCACTCGTGAGTCCTTGGGAGGGGAGGGAAATAAGACTGACCCAAAACGCAGAAAGAACCGCTGTCATGGGTTCAGACGGCTAACGATGTATTCCCATTTGCCTCTTGACAGCCCACCCCAATCGGACCCGTTCCCAGTGACACGCCGCTGCCGTCCAGCAGCAGAGAGAAAGCACAACATCAGACCAAAAACCAGGTGAGCATGTCGGCAGGTACAGCATCTCCCTGTCTACAGCCCGGCTCCTACTCTGACGTCTCACCCCGCACCCTATGGCTTTGTTCGTCTACGGGAATTTCAGTCGACTCCTGCCAAACAAAATAACACCAAGCCTGCGTCCGGTGAAGGAGAAACGTATCTCTTGAAATTTTCGGCACCGTGTGTGTGTGTGTTACGAAAAACTGATCTTAAAGCGACGGAGTGAGTACAGTCTTGTACTTGTTAAACTCCACAACAGAGAAGAAAGGATGTTTATCACAGCCTAGACCTCGCTCATCTGGTGCTGCGTGGACCGTCGGTGCAATGGACCAATTGTCTTAACCAGCTTCTCTACCAGTGGCATCTTCCTCACTCTCAAGGAGCTGGGCTTGGTGGTCACATCCCTCATGGCGGCTGGATGTCCCTCGTGTCCTCTTGCCGGAGGGCCATCTGGTCCCTCCGAGTCTCTCTGGTCTTGGGTTGAAGAGCAGAGGACCGCAGCATGAGTCCCTCTAGATTAAGTCTTTCCTTGGCACTCTGCCTGCATGTTGTATTTGCTCTCCTTAATTTTTAACCCCCACCCCCCACTTCTGTTAGCATAGACTTTTTTTATTAACATGCCTGGTTTTGCATGAGTCAGGTCTCCTTTAATTTTTTTTTAATTTGCTCTCTATTCCGCCCCCCCTCCCCACCCGCTGTTGCGGCAGTCGCTCGAACCCAAAGGAAGTGACTCCCAGCCCACTCCGGTGACCAGTGGGGAGCTCCTGGGGTCGCATCTCACAGCTGATAGGCTGGGGGGCTCTGTGCAGGTACTGCTTGCTCAGTGTGCTAAATGCTGCCCCCCCCCCACTCCTTGCATGGCCAAATGGGGGCCCAGTGCTCAGGGATGCTGTTACCTCAGCTTGATAAAGGCCTGTGAAGTCATGCCCCTGCTGTTTGTGTGGCCCTGTAGGCCTGTGAGAGCTCGTGCTCAGAGGTGCTGAGCGGCTCCTGTGTCCATCTGGCTGGGAGCAGCAGTTCAGGAGTGATTCTTTTTTTATTTCCGCTTTCATCTTCCCTCTTTGAAATATCACAGGTGCCCTCAGGTTTGATGACAGGTCTGTGTGTATTGTCTTCGGAACCATTTCTCGATTGCCAATGCATCTGGTGCCATCTAGTGTTTACTGTGGGAAGTTTGACTTCATCTAGTTTATGGCTGTGGGTGACAGTGCAAGAACGCCATTGCTGATTGGCTGACCTTGGCGTTTCAGTGACTAGGCAAATTTTTTTTAAAGGACCAAGCAGGAACTCTGGTTATTAAAATGGAAATTGGACTGTTAAATTCTTTGGGTGTTCTTTAAGAAGTATTGTTAATCTTGCCAGTAATGTGCTTTTGCATATTCACTTAAGCCAAGCCATAAACAACAACATGAGCATCAGATAAAAAAAATTCTTGAATATTCTGTTTTGCTCTCTGGTGTATCTTGATTCCTTTCTCCCGCGATGCCAGTGCCACACATTCATTGACTGCTGTGTGTGCACACTCAGGTGATGAGCTCGACCAATGGTGAGCTGAACACGGACGACCCCACTGCAGGACACTCCAATGCACCAATCACAGCTCCAGCTGAGGTCGAGGTGGCGGACGATACAAAGTAGGTTTTAAGTCATTTTAAATGAGCTGTAAGGATAAATGCTACTTAGGTTTCAGCCCCGATGGCCACGTCTGAGCCACTTTGCATCGTCTTCCTTTTGTAGGTGCTGCTGTTTTTTCAAGAGGAGGAAGAGGAAAGCAATCCAGAGACACAAGTGAATGGTGGGCATAGAGACTTGCTTCAGTTTTCTGTGGATATCAACACGCTGAATACCCGTTTCTTCCTGTCTTGCGTCGACGTCCTCTTCTGATCGCCTGAGAAGGAATGTTGTGGACTTAACGTCTTCGTGGACCTCGCAACGGACTCCACCGTCGCTCTAAAAAGAGACTTATGGAGACGTACACATGACGTTGTTAGTCTCAAAACTTTTCGAAACAATTGACGTATCCCAGATTCCCCACTGAACATAGTAATGGTCAGCTGCTGATTTAGCCATCAGTGCGGGGGTGGGGTGGGGGAGGTCCCACAGCTGATCAGGTAAGATCAGACATGCAGGTGGGATCCAGGTGGGGCAGAAAGGATTTTAATATAAAGCAAATCACTGAAGAACAGGAACAATTTTACTGATGCCAGAATTGGATGATCTTGTGTACATTTTTTTTTTTTTTTGTAATTTAAATTGAAGTTTTTTTTGAGGTCAGCTCTCTGAGTTGAAAACGAAACATTTTACTTTGTAGTGCTCCGCAAATCAATTTTTAAAATTTTTTTTTTTTCTCCTGTCCCCCCC
>JAACJT020000036.1:2834811-2854425 GCA_009936485.2 Gymnarchus niloticus
TTTTTTTGCTCCCCTTTCTTTTAAACACAAATATTTTCTTCTTTTTTTCCCCACCCACACTCTTTTTTTTTTTTTTTTTTTTTTCTCCCCCCCCCCCCCCCCCCCCCCCCGTACTTGTGGGCTTGTAGCACAGTGACAGGTCTCAGGTACTGTGAAATATCAAGAGGAAAACATATTCATTTCCTTAAAATTGCACTTTTGGGGGGAAAACAGTATGGCATTCTGGGCTTGAAATAACAAAAGAATAAAAATAATGAACTAGGAAGATTCCTTACATGAAGCTGGTCTATACAATGGTTGAAATGTTCTCAAATGGAAAGTTTCATTTCTCAAGAATAATCTACCGGGAAATCATAGTTTGTGCCTTTCCAAGTAAAATGTTTAAAGCTTAAGTGTGCTGAAAGAAGTTTCTCCCAGTGTCTGTTATTTGTGCTGATCTGGGTGCCTTAAGGAATCCTGATTCAGGTCTTCGGTGGCTGCTGGAGATCAGTCATGTTTCCTGTGTCAGCTGTGGACTTTAACCGGCCTCAATGGCATTTAACTCGTATGCGTTTTCCCTGTATATGGAGAAAGTAGTGGATGCATTCCTCAAGGAGACGCACCAGTGATAAACTCAGGAGTGACTGAGCCACGCTACAGTGGCCGTCTGTCTCAAGCCTTGACATCAGTCAATTCAGCAACACAGAGAATGGCAGCCCTTTCAGTTAAGAAACGCACTTTATAGGGTTGATTTATTTTTAGGGATGACTCTGGTTTAACTTTCTTACAGAATTTAAACCCTGTGTCCAAGAAGAATCTTGTGGGAGTGGCAAGGTCGATTCGGTTATCAAGTGAAAGCTTGCCTCAGTTCTGCCGGTGGAGTGGTGTTGCAGTAAACATTTTCAGTTACGGTGCTGAGGGTTTCTGGATGTGATTTACCAACTTAAAAAAATGAAGCACTACTCTTGTCCAGCAAACCCATTCTTATGAAAGGTAGATCCCTGAAAAGTTAGCTTTCTAGTGTGAGTTGGAGTACACTACATTCTTAAATATATTTGCGAGCTGTACTTTGTGTGTGTGTAGGTTTTTTTCCTCAGACAGATTCCTCACAAGGGCTTGTCAATTTTTGGATTCATGCCTAGCAACCAGGAGTGATGGCTGCCTATCTTAAGGTCTTGTGGGGAAAATGGATAAATAATTAAGGAGTATTTTGACTCCCTAAAACCTCAACCATTGAAGATGTTTTCCATGCTGCATAAACTCAGACAGTCTATAATTCCAGCATTTTAAATCCACAGCATCAAAGTCATAAAATGAAGGTTCCATTCAGTAGGCCCTCACATCAATAAACATTTTTTTTTTTTTTTTGTTCAAATTAGCTTGCTCTTCAACTGGTCTGTACCCAAATGTCATGGTGTTTGAAAGTTTCAGCGTACAGCTGGTGCTTAACTCTTGTTTATCGGAGTAACTGGTAGGTACAATCATCACGAGATACTTTTTGCAAAGTCAGAGGTTGTGAGAGACTTGAAGCTGGTGTGATTAATGGGTAACTAGTCTCCCTGGAGACACGGCTGTTTCTCTAAATCATCTTGTTGATCGGATAGAGAGGAGGCTGAACCAAAAGGCTGGGCTTTGTGTTGTTGTAGTTGGTAGTTTATAAGGAAGAGAAAATGTCATTTACCGTTGTCTGTGCCAACTATTTTGATATTGAAATCCAAACTAGACGACAGGACCACTGTAGGTCGTATTAGATGCTGTCGAATTCCACATTTGAACCCGAGACCTTTTAAAAAGGCAGCCACTAGCAAGATTTGCTATATTGCTGAGCATGTCTACTTGGGCTCTGTGCTTAGGATGAATGTTTTTGTAATCGGTTTGAAGTGGATGCCCCCCTCAAAGATTTTGAGTTCACTGAAACTTAATTCCTTTATTAAAATGAGTGGGCTGGTGTTACTCTTTAATGGTATTTAAGTCTCCAACATTCAACAGCACTCCCTGCTTGGATCCTTTCCACATGTTCTTTTATCTTGGCTATGCTCTTATCATTACACACCAGTGTGTTGCCCCAAAAACAGCTCCCCGTGTCTTAATCACTATGATGATTCGGTGGGGAAATGGGTTTTATACTATAAATGTTCAAAACACATGACAGAACTTCTGACATTTGTGCAAAGGGCACATCTGTGTTTCTGGGAATTGAACCATAAACGCTTCAATTTTCTTTACCTAAAGTCATGTGTACAAGGTCCTTCTGATGATATGCCCATCATGCCTGCTATTTGTCTTTAAAAGGGCCATTGGATGGACTGGAAAGACAGCAGATAGGTAATGAGATAGATGTACTTCATTGATCCCAGGGGGAAATTTGTTAGTGTACGAGAAACCACAGACCACGAATGTAAAGCGTGCATTCAATGACTAAATAAGGAGTATTGTCATAAAGTAGGTAGTTCAAAGAAATGTGGAAATGTAGGTGTCTTAAGATTGTCATTCTGGGAAAAGGCTGGCTAACAGCTATAAACGGTGACTGGTGAAATGATGAAAGTCTAAATGGAAGGACAAAGGTGGACACGCTGTGTAGAACTTTAATGGCAGATGTGTGCCAGAACTGGACTGAATCCTGACATTCCACAGTAAAGGTCAAGCTGCTCATAACAGCTGGTTTTTAACAAGACAGCAGTGTAGAGGATGCACTAATGTACACAGGAAAAGTTATTGCTTTTTATCATTAATTGGCGCATTCAGTGTGCTCTCTATAAAAACCGCACACGGAATTTGTCATGGAAGAAAGATGGAAACCTGTGGACCAGTCCTGAAACCTGACTGGAAATTCTGTTGTGAAGCCAGTAATCATAGCAGGGAGTCTACTAGTATTTGGTCTAAATAACTTAGAAATTAGATAATGAGTAAAGCTAGTGTTTCAGCCTATTTATACAGCACCATACCATCTCTGTCTCAACCAGTAGATGAGTTCGGCTGCCCAAACGCCTACGCGAAACCAGTTTAAATTGAGAAATCTTCCCTTGAATAATAAACACGGTCCCTAAGGCGGTGGCACGTCATCTGGTCGCTGCCCTTGCCTCACGTGGGTAGCGCCAAATGCATCATTCTCAGAATTTCGTCCACCTTTTTCTAACACGGCCGTCCATTGGTGGATCCCGTATGAGACGCCGTCTCTGATTGGTCTGCCGCGTCCCCCAGCGCACGCCAGTCAGGGTCGATAACAATCAAGCGGATAGTGGTGACGCGTTAGGTGCCGGGAGGGATGCCACGGGTGACGGAGCGGTGGAGCGGTCCGGGGGAGTCCGCGGTCCCTTGACCGGGTTCGGCTGAAAGCTACGCCGGCCAGTGATCCTCCAGCCAGGCTTTTCCGAGCGCTGCGGTCCTGGATGCGGTCAGGTGACTGAGGGACGGGCGGAGGTCGCCCCGGCACACATTTCACGCTCCTCGGTGCGCAGCCTCGGCTCTCCGGTGAAGTGATCGTCCTTTAAAAGCGGCTCTACTGCCATGTCAGATCCGCAGCGCTCGTTGTCCGCCTCCGGGCGGCTCAGCTACGCCGTGGGACACTTTCTGAACGACCTGTGCGCTTCCATGTGGTTCACCTACCTGCTGGTCTACTACCACTCGGTCCTCGGCTTTCGGAACACGCTGGCCGGGGTGCTGCTGCTCAGCGGGCAGATCGCCGACGGCATCTGCACGCCTCTGGTCGGGTACGAGTCGGACCGGACTTCGGGCTGCTGGCAGTACGGCAAGAGGAAGACCTGGCATCTTGTGGGCAAGTTTCGCCGGCGGTCGGCCGCATGACGGGCGCCGGAGGAGACAGTGTAGCGGCGCCTGTTAACATGTAGCGCATCGTCTTTAAAATGTAACCATTTCTCCTTCCTTTGATCTGTTTCCCCAGCTGATGAAGTCATTTTGTTACTCGCTAGCTGGCGATCAGACCTCCGCGGATCAGCGCTTTCCTCTCGTTCTAAAGGGGAATTGAAAGTGAAGACGGCGGGGCGTCTTCGCCTCCTGTCCTTTCTGGCTTTCTGTCATCCCTTCAGTTTACTCTCTTTCCTTCGGTCCGATGCACTTTCCTCTACTGCGCCGTCGTCTGCTTACTCACTGACCCTCGCCCGTCGGCGCCGACTTGTGCGCTCAGTTGTCTCTGGCGGTCATTAAAGCCGATGAATCGATTTTCTTTTCAGCGCCCCGTGTCCGAGTGGCTCAGGCCAGGTGGTTGACATCAGGGGGGGCTTAAGAACACCACAGCGTGTCCTCGGGGTGTGAGCTGGCAGCCTCCGTGTCAGTGTCTCACACACCATCCCTGCTGACTGTCTAGTCTTAGGTCACCGTAATGCGTGTTCCTTTTGCTGTGTTAAGCAGCCTATATTATCAATCCGTCGCAGTGATCCAGTTAATTTGAATAATTGTCTTCCCCCCCCTCCATCTCTCCATCACTCCATTTCCCCAACGCTGTCATTCAGGCACCGTCAGTGTCATCATCTCCTTCCCCTTCATCTTCAGCCCATGCCTGGACTGCGAGGACAACACCCCACAGTGGGTGGGCCTCATTTACTTCATTCCATTCATCGTCATCTTTCAGTTCGGCTGGGCGGCCACCCAGATCTCTCACCTGTCCCTCATTCCCGAGCTGGTCTCCAGTGAGCACGCCAAGGTGGAGCTGACCGCCTACAGGTAGTACTGCCCCCCACCGGACACTCGTGGTATGGCCACTTTAATGGAAGCTGGCTTTAGTGACAGGAGTGGTAAGGCATACATAGGCATGATCAGAATGGAGACAAGCTGGACCCAGTGGCACCTTTGAGTCCTCAGCAGTAAAACATGTTATGAGATGTGCACAGCAACTGGAAAGTCCCCAGATTTCAGATAACTCTGTTGTGCTTATTTAAGCACCTACAAATAGGGGGAATTTTTACTTCTGTTTTCTTTTGAAGTGATGGCTAAACAGTGTAAATGGCACAAATATGAGATTTCTGTTTGAGTTTGACTGGGCCGTTTTCTTTATTTTGTAATGTAGTTTTGTGGGACCTGACCTGAGAGGGGGGTAGAGATACAGGTATCACATTCCTTTAAGAACCTGACAACTCCATCAGTAGACACTGCCTGCATGTCCAAGCAGTGAAATAGGAGAGGACTTCCTGCTCTGCAGCCTCTCTGCTCAGGTTGCCATTTATGTGTTGTTCCTCTGTAGCGTGACGTCCCTTTATGCCGAACGGGGTGAACACAGCCCTTTTTCATTTATGACCGGACAACTGTGTTGCGGGGCTTTTCTCCGGCCCCTATTATTATTATTATTATTATTATTATTTTCTGATTCCTTGTAGGTATGCCTTCACCGTGTTGGCCAACATCGCCGTCTATGCCATCGCCTGGCTGCTCTTCCATTTTCAGGTGGGATCAGATGAGGACCCCTCCATCTCAGACAACCTGGGCCCCTTTGACATCCCTGTGTTCAGGGTAGGTAAGACCCATGCTGGTGCCCACACGCATGCCCGTCAGCTAACCATTGCCCAAGGTTTATTTCTCATCACTGGAATTTAATCCAGTGTGTCCCCAGGGTTGCCTAATAAGAGGGGAGTGGGGTGGGAGTCATTTCCTGTAAAAATTAACTTTGTTCCAACTGCCTTGTCCCTTCTAGAACCTGGCCATCATTGTGCTGTGTGTTGGAGTGGTGTTTTCCCTCTTCTTCCATCTGGGCACACGGGAGGCTGGGTCTCACCCACAGGGGGCGGGGTTAGATGCTAATGAGCGCCAGCCCCTGATTTCGAGTCCCCACGTTGGCCAACCTACCAGATTGCTGCAGTGGAAGCACTGGCTGAAGGAGTCGGCGTTCTACCAAGTGAGACCCATTGGCTCTATTCAGATTAGCACCCCTCAGGTTCTTGGTTAAGGGTGAATGCAGAGGTGCATCATGGGAATATAAAGCTTAACTCTTTGCTGGCTTTGTTTCTAGGTGGCATTTCTGTACATGTTCACCAGGCTGATAGTCAACCTCTCCCAGACCTACATCTCCATGTACCTGACCAAGTCCCTCAATCTGCCTAAGGTAGGCCTTCTTTAGGCTGGCTGTCCTCTGGCTCTCGCTTGGGCTGCCGTGTGACATGTCCACCACACTTTGCAGAAGTTCATAGCCACCATCCCCCTGGTGATGTACATCAGTGGCATTCCCTGCTCCCTGGTCATGAAGCCTTTCAGCAAGCTGATTGGAAAAAATGTGAGTGTCTTCTCCTTTAAGGAGACTAGATCTGAACAGTTAAAGTAGTCATAATTCTCACTGCTTCTCCTGATTAATGTTCATGACCTGTCCTTTTTAAACACCTGGCAAACTGATTTGGTGAAGGCGAGATAATTTCCTGATGACTGATGGGTGGCCCCCTTCCCGCAGATGACATACTTTCTGGGGCTGCTCCTCATCCTGGCCTTCTCCTACTGGGTGCTGCTCTGCCCGGTGATGGGCATGGAGGTGTACGGCACGGCGGTGCTGCTCGGTGCCGGCTCAGCCACCATCCTTGTCATGTCGCTGTCCATGACGGCCGACCTCATTGGCGATCAGACGGTGAGGTTCTGTTGTGTTGACCTGCATTTTCTCTGATCGGGCACCATTTGGAGCTTCCTGGGTGGTGTGTGTAGTTTAGCTTGGGGACCTTTGCCCATGTGTGGATGTTTGTAGGTTTGAGTTTCATGGCCGGCAGAGTAGCACTATCACCAGTGGGCCTTTGAACAGGGCCCCAAACCCCAACTGTTCCAGGGGCCCGAGATGCTGGCTGAGCCCAAGCTCCCCACACTTGTACGTGGCTTTGTAGCAGATGCTTATCTCCATAAATGTAATGCTGTAGCGATTTGGAGGTTAATATTGTAACAGTTATGGTTACTCAAGCTCTGGCTGTTGAGCATGAATTCATTGTAAATTGCTTTCCGCAAGACACTACACAAGTTTAGTTCCCTATTAGGTAGTGGTTAGATGTACAGGAAGCGTGGTAACCCTTGGGCGGCGTGCCGGCGGTCTCGTGAATGCCGCTGTCGCATTAAACTGCTCCTCTGTGTGCCATGTTAACTTTCTGCTTTCGCTCATGCGGTGCGGCCGTGTGCACCTTGTGTCTTTTCTTCAGGTCTTGTTTTAATGCGATGTGCGTTTAATGTGTTTTTAAATGCCAATCACGTGTGACATCTACACACCATCTCTCCATACTGGGTTTGCCAGTTTTGCTTGCGCATCCCCTTTCAGATGGTGTCGGCCGATCTGTCCTTAACCCTGCGTTTTGGTTTGCTGTTGTGTAAACGGAGGCGAACCCAGAGAAATGAACGTGTTCAATGTTCCGAGATGAACAATGGTTGTTGTGGTGCTTTTTTTTTTTTTTTTTAAATTGATGACGAATTGGCACCGTGCTGATCTGACTGAGCTCTCGCCTCTTACAGCAAACTGGTGCCTTCGTGTACGGGGCGATGAGTTTCACGGACAAGGTGGCCAATGGTCTTGGGGTCATGATCATCCAGGGCCTGCACCCTGACCAGTAAGTGATGGTCCTTTCTTTGGCTCCACCCCTCACTTCCTGTCCTGCCCCAGTCTAGCTTTCAGATATGACTAAATGTCAGCTCCAGCTCTGGTGCCCCACCAACTATCTGTATGATCTAGGCTTTTTGACATCCCTCTGTAACCACCTGTCCATGCAGAATACTGTATCTTATATTGACAAAGTAACGTACCGGGTGTATCCCTGAGAATGTAACTGTGTCAGGATTCCAGATTATTTCCATACCTAAATTAGATGGACGTCATGTGATGGAACAACATTAGCACAGGAACCTGTGGGTTTTGTGTGCTGGTGACTTTGTGACTGTGATTTTTTTTTTTTTGGTCACATGACCTGGTTGAGCAAGAGTCACTCTTGTGACTTAGCCACCAGTTAATGGTTTCATTTTAGCAGTTTGTCACTGTGGTGCCAGATTTGTGGATGGACATTCCCAACTTGGCGTAGTTGTGGGAGGGTACTTTCCTGTTGGTTATCTGGGTATATTCAGTAACCTCCATAAATTTCCCAGAATCCATCTCTTCTGTCAACAGGACTGAAATTGGGTACTACCGTGACGTCATGGTGATTGTCACAGGGGGTGTGGCAGTTGCTGCCGCACTGGCTCTGTGCACCATCTTCATCTGGCCAATCAAGATACGCGGACGTGAGTATCCCTAGGATGGGGGGTAGTCCTGTAAATGCGTTACAGTGAAGGTGGATATGTCGAAGGGTGTTGGAGTCTGAGCCAACCCACATCCATGATTTTAAAGTAGCATACAGACCGCCTTCAATGTACATTTTTTAGCGACTGCCTCCACACCCTGTCTTCCTGATCACATTTGTCAGGTGAATTAAAATATTTAAACGATGGCATGATCGCCTTGTCCATTACTGCCATCTAGTGGACCAGTACTGCAGCACAATTAAACCGTAGTTGCAGCACCCTGCATGCATGACTGTCTGGCCGCCTGGCCATCAGCTGTACTCTACCTTCTCAGACCTGCCCTCCATCTCTGGCCTGATGGAGACCGGTGAAGCCAACCAAGCAGCTGTCAACTGAGCCTCAGATTGTCCACTGCAGAAGAGATGGGAAGCAGGGGTGGATGTCTGAGCTCCTCCCTTTGCTCTGGACAGGGCATTCCTCCCTCCCTGAGTCAGGCAAACCTAATACACCATCTGCCGTAGGGCAGGTTGACAACCTCAACTGAATGTCCAGAGCAGTTTGGATACTTTGAAACTGATGGCTATTTTTAAATGAATATAAAATGAGAAAACACCAATTTTGTGTTCCGTTACTTAAAAGTGGTAATTTTGTGATTGTTACAGTCACAGATAGGAAACATTTTATTCAGTTATTGCTGAAATGGAAGAGGCTACTAGACCGCTATAGGTTAAGCGTGGAATCACAGCCAAGAGGCAATAGTTAGTTTTTAGAAGCGGATTCAGTTCCATTTCTTGCGCTACTGATACTGTGAACAAAGTTTAAAAGGAAAGGGGAACTTTCCAATCAGAGCATGGAGGGGGGTGTACTGAGAATAGGAATGTCTGCTACTCTCAGGAGTGAACCACTAGTGAGGGTACTGGGAATGACTGACATGTGTCCCGAAGGGGGAGAGGCCGTCAGTCAGGAAAACTCTCTCTCCCCACGTGTGCTTTGGAATGGGGTGGGGGCACCCTGGCCCAGTTTCCCCCCCTGCTGGGCCTCCTGAGTTTGCATGTGGGTCAGCCTGCTGCTGAGCAGTGAGGGGGTGGAGCCTAGTACAGGGAAGGTGTGAGGTGTCTCTGGGGTGAAAAGACATGCCCCAAGGACCCCCTCCTGACCCCCAAAGGAAAGCAAAAAATTTTACTTTATTTAATGCAACCGCACATTTTTGTAAGCCGAACTCCTTGATTTTTTTTTTTTTTTTTTTTTTTTTAAATCTTTCTTACTCCTTGGTTTAAAATTGAGTGCACTATACTATTTTAGTTTATCTTATAGATATATTATCAATTTGACACATTTAAGGGACGAATCTACATGTGATAAATCTTCTGCAGTCCAGGCCAGTCAAACTAAGAGGGAATCAAGTTGATGTGCAGTTCAATAAAATCATTTTCTTTGTTCCTGGAACTTGGATTCAGTTTAATAAATTCAAAGTGCTTGAGTGTGTTTCTCTCATTGTATGATCAGCCTTGTAATTTATAACTGGCCGCTTACTTATAGTTATTATGAGAAACTTGATTGATGCAAATTTCCTTAAGGTTTTGTCTCACGTTGTGTTTATAAAGACTTGGTTCACTGGAATCTTGTCATTACAAAGACGATTCGATCCGTGATCCCCGCGCGTCTCTGTCATACATATGAGAAAGGTGTGTCTACGTGTGGCCAAAGCTGTATTTATAATCTGCTTCAAATTCTGTACCTTAGCGTATTCTTATAAATCATCGTTTCTAATACCTGCTGTCTAGACACATTTGCCAGAGAAGCAACATTCCTATATTTTTATGCCGTTTGTGTTCATAGTAAAATAAAAAATGCATAACGAGAAAGGTGACTTCTGTGTGGTTGTATTTTTCGTGCTTTCCCACGTTGGAATAATGGGACTGAAAGCTGACTTGCCTAACATATATAATTCAAATCCTTATTATACATCAATTAAAACAAATACAGTAAAAGTAATCCATCAAACCAAAATCTCATCTTCAAGCATTTTAAAAACAACACAGATTCAATTGACTCACACCAATAATGATGTCAATACACGACTATAGTCAATCTAGTGTAACAATTCCATTAAAATCCAATCTACATCAAACAGATTTTAAATAAAAATCCAAATATTTTTTAAGCATAACCAATAGTCAAAAGTAGGATTTTTTTATATACGAATATTTGCACTGCTGGTTTAAGGAGGCCGACCAGGTGAATAAACCGCCCCCGAATTACCGACGTGTGACCGGCGACCTGACAGCAGGTCTTTTTTTTTTTTGCAGGGTCCGCATGTGTCCGGATTAACAGCCATTGCTTGGCTTCAGAGTCATCTGCGCTCATCAGAGGAGCCACTAATTGGAGTGCGGGTCGACTGTAAAGGTGAAAAGCGGAGGGGGCTTCTGTGTCGGCTCCTCTGGTGTGTGTGTGTGTGTGCGCGCGCGCATATGACCTGTAAAAATGTGTTATAATTCGTGCAGTTTAAAAGAATCCGCAGGGCTGCTGAAACTTTATTTTAAAGCAAATGAAAGTGCGTGAATCACCTCGCTCCCCAATTCAAACGTCAAAAGTCACTTCTGGGCGGGTAAATGGTTGGGAATGACACGAATGAGTACAATTCAGAGTGTCAGCCGACAGTGATTGTCACTTGATAATTACTCTTTTGACCTTATTTGAGTGAAAAAGCAGAACTATAAACCAGATGTCCGGGGAAACCATCACACCCCCCCCTTACATGGCTCATGTTTCCGCACCTAGACGATCATGCGATTTCATTTGGTGAAGCGGGAATCAGCGGACAGATCGGCCCCCATCCTGGGGCCAGGGGCCCCTTGGTGCTCATGGAAACGGCATCAGCTTCATGCCCAGCCGCCGTAGGTGGTGCTCGGGGAGCAGCCCTCCAAAAAGCTGAGGTCCGGCCCGGCCTGACTGATAAGGAAGCTCTGAACCGCAGATAGCGAACACCCCAGATCTGCGCTTCGGCTTGTGTTTGCACGATAAACGTCCACAGGTTTGGAACGTATCATTATACGTCCTGAGCTCCTAAATAAAATAAAATAGGTATTGTTTTGCAAGCGTACATGTTTACAGCTCCGCCGGGCTGATTGGAAACACACTTCTGAATGTTTTTAAAATTTGAATCCCCCCCCCCCCCGGTCCCCGGCTTGCAAATAAACAACCTCCCACCTGGCAGGAGACGCGGTGATTTACCTGTCAAGCGCAGAGCGGTGACGGACTCGGCACCGAGGGGCCCCCAGGGGCCCCTTCCGTCCCCGGAGCGAGTCTGATGCGTGGGAGCGGGGCGCCGGCGCTTTGGTGCGGCAGAGCGGCTAACGCGGCAAAGCGGCCTCTGCTGAGCCTCTAATTTCCCGGCGTAAACACAGTCATCAACGCAGTGAGACGGGAGGGATGAAGCAGACGAACGGAATTGCGCAGATGGACATAATTTTCTTGACTTCACATTTTTATTTGAACAGGCTCTGAAGTCTTTCCCTTCAGGAGTGTTTCCTACCCCGTAGCGGCATTGTTACGCTTTTAGGGTACTATAAAGGCCTTTCATATTGTCAGTTAGTTATTAATTTCTCTCGACCCCCCACCATTATTCCAGATTGTTTCAATCATATCTGCATTTTGACAGAATAAGTTATATTAGTGTTCTGCATTTCAATTTCTTTTCTCACTCTTTAAAACTTTCTTTTATTAAATGTTGTTTAATACGACCGAGAACTTAAAATGAGCTGAACTCAAGATCAGTGTAAACGAAAAAAAGGAAATTGTCTGTATTATAATTGTTTCTGCTGACTTAAACCCTCCCAGCAGCTGCTGACAATTAAAGAAGTCATGCAGAAATGTGCTGCCAGATTTTACACCCTGGAGGGGTCATTTCTCTGAATGTTCTGCTGGGGTCTTCACTGTGCTGGCCAAAGGAATGACTGAGTAAAGAAAGCTACAGAATATTATTATGTGGATGGCGACTCCAAATTGACTTCAGCTTTTTGTCTGTTGATTATTATTATTATTTTTTAATATTTTACTGGAGTGAATTTTTAAGTTCCCTTACAGAATGGACAAAAACCTGCAAGCGTAGCTGCTCTTTAGGGATTCTGTCGTCTTTGAGAGTCGCCCTTGGTGTAGCGAGTGTCCCAGGAAGGGCATCACACCAACACACGGCCCATGGTGGATGAGCGGGGGGCCACTTTAGCCCGCACCTTAAAGGCTAACAACTACAGGACTCGCTAATATCACTGACTACTATATGACCTAGTGGGTACCAATTTAGTTGAGTGGATATTAATGTTTGTTTATCGAAATTATTTCAGTTGAGAGCCCAGTTGGCCTATTTAAATGTTTAATGTATTTTGCTTTGAAAAAATGCGTTCCACTTATAGGTAACCTACTTAAAACTTTCTATTTGGGCCAGAAATTACATATGCCGCAGACGAAATGTTAGATGATGCTCAATGGAGATAATTTTTGGGTTGACTCCATTGATTCCACAAACTCAATCGAGTTAACCCAAATTATTAATGCATTCTGACATGCAGTAATACAAAGCCATCTGCTGCAGTGTTTGTTATAACGCCCGCTTTTGAAGTCTCTTAAAAGTTGTGAAGTCGTCTTATTCTTCTGTGTACGTCCAGCTCTTAAAATGGGTAAACTCTGATGACATTATCCTTGAGAAAGTGCACGACTGTGGACTGTAGCCTCCTTTCACGGCCCGCACGGCTCCCTTCTCTGCTTTGAAGGCATATATAATGACCTTCTCTGTGGTTCAGGCAAATTAATGGCTACTTGGTGGAGTTGTTTAAGAGCCACCACAGCTTCACCGCCCCGTCATGTTGGAACAAAGAACGCCATTATTGCTAGGGCAGGGATAGTTCATGATTCATCGTGGACTGGGGAAGAAGGTTCATTGGAAAGTACAGGACTCCAGACGGTGGTGACTAGCACCTGACGAACCCGTTACACCACCACGGCAGACCTGTGCTCCTCTGTCACTTTTCATGCTTCGTGTCTCCTGCCAAACGTGAAGGCTGTGAGGGTTCCTTCACGGATGATCCTCTCGAGATGAGGGGTTCGGATGCCGTGATGATGATGTTCTGCATGCCGATGACCTCCAGATCGGCCACGTGTCTCTGCCACGGGTCAAAATCGGCTATGGTTTGTCATTTGCGTAGCCTGTGTTGTTATCGGGAGATCCAGTGGTGCCGTTTTCAGCTGCTGTGAACCATCCACCATCTTTTGATAACTCTTGCTCAATTCCTGTAATCTGTCTTTACACGTAAAGGGTGAAACCATTTCTCAGGCCCTCTTAATGTGTACGTGTCACCACGAAACAGAAATAGTGCTTTTTAGTTATAGTTAACTTTTCATTTATATTGTGTTAATTTTTCTATCTTATGTCCATTTAAAATGCTGATGGGGCAAAAATACGACCGATAAATAATATGCAGTAAGTATTGTGACCACTGTGGCCTTTTGGGCTTCAGGGAGACAAAGTGTGTTTTAAAATTAGAAAGAGTAAAGGAGCATACACATTTTAACACTTTCCGCTCTGTGGTTCAGTCATCAGCCCAAACCTTTCCATCATGCCTAAACTGGTTTGAAATGTTAACTAGTTAACCATAATAGCGGTGGGTACAGCATGCTCTGCCAAGGGGAAGACAGGAGTGGAAGTTGTGGTGCCGTGTTGTTTATGCGTGTTGAACCTGTGTGTGGGCCTGAATGCTGAACGTGAAGAGGCGTCATCAGTGGGGGAGCCTTTCAGTTTCCGCATAGCTCAAAAGAAAAAGGAGAAATCATAGAAAACCACCTTCAGGCCATTGAGGGGGTGTAATGGGGGGGGGTCCATTTCTTTTACATGTACAGAGATTTAAAAAAAAAAAAATTAGGCATATAAAAATCCTTGAAGGGTCTTGTTAACTGAGTCCAGCTGTGTGGTGTTCACGGGTCAGTCGCTGTGTGCTGGGATGGATTCCCGTGGCCGTCGGCATTACCTGTGCATTTTGCCGCCCCGAGGGGTATGAGGAGCGGGAGCGAACGAGGGCAGGGGTGAGCCACTGCACGAGCCAGCCTGGCGGTGACAGTCACAGCCCGCCCCCATCTTTCCTCGCTGAGAACACTGGTACACTCCTCCCTGTTGCCATAGTTCCACCAGTTTCGTAGCTGCCTCTATTTAATGGTTGTGGTGGTGCCGTCGTAGGAATTGTGAGCTTAATTCCCGGGTTTCATTGTGTCCGTCCCGTTCTCCTTTTATTCTGGGTGTATGAGAGACAGAGTGAGGTCTGAGTTGCTTCTCCTCTGCGTTCTGTTTAAATGTGAATGTTCCCCTTACCTCCTACAGGTACTTGGCTAATGCAGAAGCCTTGCCTTTGCCCACAGCCAATCTCAGTGCCTTCACAGATGCGGCACGAGTGCGTGCGTGCGTGCGTGTGTGTATGTGTGTGTGTGTGTGTGTGTGTGTGTGTGTGTGTGAGCTGGCATAAGCAGGCATGCCAGCCTGCCTGAGGCCACCATGTAGCCGTGGTTACCGCCTTTGCTCTGAAGTGAGGGCTGCTGCTACTTTTCTAACCCTCCTCATCTTTCCCACTCCTCTCTCTCACTCTCCCCCTCTTTTTCTCTCTCTCACCCTCTCTCTCGTTCTTTCTCCCTCCCTCCTTCCCCTGCGGACTGCCCAGCCTCTCCCCAGCTGGACCTCGGGGGAGGCGAAGATGAGCGGGCTTGGTGTCGACCGGGGCAGGAGGGTCTCCGTAGCACTGACTGCAGTGCCGCTGTAAGCACCCCGCGCCCGTCATTCTGCCCCAGCTGCACCCCCTGCTCTCTCTCCATGGAGCTGCCTAGCGTCGCACACGCGGGCAGCAAGGCGACGGACGGCACCGTCAAGTGGCAGCTGTGCTACGACATGACGGCCAAAACGTGGTGGATGGTGAGTGAGCTCCTTACACCTTACCGGCGTCCCTTGCCGGGTTCTGTGACGTTACCATTGCCGGTATGCGTATCCCTGGGGTTTCCGGACTGTAGTGGTCGGCGTCAGTGAGACTGAGGTGTGCTTAAGAAGAGCAGAACTTCCTTTTTCAACGTGTTAGTTTTGATGCATGTTTCTTGAGATGCTGTAAGTTTGTTTTGTGAAGTAATCGGTCCATCTGGTGTGATGTCTCACTCTTTATGAACTGCGCTGTTACTGTTCTTGCTGTTGTTTATAATTCTTTATTTATTTATTCTGGTAATTTGTGTCATTCTGCTTGCTTCTCCCCGGAATACATGGCTTATTGTCAGGCTCCACGTGTAACGATGGAGGCGCGATCCTACACTCCAGGGACCCCGCGGCTTCTTGGTCTGTTCCTCTTTGTCACCCCACCTAAGACAGGTGGAGATGCATCTTCTGCATCAGAAGTAGCTCTGTCCATAAACGAGAGGGCACGTAGACAAGATGGAGGTGGACAGTGAAGACGGGCCCAGCGAATCTCCAGGGTGGTGTTTAAGCGGGTGTCCTGCTCTGAATCGGACCCAGGAAGCCGTGTCTCCCGTTGTTTTCCTGTCTGGCTTCTCTGACGCCTTTTTTTTTTTTTTTTGAGTGACATCATCATTAGTTTCTGCTTATTTATCCGTCCGCAGGTTCTGCTTGTTTGTCGTGAGCTGTGTAGTTTGCAGTCTTATCCTGTTGATACTCAGGCATGTTTTACTCAACGTATGGAAGTTCAGTCATAATGTTCCATGACACACCAGCAGTCGCCCTGCTGGAACCTGTTTGTGGAATCCTTCCTGGTCCTGGCTTAATATCCTCGTGTTTCCGGCTGGATTACTACACTATAGTAATAGTAATGTAGTAGGGATGTAATCTACACGCGGGGGAACTTGGGGGTTCCATGTGTTGGAGAGAGAAGAGTAACCGACTCCAGCAATTGCTGGGGATTCTGTACGCATCTCTGATGAGAGCACTGACAGCTTGTAGAGCCAGAAGGTCATAGGTTTAAGAGCCAGCTGTGGTGACCGGCCATACATGTTTCAGTGCATATTCTGGTCTTAATTGACCGTGTGTACGAATGGTAAAGTCCAAATAAGTAAAAATGGTGTGAGAGTGATTTATTAGAAGCTTGTTATCAAGGAGTTAGATACTGTAACGACTTGCATGTGGAGGTGAGAATCTTTGACTGAATCATTCCATCGCAGAAGTGTGGGAAGCCGGGTGCTCTCCTGATGGCGGGGAGGGACATGGTTAATATGAACCCTTCCGCACTGATGGGATTTTACTGTTCACCGTTTACCACTGACTGCCACACTCGGCCTCATATTTCATTGAGCGGTATCTAAAACTGAAAAGGCCACTTCAGTCGTTTATTAATATGACATCTAGTAAATCAATTTGTTTACATGTTTGACTGTGGGTTTGGGTTAACACAACTGAATATGACAGAAATTCAGGCAACATGCAGACTGGTTTTGAAATACCACTGCATTTCTGGTTAGAATATCCAACTTGTACTTTTGAGTTAACCAGATAAATGTAACGTTTTTTTATTTGGAAAAACATTGGGACATTTCCAGTGTGTAGTCTTGTTCAGGGATATTACTGCCAGTCTCTCTGAGGGTTTGAAACGGCAGCGTTCCTCCCCGTAACCCCTTGCCCTTAACCACTACGCCACCTGCTGGACCATTTTGTATGATGCGGTGGCCACCTAGCACCTTGAAAATGGTCTGGAGTCTCGGGTGACCGTTCCAGTCAGCGTCATCGCCATGTCAAAGGAGCGGCTCTTCGCTGGAGCGCCTCACAGACGTCTTACTCACTGTGGTCATGTTAAGTTGCGGACACCACAATTGCCGGCTCTGGCAGAAGGTGAAATGCCTTCCGTGTGTCACTAAGCGATGTTTCTTGGCGGGCCCTTTTTGGGGGGGCTGGTTGTGGTCCCCTGACTGTAAGCACATACCCAAGACCACCGGAGGCCTGTTTACAGGGGATGGGGGAGCTGTTGTCAGCCAGCCCGAGGCCACGAGCCGGTAGAGATCCTGGATGCTGGAGAAAATGCCGGAAAACCTTCTGGCTTCCAGTCTATTTTCACAGCTTAGGGTGCTCTGAAATAAACCAACGTCGATGCCAAGGCTCCCATCTAACCTGGAGTTCCGAGGGCCGGCCTCTGGACTAAGCTTAGGGCTTTTCATTTATTCTGCAGCAGGCTGGGTCTGGCTGCAGACCCAACGAGGGAATTGGCGGCTCCCGCAGGGCGAGGGACGCGGAAACTGGGCTGTGGAGACGAGATGAAAATAAACCCGGCGGCCGTGCGCAGTCCCCTCCATGTCACCTCATTTTGTCGCCGAATGTCACCAAGGTGGTCGTCGGTGCCATGTGGGTACGAGGTCCTGCGTCATGGAAATGGACCTCCAACACTTGATTATATGGTTGGGCCTAATTGAGCAAATGGGTTGGCCAACGACAGCCGAGTGGGTGTTGTTTGGTTTAGCTTGGGCTGAGTGGCAGTTAGCCTGTCTGCTTGCACATTGAGCAGAGTCGGAACTTCCAAACAGGCACCGGCCTGCAAGGACTGCCGTGTCCAGGCATGGGGACATAATGGATTACAGGTCCTGGTCGTTTTTCGAGCTGCACACAACTAATTTGTGGAAAGGGGTAAAAATAAACAAAAAGACGACACACAAGACGGGTCGTGTTTGCGTTGGTTCCCCTCTGTCAGCCTGGATGCCAAGGCCTGCCGGAGCTCCTGTGCCACAGTAGATGCTGTCCTTGCTACACGCAGGAATCTGATGTTCTGAAGCTTAAGCTACCTTATAGTGTGGCTGGTGCATGTGTGCAGGCTGCCCCTTGTCACGCCACAACTCTACGGGCACACATGACGCTTGCTTGGCACACACGTAGGAGTTTCAGGTGGCTTGCTCTTCGTGGCCACGGTTTAACGTTTTCCGTAACTTCCATTGACTGGAAATTCCGGAAAGAGTACATGCTTCAGTCATATGTGTTGAATAATACTTTATCATATAATTTATCCCATAATTATTGTTCTGCAGACGTTAGGTAATGGCCCCACTCCGGTGTAGGAGTCGGTTTTAAACTTCTGAGGGATGGATATTTGGGTACAAATCACGCCAGAGTGAGTACTCATCTTTCTGGGGCTGTACCTGCCAACCCACCCAGGGTCTGTGAAGTAATTGCTCTTTGAGAAGCTCAGTACATTGTCATGGAACCATGTGACACCGGCACACAAAGTAACCGCTAACACCTTCGGTATGTAGAGGAATAGCTTTGTTTCGTTCCTCCCTGTTTCAGTATTTCAGCTTTACAAGGGAGTTTTACCGTTTTTAAAATAAAATCAAAAACATATTGTATCTTCTCGACACTTGAGGCGATGCAGTACTTTGTGTGATTCCGTTTGCCTTCCTCCGGAGCGTCAGCCTGGTTTAACGAGGAATCTGCAGCGTGTTTGTTTGTATAAATGGCAAACCTGTTCAGGGCTGTGTCCTTTTAACTTCTGAGTAAGAGCACCGGCGAGATGAACAAACTACTTTGAAAGAAGAACGCCTGACGTGAACTGGGACAGAGAAGTGCTAGCCTCTTCGTTTTCAGTCACAGCTTTATTGTTTAAACGTCATTCCGCACATCCTTTGTTTTCTATTTAAGGACTTGCTACCAATTTAATGCGTGTGCTACACTTAAGTGCAATTCCCCCATTGGTTCTTCTCGACAGACTGAGGAATCTGTATCTCCTTACTGAAAGTCGTACGTTAAGCAGGTGTATTTGCACCAAGGCCCCATGGGAGTTGTGGGTAGAATATGGCAGGGTCCATTCACGGTCTGCCTGGTTTCTTTCTGACAGCAGCCGAACCATCCGGAGAAATTACAGGGGCGCTAATCTTTTCGTTATTGCCGAAAGCGCTTAAGTCTTTCACTTTAAAATGGGACACTTTGTGTGCTCCTGAGGCGTGCTGTCCAATCGTCGAGGTGATATTGCTGGGGGAAGGGGAATTTGGCTTCTGGGGGAAAGACCACAAAACGTGAAGGTAGGGTCAGCCCGATGTGCCATTGGTCCTCTGCTGTTTTGAAACAAGCGTTGCAGGATGCCAGATGGTTAAGAGCATGCCGAATTGGGGTACGGACACGTCATGCTCCACACTACTCCAGAAACACCTTCATTTTCTCAGCTCCATCAAGAAACAGCCAATGGTGGGGGAGAGAGTTCTGCATCTTGCTGGGAGCAGAGGTCTTAATCCCTGCATCGATTCAGGTCATGTGTGGCTCAGAGCCGGCCTCCTGCCCCCCAGTCTGGAGCGTGCCATTCCGCTATCAGCCAGTTTCTGTTGGAATCCTCCATGTTTATTCAGTTGTCCCCTTCCCCGAATTGCTTATTTATACATGAGTATTGAGTTCAACTTTTTCCTTTTTCTGTGTAAAAACAGAGAATGGTGCCACCCCCCCCCCCCCCACCC
>JAACJT020000036.1:2857587-2893312 GCA_009936485.2 Gymnarchus niloticus
CACCCTTCACTGGGCTGGGACTGCCTTCTTTGTGTGTGTCTTCTACACCCTTCACTGGGCTGGGACTGCCTTCTTTGAGTGTGTCTTCTACACCCTTCTACACCCTTCACTGGGCTGGGACTGCCTCCTTTGTGTGTGTCTTCTACACCCTTCATTGGGCTGGGACTGCCTCCTTTGTGTGTGTCTTGTACACCCTTCACTGGGCTGGGACTGCCTTCTTTGTGTGTGTCTTCTACACCCTTCTACACCCTTCACTGGGCTGCAGTGTTTTGTTTGTCACTCCTGACCGAGTCGTGCAGCCCCGAGCGCTCAAACGCAACAACGCCACAATTATTACTAGTTTGCTCAGCATGCGACGGTCATCGAGCCTTTAACAGACTGTTGTTTGAAGTTAGTCAGGGAATGCTTATGATTCACAATTTCCCGTGTTTTCATAACGAGAGTTTGGATATTGATATTTAACGGTGACTGGTATTGACATGAAAAGAAGTAAATTACATTGACCAGTCACTACACAACTATCAAAAGCACGTTTGGAAACTGAATCGTCTCTAATTATACACTTTCAGAATTCAAGATTACTGCGATGCATTCTTAATATCTTGCTCACACACTCTAAGTGTGAAGAGGGGACTCGGTGCCGCTGGCCTACTTCAGGTCCTTCTGCTTCCATTTGAAGTTCGCCTCTGCTGCCACTGGGTGGCGCAACTGCCCACCGCATTACAGTTTCCACAAACATAACGTACTAAACAGTGTGTTTTTCATGGCATTATCAATCAATGACTTCTTTCAAGGGCAGCCATACACAGAAACTCGGCACTATCCTTGAGAACAGACATTTGTCACATCTTTACGATATCTCGTCAGTCTAGAGGCTCTGATGCGGAATGCATATCGGAATGATCTTTTTTTCTTTTTTATTTCTCCCCGTACAAACAGGTCATGGAAACTACGTGTGGAAGTGGACCCCAGTGTATAGACTGGGCTCGGAGTATTATGGAGTAGGGTTAGGGGGCGGCAGTATGTAGGTGAAGGGGCTGTGCTTGGCAACGAAAAAGTGACTGCGGTTGGGGATGCCTTGATTGTTGAGAGAACTACATAACGATGCTGAAAAGGGGAAATAAAGGGACTCTTCAGCCCTTCATTTTGTGCCGTTTATTTTAGCAAAGGAAGAGCAGACAGTTGGTCTTTTATAAACAGAGGAATATTCTGAGTCTTACTTGTTTCCTGCACTAATGAAGTGCAGTGGGTACCAGAATAATAAAGCATTGTGTTCCATGTTGGGCAGAGAGCCGCGTTAACTCGGCCGTTCGCAGAATAGGACGCCACATTGTGCACCAAACGCCCGGTGCCGCCCGAAGAAGTGCGCCGTTTTCCGTTCTGGCTGCACCTCACCGAACTGCGCTGATCTTGCAGCGGTTCTCAAAGTGGAGAAACATGAGGGATGAACGTGTCCTGTGGTCAGATTAGCTGCAGACCGTGATCTGATCAGGGGCGCTGACTACCATAGTCAGACCTGTTCGATACAGGCATATATGGGAGTATATATAATTACATATGTATGTATAAACGGGTCTGCATATCCCATATTGTATTCTATTTGTACAGCACGAACACACCTCGTGTTGTTTGTGAATATTATTAGCCGGCTCTGAGGAGCTACCTGACCGCATTCCTCTGCGCCAATGCGGCTTCTCATGCAGGCATGCGGTGTTTGTCGTGTGACCTGACGGACAGGCCTGCGTCCCGCAGCGTCGAGGCCCCGCAGGCCCACGTGTGATCTTCCTGTCTGGCCTTGCTGCGCTTACAGGCTTCAAGGCTCCCTAAAACCCGCTCCCGCAGTTACTGTACTTTGCGCTGCTTTTCTGCTCCTCCAAAGTAATTCGGAATTACCGAGCTGCTGATTGAAATTGCACGACGTTCACTATAATTGCTTCCTGTGAACTCTGACATTCGTATTAATTACACCGTGCCAAAGTAATATACAGATAAATTCTCACATTGATTAAACACTACTCTGAAGCTCTTGTCTGTAAGATTTTGTCTTTTCTGTGTTTCTTTTAAGGCTTGACGCTGAGAGTGGTAACATAAAACAACAAAAAAGTTGAACTGATATACGTTGATGTCTCGGTTCCTAACAAGACCTCCCAGATCTGCTGTGCAGAGCAAGAACTGTATATAAAATGAGCCAAAAAACTGCCCAGTAATCGTTTTCTAATAGCTATTAGTTCTAGGGCGATACGGATTTATGAATACCCCTCACCCTTCATTTATGCTAATGGATGTGATATGATCTCAGCAAGAATGAGATGACTAAGGACTTTCTGGATGGTCAGAGAATGTTTGAAGAAAGTCTTTGTTTTTTTTTTATTATTTTATAAATCCAATACTTTTAATATTGACAGACAGATATGTCAGTATTCAGTTTCAGTCATCATTGTGAAATGACACCCTCACAGATTGAGTTGATTTAAAAGGGAAAAAATGCCTTTTTTTATGCTGATCTTATTGCTGAAAAGAGAGATAATAAAGGCAAAAAAGCCTCACCCCTGTTTCTTCTATTAATCGAATCACCCAGTTTATCATGCAGTATTCTCATGTTTAAAAGGTCACTTGTACATTTTTAGGTTTAGCTTGATTGTGGCCTGTAGGGGGCAGCAGAGAGACGTTGGCCATTGACCCTCACTTGCCAGCCATTATGGGCTTCGGAAACCCCCGTGGCCCACGCAAAGAGACGCATCCTCCTCTAGCTTTGCCTCGAACCTCTTGGCACGGTTTCCGCTCAGCCGCCTGCCAGATTTACTGGCCACCAACTCTGTCAGGGGGGAGGGGTCAGAGTCAGCTACCCCAAACAGCTCCCTAGAGTCGCTGAGTCTTATGTTCGACATCGTACTTGACTCGTAGCCCTGGCACAATCCCCCAAGGCCACTCTGAAGATGACTGGTTCTGATGGGCTGAGTGATAACACCATTTTTCAGTATTGTTAAAGGTCTGTGGTAAGCTAGCCAGGCTCGTGTGCATGGGAGTCCCCCACAAGCCCCCCTGACTGATGGGCAAGCAGCCCAGAGAATCCAGATGCTGGCAGCCAACCACTTGACCCCACAGCAATGTGTTAGGGCCTACAACAGCTGCTGACCACGCCCAGTTGTTTTAGCCCCGCCTTTAAATAATATACACTACTGAAGGATCCAACTTTCTGCCCGTTGCTGTGGTGTCAGGGTCCTTCATGTATGCATTATTCACCGACACTTCAACAGAAGCCGAACCCACTAATTACACAATCAGCTGTTGGGCTTGATTCCACTCCGTCGTGCGGTTTGGGTCTCGGAAGCCGTTCAGCTCTGCTGTAATTGTATTTATTTTTTCCCCTTCCCAATAGCCCCCCCAGAAAAGAAGGGGACGCTACAAAAACGATTAAATTTAGATTTACAGCTGTGCTTGCAAACAGACGAGTTTGTTGTTCTTTTCAGTAATGCGAGGTTTTCCCCGCCCCGTGCATACGGCCTGGTTCTGCTCGAACGCCATGCGGCCGAGCCGCCCGCAGCACGACAGATGGCGGCTGACAGATGTACGCGCTGTTGAAGGCATGCCCAGCACTGCTATTGTTCTGTGGCTCGCACCTATGGTTCCCTTTGTCACTAATTATGGTGGGATTTTATAGTGGGATTAAAGGGGACCTGCGGTGGGCATAGGAATGTGCTGGAGTCTAGTCAGACACTGAGAATATGCCCCCCATGGAGAGACACACATGACATTATTCCCCATAAATGTCTCTCATCGCCGTAGTTACAACCTAAACTTGTAGGTTCATACTTCAGTCCTGAAAAACAGCTGGATATGCAGCAATCTGAATCAGGTTAGATGGTGGGCTCAAGGGTATAACAGCAAATCCCATCCCTGGATTTGAACCCGCAAATACTGCCATCCCAGGCAGATGTATGGGGCTGTCCGTGGGTCTTGACAGACTTGAACAAGCTCCAGGGAAATGAAACAGGTCCCAGATGTGGGTTCTGGAGTGTGAAGGATGTCTACATTGTGGTGAGAAGTCACAGCAGTTACTGCTCCTTGTGCATGGGACTGGCTATGGGTCCTCGGTGTCGGCTTCATGTCGTTTAAACATCGGCATGTCACATGATCTTTAACCTATGACGATGTGACCTCAGTCAAAGCCAGTCAATAGAAAGGTAGGAGATTTATTTCATGATCTTATTTAATCAAACACTAGTTTTGTTGAAGGAAATAAAAAATCTAAAAGCAAAGGCATTTGAAAAATCTGTGTATTTTGTCACTTATTAATTATGTTTAGAACTATAATTTCACTCTTTGTGAATAGTATGTTCAATTTTGCCATACAAAGGCAGGTATAGTCAGTCTTGGTACAGTTGTTGTTTCTCGTGATAGTGTGAGAGAACGTCATAAGCACAAAATGGAAAAATTCAAAATCACAATGGACCACGCTGTGATGTTAATCTGGCTTTTCATGCTGATTTTACTTCCTGGACACATCTGCTCTTCAAGAACTATTTCCCATCTCTGGTGATAACATTAACTGGCAATTGAGGGTAACGTGGTAGTTGGGGAACCCTGGCTCGTAATCTGAAGTTTTAGATTCAGGTTCCATCTTGGACTTTGCTGTTGTACCTTTGAGGGTGGAATGTAACCTGAACTTATATATACCAAGAAAGGATTAAAAAGTCATGTGGATAAATCTGTCAACAGAGCCATAAAATAATGAATCATGAACTTTTGCCTAGTATTTTCGGTGCCTCTGCCCACACTGAATAGGCTGTTACACGTTCCCGCAGGAGTTGTCTGACGCCACACCTCACACACAGCCTTTATGCCAGGATGGCGGATTAGCCAGTATCAGCCACTTTCACCCCGCACGTCTCTGCTGGACACCTTTCAGGAATGTTTTCATTCATTCAGGACACAATGGTGTTACTTTACGTTTGGAACTGATGAACATAATGGACGTGAACATAATGGCATGAAAGTACACCCATGGACACACTCTCCACCCCATACTTTTTAAATTCCAAAGGGAAAATATACCGAGTATGCAAATGAGCACCCTTGTTTACGAGGCACTTCTAAGAAATGTTCATTGCGTCGTGGCAGATGGGCGGCGGAATGGAGGCGCTAAGGCATGATGACTCCTGTGCTTTCACCTACTGTTTACCAGCCTGGTAATGAGTAATTACCACAAGCATTCAGAGTAGCTTTAAAAGCCAATGACTTCGGAGGAGACATGGGAAAAGCGGCAAAAAAAGGAGAACCTTCTCCAAAAGTCTTGCCATGTTTTTTTTTTTTTTTTTTAAAGCAACATGTGCAGCAGTAAACTGAGCACCTGCTGAAGAAACGAACGAAGGGACTGTTGTAAGTCCTGTTTCCAAGGAGACGGCAAAGCCACCCCATAAAAGCAGGTGCATATCCTTTGCAACCAGCCCAAGAGGCAAATTGGCACTGAAGCCACAGAAGGTTTGAGTCCCAGAAGGGGTCTAACAAAAGGTGGGGTGAAGTTACACATCCTGCCAGTGTATTGGCCTGTGTTAGCCTTAGCCCATTATTCCAGATTAGACTCGGGCTACATGAAAGCCTCCTGTGTGTCTTCGGTACCAGGAGCCCCTCATTTTCTGCTGTGTCCTTGTAAGTCAGTCAAATGATAAGGGAGGGACTTGAGATTATTCCGGAACTAGAACTACAGACGCGTGAGGAAAACTTTTCTTCCAAAATGCTCTTCAGTAAAAACCTGTTGCCAGAACCTCTTTTACAAGTTATCTTGTATAATTTATTGAACGTAACTCTTTTTGTGTTATTAGCCTGGCACTTGGTAATGATCGTTCAACCTGCTTTGCTTTGTGAGATGACAGGAGAAGAACAGAATTCCCATAATTCCCTGAGGGTGTTTATGCTGCTCAAGGCTGCTTTGAGAATTATCTCAGGAAGAGACTCAGTTTAACAATCAAACATTTTCTGGTTTCTTCAAAGATAGCAGTTCTGATAAAATTTTATCTTGAATAATATATATATAGATTTAAAATAGAACGCAGCCATTAAAACCTGAGGATATAATTCAGTGTGCTCTACCCGCATACCTTGAGAAAATGATTGGCATCCAAATGGCTTTTTATTTATTTATTTTTTTAATATTTCTTTTTCTCTGCCTTGTGCTCTGTGCTGCCTGGGAGAGGTTCCAGGACCCCTCTGCGACCTTCTGCTGGAAATGGGGTCAGGAGATGGATGGATATTTGACGTCCTTTAATATGAGACACAAACGATGACTCAGTTAACTCGGCAGTGTTGTGAAACACTTGCTGGGTAGTTCAGATGGCACGGCTCCGGAGCTCCGGCAGTGCCTGGTCCTCAGTGGCTGTCTGTCAGCTTTTCCTGGCCCTGACAGGAAGCGGCTTCCCTGCCTGTGCAGCCCCTGTCCAGAGGCAGCCATCCAGAGCTTGGAGAATAAGGAAGTAATTCTGTGTAATGAAACCCCTCTTCCGTAAAGCCTGCTCCCGCTCAGCCTGTGTGTTCCACAGTGTTGAGGATCAGAGCGCCGTTAAAACATAGCAAACCAAAACAGCAAATATAATATTCATAATAATCACAACGTCTATAATAATAATAATGACGTGACCTTTAGTATCATCATTATGAATCAGTGTTTTTTTATTGGTATTATTTTATTAGTATTATTAGGACACTTTATATTCTGAAATTTTTATGGTAGTTTAAGTAAATATTTGAATTAACCCAAAGTCCAGTATGCTTTTGAAAAATGTCAGCAAAAAAAAAAAATCCTGCTCAATAGTGTTGAGAAGTCATCAATACGGCTACTTGACATCGTCTGGCTTTGTGTTACAGTGGATCATTCACACAATCAGGACAGAGCAGATCTGAAAGCTTGTAGTGTCGGGCCCTCATCTAGCTGCGAACCTGACAGTCAGCTTCAAGGCAGCAGTCTGGCTGCAAGGCAGCAGTCTGGCTGCGAACCTGACAGTCGGCTGCAAGGCAGCAGTCTGGCTGCAAACCTGACAGTCAGCTGCAAGGCAGCAACTTAAAGGGGTTTTTATTCATGAAATGTTCAACAATCCTACATGTACTATGATTGTAACTTTATCCATTATCTATTGTCTTAGAGGAGTGTATGCCACTATCAAATTAATTTTAGAATGTTATTACTTTTATAGTGAATGCAAATAATTAATTTGTTGCCCAGCTTTGCAGTATGCTTAAAGAAAGCAAAATTATTTTACAAGATTTTTTAGATTCTAAATCATTCTTTGATTTATAAATTATGTAGATTATAAAATATAGTTATACAGTAACATGTCACTCTTCTGAGAATTTTTTTCTGTTTATTTTTCAAAACAATGTTCTAAGAAATGTATCGAAAGGGTTAAGTAGAAATAATCTGACTTAAAAACAAGTGAAAGAGATAAATATGTAAGACCTCATCATTGCAAAAAGGAAACAGCTGTACCACATCATTTCGGAAATATTTTATAAATTAAATGCTATAAATCAGCGGGTGTATTTTGGATTGAAGACTATCCAAAATCAACGCATCTGCAGGTGTTCACGGCAGAGGTCCGTGGGTCAGTCCTGGTGTCACTGAAGGTGCTTAGATTAATACATTATAATTCATCTCATCTCACATGCATTCGCGCAACTAGTCGTGGAGAGTTCTAAAGAGACAAAACCGCTGTATATTTAATTCTCACGAAATTCTTATTTATCAGCCTGCAATAGTTGTTCATACTTAGAACTTTGTCCAGTTGAGCACAAATCTTTACGGAAAGTGTTTTCGTATGGACCTTAGATTAAGGAGGTAACCCAATTATTTTAGCTAACATGGAATTATTTATGCATTTTTTCAAGTTATAAATAAATTAATATATTCAGTCGATTTATTTATTCATTTATTTAAACACCGCAGCATTCATTCAGAATAACACAGCGACTTTCACCTTCAGGTTGTTTTTAATTTCCAACCATCCATACGTCTTGGATGTTTTAATTCCCTCATTTATTTATTTATAATTTTTATTTTTTTGCTGTAATTACTTTTCCTGTAAATTGTGTACGCTAATAGTTAATTTGGGGAATTAAAATATTTTAAATAAGTGCAACTCGGGAAACTTTGGTACATTCAATGGTGTATAATTTTATCATTTGAAATGAATGGATTGCTTTTTAGCTAAAATAGTACCCTAGCCACTAGTGTAGGTTATTTGTAACGTGGTTATTCCGTTAAAGTGGCGATGAAGTGAAATTGAATTGTTTGATGAAATGACCTGTTACTATAGAGTTTAATGTCGTAATCCCCATCAGGTACAATAAAATCACTCAATTTAGTTAGCATTGAGTTAGGATTTTTGTACAGTATATGCTTATCGTCAACGAATAAGATCACTGACAATTATACATTCAGGTCGATGAAGAGAAATGTGGAATCTGAACAGAATATTCCTAAAATGATCTGTAAAGACTTTTCCCTGCCGTCCCGTAGGTTAACTACCCGCCTGGTGAAGTTCCGAGGTTCCGTGATACTTAATTAAGACGGAAAAATGTGTTCCTTTCGGCTTGTATTGAAATTAGTTACGTGCAATTGCAGGCCAACAGTGAGTCCTGTGAGTTTACAAAATGCATGACAGTTAAGTCTTCATCCCAGGCCAAAAATACGGCTCCCCTTGCTTCGATTACAGCCGTTATGTCACATTTTCCTATTGTCGGCTTGTAATTATAACTATCTTTTACAATATAAAATATTCAGCTATTATTTAGTTTAATGAAAGTCCAGATTTCGGAAATATGCCACACAGTGTATGCCATATTAGCAATTTGACAACACATTTCCCCGCTTCTTAAAGGGCAAGGCGGCTTCTTTTTAGTCAGGAAGAATCTGTACATTTGCTTTATATTTTTTACTTAGGAACAGCCTTGATTACACATTTGCAGTAACTGCAGATAATTTTCCGAGTCGACCCGCACCGCAGTAGCGATCCTCCGAGCTGGCAAAAAGAGACTCTCTCCAAACACATCAGAGCACTGGAGCTGCAAGACACAACAGGCCTACAGTTTTAGATGAACTTCTATCCCTTCATAAGAGAGATCAAACTTTTACAACGGGCATGTTTTTCATCGGGTCAGCTTATTTGCGTAGTGCACAATTCACCGACTGCTTCCAAAACGCAGGCTTTCACTCACAAAACAAAAGCTGTCTTATAGTCCTACAGGGACTTTTTCAGTGTTATTCTTTGGATGTTTACTACTATCAGGTAAAACTTACAAATTGCGAGAACACTCAAAAGTAGTGACTTTCTACAGTTCATTATTAAATTTTATGTAAAATGAATAGAATGGACTTATTAAAAGTTTTTTAAATATATTCCCTGCATTTACGTGGATTGTGGATGGTAGCCTTTTGTTGGTAAATCCTACTAATGTTAGTTTGTTCACTAACTTTTAAATAAGATAAAAATAATTTGCTTAGAACGGCTGTTCTGTTCACTGTAATGTAAAAATTAACTTTATAATGTACACAATGTAACTTCACTATAATAGTTTACATTACTTGGAACTATATCATATTTCTTGTAATAAACTTATTTCCACCTGTTTGTCTTACAGGGTCACAGATGCCACATTAAGTATATTGATGGTTAATTCATTTTTCAAAGTAGAGAACTACATTTTCTTCTGTCTTTTGATTTAGTCTTTTTTTTTCACTAAAGGTGTGCATCTTCCTGAAAAAGCAACTACTCATGCCCCCCCCCCCCCCCCCCCCACACACACACACACACATTTTGTTTGTATTTAGCTACATATTTGAATGGCAGAGAAAACATGTTTGTCTTCTCGGGACTATTTAGTTCAAGCCAATGTCCGTTTGTTCATAACGTAAATAAACGGAAACCTCGACGTTTGAGACACGCCGCTGTAGCGACACAGTCCCCTCTACACTACACAGGTGTCGCATTACCTGTCTGAAAACACTAAAGGCAACTTACACTCAAGTTAACTTGTGCCTAGACTTTAAAAAGCCCCTCTCCCCTGCTAGAACGTTAGTACGGATCTTCTCTGGCGTTTGTCCCCTTTTTTGTAAACTACGCCATCAAGTGCAACACTAATACATTACCACCAGTACCACCCCAACCCCCCATACACACACACACACACACACACCTCTGTGCCTCATCTGTTCCTTCCCGAGACGACTGTAAGATCTCCTGGGAGCCCACCGCCCAGGCCGTCTGCATGGACGTTGAGGAGACTAAATGCGAAAAGGAAGAAGCGCCGATGCCACACAAAGCAGGGAGAAAAACGAAATGTTGCAAAATCAGTAAGAGCGAAGAAACTGCACTAATTCTAAGCAACGGCCAGCAACAGCACCGTACTGCGACGGACTATTAAGCAGACGGCAGTCCTGCTATACACTATGCAAGCCGTGTATTATTCTTGTGAGATGTCGTCTTTTGCCCGCTGTACCTTGAGACTGGGCTTCCATTCGGATTAAGCTGCAGAATTGGCATCGGACGGTCCCGTTTGATCTCCGCTCGGGCTGTTTGTCCTCTAGATCGCCGGGGATTATTTCCTTACGAAGAAGCATGGATGAAATATAGAGGAAAGAAAACGGCAGCGACCAGATGAGCAAGCGTTGAACTGCGGTGCTGCGAGAGCCTGTTTAGCCACAACTTTTTGGGGGAGGGTTTGTCACTTTCATTTGACAATGGTATGTTGACAAATCAATTTCATTATTATTTGTAGTTATGCCGCCCGGCGCAGCCTAGCAGTGATCCCCAGCTGTGTCCACTATTAAAGAGCCTGGGTTTACTGCTCACTCAGTCTATGCATTGCAGCGCGTTTCCCTGGTTCTCGGGAGATGACTTCTTTCTTGTTGACCAGAAACCAAGCGTAGTGTATCTTATGTGTGTGAAGGTGCCCGTGCCTTATAATAATTTCCACGGGCTCGTATGTGTTGTTGTTATTATTATTATTATTATTTATGGATTTCGCTCTGCACACGCATCTTTCATTTCTGGCCAGACGGATACTCGCCACGGGGACCTTGAAGGCCAAGTTGAAGTTCAAGCCCGACTTAACGCAGCCCTAAGCGCAGAGTTCGCAGGGCATACGGCAGAAAATGGCCGCAGCCGGAGCTGCAGGCGCACCGGCTCCAGTTTGAGCTTCAGGCCGGCAGAGGCGCTCCTTCGTGAGGGTTCGGCGCAGGCAGAGAGCCGGTGTGCTACAGCCCAGGCACCGCTCACGATACGAGATCTTTCTGGTGCTCCGCGTTTCATACGTAGGGCTTAATTCGCACATTCGTGTTTGCGTTCTAGGCGAAGCCGACCGCTTTGCTGTCGTGAGGGTAGAAATTCTTCACTCCATATCGACAAAAGGTCAGTCAATAGGAGGTTATTGTAGTCAAAGCGAGTCTGAGAATCAAAACACCAGTATGAGACTGGAAAAAAAAAGCAGCATTTTCAATTTAAGCGTGCGAAATTTTCACTATTTAGGGGTATGTTTGTGTATGCGTGTATTTTATTTAACTTCATTCTAAGTCATCGAAATAACCCGCACAAGGCCAAAACAATAGCTAAACTAAGAGTACAGCCTGCTGCCCCAGCCGTGGTCTTCTGGACAATAACAGTTAAACCGATAAAAAAATAACCGATTCCACTTTCTCCAGCTGACCGATACGCCGGCAAATTCCTGCATGTAAAGTTGTCTTAATGCAAACTCTTGGTCGGCGGCAATTTAAACTAATGTATTCAACAGCATCGGTGCCATTTAAATATTTTATGATTTGGCTTATAAACATGACGGCATTGCCAATAAATGAAATGTATTTATGAAAAGTACTGAATCGTATTAAATATATTTATCCATATTCTGCTAGTATTTTTACAATCAAGAGAGTTCAACTTACAGGTGAAATATAAAGTTAGTTGAATTTCAGCTTTTTTGATTATGGTATGTATACTGCACGTATATCTGGTTTCCAAGGTTTATTTTTATAAAGGACTTCGCACCATATTTCTTTGACTATTAACCTCGGCCACCCCCTGCTTTTATCTTAACTTTAAACAGCTCTTTCATTAAATGGGTGTGAAATGACTGCAGTAGAAAACTTGATTGACACATGGTCGAAATCTACGTTAAAAAATCCCCATTTTCATTATCAGTCATGCGTCCTGAAATTAATATTAACGTTTGAAGATTCTTTTTTAATTACTATAACCACTGAAGGCCAGAATTCGACTGTCAAAGGTCATATACAATATTAATATCGCTATAAGTACTCGATGCATTTATCTTTAGAGCAGAATGCAGAAATACACCGTCTACTTACATTTTCTCCTGTAAAAAACGACAAGAGATGAGCTGGATTTTCCTTCCCAGTAATGAAAGCAGTATTCACAAATCACTGACGATCGCGTTAGAAAATTCTCAATCATCAAATACCGACGCTATAAGCGCACGTAAGGACGGAGCTGGAGATACTTTTGTTTGTCGATTTCGTTTTCGGATACGGAGTTGCAAATCGAGCCTCAGTATTTTTTGTGCATTTTGAAAATACTTCATTTTATCTCCAGGCTATTTGCGCAGTGCAATCACTTAATACATTTCACCAATAGGTTGATGCATATATTGAATTTAATGATATATAATAAGTGGTTGATGGACGGATCGCCAACCAAGCCTCGATTCCTGCATTTGCATGTTCTTTCCTGCGTACAGTAGGCTACAGTAACACGTCACCGACTTTCGCAAGCCCTTGCGAGCGGTGCGGTCGAATGCTCGAGTTGCCGAAGTTCACGCGACGTCGTTTTTCTGCGCGCGTCGGAAACGGCGGGACCGGCCGTTAAATTAACGGAGCGCTCTGAAGCAAATGACGTCGCCCACACACGCGTGTGAGCAGTCGGCACAAGTGCATGGATGCCCATGGCGATCCGAACTCGGGAAAGAGGGAGTCGGCAGCAGCGCGTGTGCGCGTATCGGAGGAAAAATAAACTGGCTTTAAAAACTATCCATGCATTTGGTGTTTTGCACCTGATATAGCGGGCGAGGCATATCGGCGGAATGAACTTGTACTCCGATCGCAGACCAGACTTTGCCGGACGTTGGAATTTCGACATACTGCATCTTTAAGTCATTTTTTTTTTCTGGGATGGGCTATTTTCATAACGTCATTTAATTCCTCCCTCTTTTTCATTTTCCCATTCCTTGATTCTTTCTCTCTCCCATTTCCTAAATGGACCAGATTTTCTAACCATCCACCTCTCCGAGTTTTCCTTGTTTGTTTTTCCTATAATTAAACGTATTTTCCCCCCTCCCGGCAGTTGTTCGTTTTTCGTTCGAGCGTCTTGCCGACAAAAAGAAGAACTCATAAGCGAAATGCGGGGATGATGATGGTGACCAGCAAACGTGGAAATGTTTCAGTAACTTTATAAGTCTCTTAGAAGTCGCCAAGTCGATTCCATCGCACCATGATGTATTCGCCACTGTGTCTTACCCAGGTAACACTGTTTCGTTTTTCCTTATGCTGTTCTGGCGTCATCTGCGCAGCCTGCGGGCAGGACTGTGGCTTTAGAAATGAGTTCCGTTTAGAAAAGCGCGGGACAGCCGGTGACAGTACCGAGGGGCTCGGCGACCCTTTGGTCGACGCCGAACAGGCGTGGATACACGTGATCATTTTGAAATAACGTTACAGTAAATTTCCACGCATCGTGAAAGTCTTAACTCTGCTGAAGTTTAAATTGAGACATGGAAATTGTAATCTAGAGCGAATCCATAGACTGATTATCTGCAGTTACTTAATAGTTAATTCAGATAATTGTGGTAAGTGTCCCTCTGTGGTCCTCGCAAGCAAGCAATGGAAAAAAGTTACTATGGAAGTGCGCTGCAGCAATAATGAACTTGAGAAAGTTTGGAGAGTTTTCATCAATTAATGCCTCTTACTTTAGTTTTTAATTACCAGGCTCCGTATGCCATTGTTAAAAAGGGGGTCAGTAGTAGAGTGGATCAAATGCCTTAGTATTTTCTCTCTACGTCCTTTCTTTGCTGCGTGTCGTCATGTGGCGTGGTTTGCAGAGTGACAGTTGGGTCATTCCCCGAATCTGCTGCTCAGAGACTTTAAGGACTTTCTGTTGGAAGGAGTTCAAGATGAATATGTTCATCGGTACCAGTCCAGGTTCTTCCTGCACAAAGGGAAAGTTTTATTAGTGTTTATTTATTTGCCTGGAACGGATTCAGGAGTTCAGAGTTTCTTGACGCATCTCCTCGCTTCATCCGTCGGTCGCTCCTAAGGAATTTAATAATAATACAAAAAATCCAGATTTCTGTAATCCAGGTTTTGTTGCTCAACCTGATTCACGGTATACATTTCCACCGTGACTAGCTGGACGGCCTGTTTTGAGAGGATTCGAAGATAGCGCACAGTTGTCTCAGATGACTTTAGCGTCGCTGTCTTCCCGGGGTAACTCATATCTAAGCAGCTAGTGGCCTTTTTGTGAATTTCTTGCATGCATCAAGTGTCCCCAAGCTCGTCTGAGCAGCCCTTCACTGTAGCTCTTTTTCAGTTAGGATGTTGATCTGGAAGATATTTAAATAAGAATATCTGCAGAGATGTATGGTGCTGCAGATATATTTTAGCTAAGAAGGATTAATTGTATATGTATCTATCATTAGATTTTCATACATTTTTATGCCCCAAAATTTATATTAATATTGTTGTTTTGGTTGTAGATGGTAGAAGTTTGAAATTCTTTGTAGGACTTTTAATGGCTCAGTCCCCAGTGTGTACGTGTGTGTGTGTTTGTTTCTTAGTGGTGCTTTTTACACAATGTGCAGGTTCAACTTGAGGCATTGGTAATTTTTTGCAAGGCTGATCTACTGCTTAAATTATATTTTCAGTACTTTGTATGCAGGCCAGTTTTATTTTTTTTAATTTCAGCCGCTTGTCCTGTTTGGCCAAGGCAGTTTTGTGCTGCACTGTAGTCAGAAGGGGCATGATAGAACAATCTACTAATATTCAGTGTTCTTTAGGGCAAGTAAAGATTTTTTTATTAATGTGTCCTCTTGCTTATTATAATAGTTTTATATGAAAACCATGTCTGATGTAGTGGTAGATTAAAATGTTACCACTGTTCCACGCTCCATATTAAAAAAAAGGTTCCGTAAAAAAAATTCTAAATAATCCTACAAAATAGTTCAGATTAATACCTGAAATAATATAGTACAGTATTACTTTTTAATATATTTTTTAAAAGACGAAACATGATTGAGTATGCTGAGTTTTTAGAATATATTTTCAAAGCAAAATCAACATAATTTTGAATTGGAAACTACATTGTTATGGTTATGGAAATTAAGATTCCAATTAATATGTTTACCTCAGTACATTTTTTTTAGAAGTGTATATTTTTTATTAATTGCATTGTATTATATATCTGCCTCTTAAGTTTTTGAGTTCTAATTTCATTAAAAGGACCTAGTTTTCCATTGCCGTTTTCTCGTGCGTTCTTGAAACAAACATCACGTCAGTTAGCCGTTCACAGTTCTGAAGCAAGGCCAGCCGTCGGCAGAAGCCAAAATTTGAGAGGCAGTGCTTTGAAGACCCCTCGGAGCTGAGCCGCGGTGGCCTCTGTGCCGGGCCACTGTTGTGGTATTTATGGCACGGGCTGCATGAGCCCACGTACCAGCTGACCCTTGTTTGTGCTTGTTTTCGCAGCACGCCACACTGCGACCCGCGGGGTAACTTCAAGGCTTGCGGCAACCGTCTCTTAGCGTGGCTGGTTTGCAGTAAGCTGGAAGAAGGCCCTTGTTCACGGTTGCTTTATAGCCACTGGTGTTTACACTCTCAGACACCCTGCAATGTGCTTCGATAGGCCGTTTATAAACAGCTCCTTATAATCACTCCAGGGATGTGTTGTGAAAAAAAAGTTTTTAATCGTTTTATTTTCTCCCCAGATGGAGGTTGATTGTGGAATAAAGTGTGTTTTGTAAAATATTAAGAAAAAGTATAAAATTCCTGTTAGGACATAATTACATTAGTACAGCATAAACTCTAAATTCTCTTTAATTCTAACCCTATTTTAACACGTCCAGCACTAACAGCTTAAATTTTGGGACATCTCAATGGTTTTGTAGTCTTCCGTATTCCATTATTCCCTCCATTTTATGCCTTTGTCACGCTCTGCATTCTGGTGATTTATTTGAGTTCGGCGGCTCTGGCAACAACAGGTTCACGTGGGTCTGCACCACGCCCCTGGTGCCAGGACAGGTCTGGTTTCATGATTCCCTCAGGGAGAGGTGGAAGCTGGACATGGGGCAGCTGGGTAGTGGTGCAGGGTGGTCTGGGCGGAAGGCAGCCAGCTTTGTGTCTTTCTTTCATGAATCCTGTCTGGACGCTATCAGATGGTTCCCTTATTCCCACTGAAACATGGAGTGGAGGAGAGGGAAAGGCGGGCTAGCATTGCAGCGGAGACCGCGATTTGTGATGCTGAATTCAGAGCTGCCGTTTCCTTGTGTTGTACGGACCCTGTGTCCTCCGCTGCCAAACTTGCAGTTTTATGTCGAAATCCATGTAATGTTTGATATGTGGGTGCTTTTATTTTTATTATTCATCTTTTAGGTCCTCATTTTTTCAGTTTCAGGGTTGCATTGGTCGTGGTTGGCCTCTGTCTGTGTCTAGATTTCCTGCCTTGTAGCAGTGCTGCATTGCCATGCCCCCGCCCAAACAAGCGGATCCTTTGATTTGATGCTACAAGCGGCGCCCCAACGGTAATTCTGGTGCGGGAGATCCAACTCCATGTAGCGTCCTCACGTCGCAGGAACACACTGGTAATTTGCGTGTCCCGGGTGCCGGGTTTCGGGTTCCACCTCGCCGATATGTTGTAATGTATGTATGTAACCCTAAACCTCCCTCCACAATCACTTGCTTCACCATGTAGCTGCAGTTCTAGTTTTTTCAGGGCTGGTGGGGGGATTCCATGTGGACGAGGCTGTCAGGAACAGCCATATTGTTTAGTACCGCTAATGTCGTTAACAGACATAATAAGTGTTGCGAGCTAATTATTCAGGATATCTTCCTGTGTGTCAGGGTGTTAGAGGTGCAGCACGAGATAATGTTGAGAAATTCCCATCCATGCCTTCTCCAGGCGTAAAGTCCTGCTCATGTTCTGAGATTGACTGTTCACTTTTTTTTGGGGGGGGTCGCCCCACTTTCCCCCATGAAATTCTGAGTGACAGGAGCCGTGGACTCGTCCTCCATCCCCAACGACTTTTGGGTGTCTTTTAATAGCTCCTCCCCAGTGCACGACTGAATATTCATTAACAACATTATTTATTTTTTTCACTTTCTTGTTTGGCCTCCGAGAAGTTCTGGCATCTTAAAAGTTTCAGACGTGGTTTATGACTGTATATATATATATATATATATATATTTTTTTTTTTCTTTTTCTCCACATGAGGGAAACGTAGCTGCTGAAACTGGGACAGTGAGCCTAAGTAGAGCAAGGGCTTGAGTGTCTTCATCTCCCTCCCCGTTGCAGGTCTGCCCTCGGCGCTCCCCGGGGAGGGGATAGTTAGTGAGCGGGGGGAGTTGGTGGGGGAGCCTGGCTGAGGTTGGTCACAGATATAAAACCCGGCAGTTTGGCGCCGCGTCTCTTCACGGACCCCGACGTCCAGCTCTGCAGATGTTCGGTGACGGCTGGCTGTGCTTCGTGCCACACCTGGGCTCTCTGGGAGGAACCATGGTGAGCTTCCTCAACTTGTTTCTCCTGTAGCTTGTCCAGGACGGCCCACTCCTTGCGCTTCTCAGTAACTGCCGTGTTTCTGCTGTGGCCGTGGTCAGCAGGATAGCTGTTGTAGCTTGGACTTCTGCTCCGGGCTTCGAGGTCCTACTCTGGCCCGTTGTAATGGTGACTGGTTGCTTAGCCGTGTCCTTTTGTTGGATTCCCTCTTTCTGAGTTTTAAATACTAAATGCCGTTATGACCCAGCAGGACCACATGAGGACTTTAATGAGACTTCTTGTGGAAAACGGCACTTGAGTCCTAGACAATGTTTTTACTTCCTGCAGCGAGCTATCAGCATGTCAGCCTTAGCCAAGTTCGAGGGTGTATGCACCACATGGGAGAGGTGTGGGAGACGGGAGCCATGCTGTAGCCGTGAAGGGATGCATTTAAAAGCTCAAGGTCTCGAGTGGGGGCTGCGGGTTACAGTGGGGGAAGCTGGTACTTCCTGGTGGATTCACAGGTATATTGAGACTTTTTGGATGACCACGCAGTTATCAGCTGCGCCGGTAGCTATTCCAATGAAAAAGCCTATCTTTTCGACTTTGCGTAGCTCTTGGTGTAACAGTTTCTGTTTGTTGTTTGGTTGTTGTAACTTAGAGACCGCGTTGAACGCTGTTGCGGGAAGAATGTCATCTTTAATGAATAATTGTCTCGTCTCCAAATTTCCACCAAAATTAGATGCAGCCAGCATTTCAGCGCAGGGACATTGAGCGGTGACAGAAAGACGGTCACCCGGAGGTGACGGGGTCGCATCGATGTCGCCGGTCCGTCTGGCGCTCTCACTTCGAGTGCCGCGGGACGAGCCATCCGCATCTCTCGCAGGGCGGGTGACATTCTCAGTTACGTAGGAGGCTATAAAGTCAGAGAAGGAAATGAATTGGCCGTTTTGTGGTGAAGCGGCGTTGGTGCTGCCGGCGGTATCTGGGGGACATTCAGGGTCCGTTGTGGCAAAATACAGAAATGTTGATCTTTTCCGCGCAACCAACTCGTGAGGCAGCTTCCCTGGAAGACCAGAAAATTCTCCAGAGGTCTGGCCCTTTGGAGCTGGGAATTAATGGATCCCTGAGGTTTGGATCGAAGTTCTGGAACGGATTCGATTGGTCATTCCCCATGTGCCAAAACGAAACACTCCTGTACATGCATAAATGCGTCCATACACGTGTGTGTTTGTATGTGTTACATTACAGTATGATAAATCAGAAGTCGCTATATTATCAGACTGATGATATTGATAATGGAGTGGGCAGCATTGTCTCCTGCTGATGCTGGCCATATTTGCTTGAGCTCGGTGTAGCCTTCTTACATCAGACAGATTTTAAAGTCAAAACAAACATTTCCTGTCTCAGCTTGGAAGTCCAGCACCCACCCCCAGAGGCCTGTTGGGGATCATCAAATCCCACGCTGGGTGATATTGCTCCCCTTTGAATAGTGGGACAATTCGATCTCCTTTTCATAACTTGGCCAGAGAGATGCAAAGCAGCTTTCAGGAATTTGGCACGTGAGGAACAAGTGTCTTTGCCTCTGTTGCACTGGGGGGACATTTGGACAGCGCACCAGCTGTTGGTGTGGATCCAGTGACCCTGCACTCTGGAAGGCCTCCGGCACTGGGCTGGCAGGAGTCTGGGCTGTAATCGCTCTGACCCAGTGGAGAGTGTATAGGCTCTCAAAATAGACTCTAACCAGGCTGAGATCGACCTGGAATTAAAGGGGAGTTCACAGATAAAGTGATTTTTAATACAGCACCAAAGGTGAAGGTACCTTGATGCAGAGTCTGAATGAAGCATCACAGTAACGAAAGATATCCATGCCACTATGATGAGTCTGCAAAAAAAATGTCAATTTAACGTGTTAAAAGTGAGCTTGAGATTTTAGGTAAGGTTTTTGGGATCCTTAAAAAAAACACACTGGTACTGCTCAATAATCTACTTTAAATGTGCTGCATAGGGCTAAAATGAGAGGTAGCTCCTTCTGGAAGACGGTATGTCCCATGTTCAGGCACCCACCATCCTTTTCCATCACAGCAGGACTGCTCTTCTCTCTCCGCCTTCTGGCTTGAGCGGCTTGATGAAACAAACTCTTTTTTTTTTAATGTGGACGAATAGGAGGTGACATGGTATTGTTTCACTGTGACTGTGAGTACCGGGGAGCCGCTCTGACGTATATCAGAAAATTTATGGCTGTCACCGCCGAAGAGAGCAGACAGAAATGATTTCCACATGGATGAGCTGGGGAGCAGGAGTTTCCCCACACTCCAGCAGAACTCTGTCATTGCTTTGAATTTTCTGAAGCTGGCTTCTGAAGCTTCTCTTTGAGATTTATGGTAAGAATGACGAGGACTCCTGAACACAGCATGGCTATTGAAACATGTTGGTGGGGTAGGAGACTGAACTATCAAACTCGCAGAATGAATTTCACTCTGAAATATGGGCACTGACCCCTCTAGGCCACTGGGAGAGTTTGGTTATTCCTGGGGCTGATGGGTAGGGTCACCTTCTGAAGGTAAGGAGTTCCTGGTTGGAGGTGTTGTTCCCCCACACCTATTTTAGGGAGCTCCAGGTCTATCGCGGGCACCAGATTTCAGATTTTTGTCTTTTCAATGTTGTGTTTTAGTCCTTCCCTTAGCCATGCCTTCGCTGGGGCTTATAAAAGAGAAGAACTTCGAAAAGCGGCACATCTTCAACCAGTGTGCTTTACTACGGGGATAAAACACACACAGAGTGTGCCTCTGCCTTGCCACTCAGGTCTGTGGAGACTGGTGAGAAGGTGAGTGTGTATGTGCGCGTTCTACAAAGTCAGCTGGGGAACTGTGTGATGGAGCCTCAAGCGGCTTAGACCAAGCAGAAGACCAAGCGTGGAGCCACATGCCATCTCGTGCATGTTAACTGTGTTCCTGCCCATCGAATCTTTGAAAAGATCGCCGTCATCTTCCAAGATCTTTTGCTTTAAAATGCTTCGTAGCTCCAGTTTTTTGTTTTTTTTTTACTTCTGAGGTAAAACTTGGTGCAAAAATTAGTTCGAGTATATTAAATGCTGCATTTTCTTGGACGCAAACCTGTCTTAGACATTCCTCTTAATTTTGCCATGACGATTTTTTAAAAAAAAAAAAAAATAAAGATACAGCGCTGACGGTTGGCTGTAACGTCAAGAGCAGCAGAGACTCAACTTTTTGCCATTAAGCCGATTTACGGGCGTCAGGTGCTCTGGTTTTTCAGCCGGCTTCGTTGTACTCGGAAGACGGCGTATTAGCATTATAGCGAAAGCGCTAGCCCTGCGGCTACTTGAAAGAAATATGTGTTTTATTAACATGTTATCCTCTAATACATCTCAGATAATCAATTTTTTCCATTGTCGACGCCGTGCTGATGCGGCACGGTATCCTAGCTGCCGTCATGGTCGGATGCGTTTCTCCCGTGTGGAGCTAAACCCGCCAAAAGTCTCACAAAACCGCTAATCCCTGGCGCGAGCAGGGAGTGTGTGACTGCTGCCCTCTCTGAAGTGCTTATATATTAAAAACTGTTTTCTGTTCTTCCGCGTTAATTATGCTGTTCGAAGTTACCATTTCGCGACGGAAGGCCCTTAGATTTTTGTCATAAATCTTGAAAAGCTCACCTCCGTGATATCCTTTTGATTTCTTTTTGAGCTTGTTTTCTATTCAGCGCCTGTATAAATGTTGGATAATGTCGAGTAATCACCGTGACCGGTGCCACAAAAACACTGAACTGACAGAGGAAAAGCCCGATGACATCTGATTGGCGTTCACCTACCTTTCATGCCTGCATTTGACGTCTGTTTAGCTCTGATAGCTCTAAGAACAAGTGTAGCAGGTAGTGTACAGGTGAAATAATGTCTTAACCTCAACATTTTTTTGGTAATTCTGATTGAGGTCCCAACCAGTAAAATATACAGCTCTACAAAGGGTTGAAGATGTGTTGATTTTCTTGAAAAGGTCAGTTATACATCTAATTAGACTTAAATATAGGCCTACTCAACCGAATGAGAGATTGGTTTGTCTAGATCTATTTATTGTCTAGTCTTAACAAGGTGTTAACAAATTATATTGGAATATATTAAATATTTTCTATAAGTTACACATATTACAATACTCTTCATATTTAAAGCATATTTAACTTATTTTGGACAAAAGTATTGAAAAAAATTACATATTTCATTTGTTTTACTTTATACTTGTTTTTCATTGACTTTTGTAATTTTTCCTTGTAAGTGTATCAATTTTGTAAGATGTAGTGTTATCGTATTGTTTTCAGTACACCTATTACTCATTCTACCATTTAGCCTCTTAAAATGAGCCCGTCGGGGCTATGGGACCTTTGGACACCCAGTACTGAATTTTCTTAGCATTTACTCTGGTAATGTCAGAGCTTTCCTGGTGTATTTATCCGATCCCAGATTCATGTCAGATGGGACCAGGGAATGGATATCACTGGGATGACGCAAATTCTCTCAAAAAATATAAAATATATTAATACATTTTAGCAATAACTATTAGATTACCTAACTATTTACGCTGTGTGTTCAGTAAAGTTGTCTTGTATGGAGTTAGTTAATTGTAACATTGGAAAATGCATCTTAAGTATACATAATCCAAAATATATTTTAATTCATGGGATATGTATAATACTCATTCTGTATGTTTTAAAATGGTATTGTAGTATAGAAGCAGTAACATGGAACTTTAATTTCTTCGAAAAACATGCAAGTGGGACCAGTAAGAAAGTGAGAACTGGTCTCAAAACTTAGGTCACCAATGAGAAACGCTTTTTTAAAATCAGGGTTTGCTTTTAAATAATTGAAAGCCTCAGTTCCGTATCTTTTTCGGGCCATAAATTATTCATTGGGTTTGGAAGTAGATTTAATTTAATTTAGGCTTTTTAGAACTGTTCCCTTGACAAAGAGTAGAGCTGAAGAGACAGTTTTTTTCACTGTATTCCCAAAGATTAGGGGTCTCTCATTTGGGAATGCAGAGCTTGGATTTGGCTCTGCCCTCGTCTTACCGACAGAGGGGGGAAGATAGGGGAGCTGCTGGCTGGAGACTCAAGGTCAGTGGGCTATGGTCTTTGAGCCCCCAGCCATTTATTCCATCTCATGTTGCTTTAATTAAGATAATGTCGAATCACCTTTTAATTACAAGCGAATTGCTAATTAGCTCGTGCATTTTCCGTGGTTTGGGGTCCTCAAATTCCCGTGGTTTTCCATTTTGAAAACGTTCTCTGTCAGGCAGCTTTATGGCAGTAGACTGAAAATCATTTCTCAGCCATGTCTGACTTATTTCCAAGGTTGGGTGTTTGGCGATTGTAAAAATCCCTCCTTCTCCACGATGGCTTATCCAGTGTGTTGCAGGATTGAGCCTGGAGCCCATCCTGGGAGTCTCTGGAGATGTAGAGGAACATTCTGGATGGAATGTCAATCCACAGCAGGACACACAGTCACACTATAGGTTATTTTTATAGACACCAATATACCAAAAATAGTCAATAATTTTCCCCGATAAACGTCACATAACTAAAGGTTGGTTTAAGTACGTGGGGTTGATAAATGCGAACACCCCCATTTTCAAAATTATGGGCACCTGAAAAAATTATAGTGTCCATTTAGTCCGTCTTCCACGTCGACATGCTTGCATTGTGATGGCGGGTCCAGTTCCATGTGGGGCTTGTAAAGCTGGGGGTATATTTCAAACAAGACAAAAATATGTAGCTTACCTGATATTTAGTGTGACATGGGCAGGCAATCAGAATTTTGGTGTATAATGCTTCATTTAGTTGGGACCACCCACACCCTACAATTGGTCAAAATATGTTACGTGGTAGGTTGTGTAACCTGATCATAGTTTTGCAATCAAAACAAATGAATACGAAGGAAAGCTGGCCCAGCTCATTTGTGGATATCCACATCTGTACGATAAGTCAGTGTGAGACTTTAAAGACATACAAATGACCAGCAATTCGTATAAGTGTTTTATTTTTGTGTTCGAAAGTTTTAGCTTCTGCCTGTGTTGGCTGGGTCTCTAATGTGAAGGAGATGTTAAATCTCAGTGGGACTAACCTGGTTAAATAAAGGTTTATTAATAATAATAATAATATTATTATTATTATTAAGAGGAATTCATTGCAAGAAATGGCCATAAAACTTGGTTTACACATCTTAAATATACCCCCGCCTTATTGTCCCCTGTCTGGGAGAACCACATGGTACAAATCCTAAAGGCAGGTATACTGAATTTTTGAAGCATGGATGACTCCTTGTAATGGAAAGCCAGTGAAATCCAGCTGGTCTCATTCTTGAAGCCTGAAAAGTCCTGTTCGATGTGACTTGTAATTTGTTGAGCTACCAAAGACTTCGTGCAGAATTTTTGTGGGTAAAGCCAAACAATGCAAGATTCAAAGGAGCATTGATTATGATTTGGTGTAACCTGCATAAACTTTATGCTGTAAAAGCCTGTTCATGTCTGGTGGTTTGATCCCTTGATGGCTCCACAGTCTATTCATTCCTTTATTTTCTTTTTTTGTACTGATGCTTCTTTCCATCTATGTGTCCAGTTCGATGGAGACACACATGAGACTGTTTCTCGGGGACGATCTGACCTTGTGATCGTGTGTCTGCCAAATCGGCACTTTTGTCGTCATGGAGACGAATGTAGGAAAGATGCTTGCCACAGTGTTCGCCGGCGCGACCCCTAGCCCGCCAGGACAGAGTTGCGGAGGGTTGCCCATGGAGATGCTATGATGGGACAGCTCACCCTTTTTCCTTTTCTTCAGTGGGCTAAGGAGAGTTGCGGTTAGCGATTCGAAAACAGTCAGAACAAAGGGGGGAACAAATCACTCTGCCAGGGAAAGTGGCTCTTTTGAAGATTTAGCTTGAGTCAGCAGGAAGGTGCTTGGAGCGGTTCCTCGACGGGCCCTGGGGGAGGCCACCTGGCTTACCGACCTGGCTCTCCAGGGACAGGAAAAGGCCTTCAGGTGCCTTCCGTATGAAAATGCCCCTCAGCACTAAAAAAAGATGGTTTTGTTCTAACCAAACCCTAATTTTAACAAAAAGGGCAGTAGAGGCGCATGTGCTGTAAGGTTGAACACAGCCCTCTGTGTGCTACAATGTCAACCCAGTACTTTCTGTATGCTAGTGTTTCTCCAGCTAGGACTCTTGGACCGACTTGGTGTGAGAGACTTGGGGAAAAACATGAGGGATGCCATGAATTAAAAGTGGCGTGGTCCTTCTGTAACAGGGCTAATTTGGAACACGCTGACTATATGACGAATGCTATTGGCGTGTTCGTTTTCAATTTGGAGGCTTTCTAAATTAATGTGTTTTCATGTCAATGGGAGTTCTCCTCCAGAGCGACCCTAATCAAACCAAAAAACCCTAATCAGAAAGGCCTCTTAACTTTTTTTTTTTTTAAGTTTCTACAAAGCATCTTTTATTTTGTTTTGCTAATTGCAGATTGGTGGATAAGAGTGATAAGGCCGCCTTTGTCAATGTGATTTGAGAACGTTGCTTATTAGTACCCCCCACCCCTTTTGTCATGCTCCTTGGAATGCTGGGCTGTACACGGGTTCAGTGTTTGTGTTCAGACAAGCTCACGCGATGCAGACGCTCTCCACCGGAGAAAGGGGCAGGGTGCCTACCACCAGCTTCCATAGCCTCCATCTGAAGGCCTCTTTCATTAGCCTCAGCGCTAATGAGCTAATAAGCTAACTAGTGCCAGGAGTCACAGCCACCCTCCCCACCCCCAACCAGACAGAGCCACCTGGGAGGGGGTGTGTGGTGGGGAATCCAGAAGAACTCAGTAACATAAAGCGCTAATTGTCTTTGGAGTAGGCAGGAACCGTCTGCATTGCGCGTCCTTTTTGCCCTTTGTGCCGCGTGTGTAAATAGTGTGTGTGCGATCGCTCTTTCACGGTTCCTGGCGCCTCTCGCAAAAGCGGTGATACGGGAGAAGAATGTTATCGTCCGCGGACCATGCCAGCACGAGTCATGGGAGGCCCCTTCGCTTTCTCACCCCTTTTCTGTATCCTTACGTACTCTATGTCGCCCCCTGCTGCTGCCCTCTCTTGCGTACTTCACCTTTGGCTCTGACGTCGCCATTTCCGGGGCGTGAACAAGACACTGCTCCTCCCGCGCTCACCTCTGTTGCTGTGTGAGGTGCTCCAACAGCCTTGCAACTTGCCGGGCTGCCCGAGGGCCCTGAAGGTGGGGCCTTGTCTTCTCCCGATGACATGTTTGTTCATTAATTCTAAAAGTTAAAAGTTAATTCTACTTTATTACCTTTTCACTGTCAAGTTTCTTTGTTTCGTTTTTACGACTGTTTTAAACCTGTACCCATCGTGATGAAGGTTAAAATGACTTAATTTGTAGGATTTTTCCCTTAGCATCGCTTGGGCATCCGTTACAAGAACTGTCATCCCTCTTCACTGTGTTTTTGCTTGCATTTGATATGCTGAACTTCCATGTATATTTAGACTGTTTGTTTAATTGACATTACATATTACAGGTTTGTTGATTTTTCTAATCTTTCGCCTTTCTTCCGGATACATCAGTCAACCCTTCACGGGACTCCTTGCATTCAGGGTGTCGGTGGACAGGGTCTCTGGGGTGTGTCGGTACTGTCTGTGGTTGTTAACTGAGCCGTGAAGCTGCGTCGGGGGGGGGATGTGGGCAGTATTGTCATGGCGGGAGAATGAATTCTGCACAACTGCTGCTGTGCCTCTGCTTGATTGCTGTCTACTTGTCAGAGCAGCACCCCCCCAGCCCCATGGCAGCCTCTCCCATTTCGTTTTTGCTATGTTGGGGGGGGCTGACTCAGCAGTTACACTTTGCGAAGGGAGGGGGTTGGATGAGTCACCGCGGGGTGTATCTTCTGGAGCGAGTCCTTTCGATACCGTCTTCCCAGTGAGTGTACCGTTCCGCTTTTCTGGGTCATGCCGGTCTCTCTCATCCATCAGGGGAACTTCTGGGACTGGGAGGCAAACGCTGCGGCCATCCGCTGACACGTTAAAAACGAGAGAGCAGGTGAAAAAAAAGTAAAGAGACTTGTAACAAGAGAACGAGGTGAGGTGCCCATTTTACCTCATTCCGTTGTTGTATGCACCCTCACTTGTCAAACTGTACCTGTTTGGGCCAAACATTCAGTTGGTCCTGGATGATCCTGTGCGGTATAGCGTTTCTGTCTTTCAGAATGCCATAGTACCCTTGGGGTGGTGGTTGTAGTGGTGGAGGGGGGGCATTTGAGAAAGTGAAAACCAAGATATCTTGAACGCCATCATCGTTGTGAGACTTAATCAGAGAGGAAAGTTTTATTGTCCATTTCAGTGACTAATTATACATACGTCTGTCATTGTCACCAGCATTTAAAAATGGCCCATCGAGAGACACGTGGCAGTGCTCTTTCTAAATCCGACACAGTTCTGGATCTCGCTTGTTTCCTCGGCAGCGCCTTTGCGAGCTGGTTCTGAAGGTGACGGACTGCTACTGACCATCGATTCGCTGCCTTTGAGTGGCGGACCACCCGCTTGCCTCTCTTTCTTCTCTCAGCCTTCCAAAGGAGACCCCCCATTGTTTGCCAGAATGGCTTGAATCACCTTTCACCTTAAAGAGGGATGACATTTTTTTCTGAAAAGCTGTTGCTCTCTTCAACTGCTGCATCCAAGGGCAGGAGTATTTTTGGGGGCCGGTGTTGTTTTGTTGTTTTTTGTGTGTCTACGGCACCTGATTTTTATTAATGCTTCATCCCCACGGGGCTCTGCACCGCTCTCCAAGCCAAGGATCCATCTTTAGATTAATTATTGCTCTGTGGCTGATCTCCTCCAGGCCGTGTCAGTGACAATATTAGCATTGATACCGAATTCTGTTCGAGTCCAGGCAGGATCCTTATGATTTCTAAGAAGGGTTGGGTGAAACATTCCATTGGAATGTGGCCATCTTAAATACAGATATGGCCTGCTTGGTTCCCACTCCGTGCTCTGTCCTGAAGGATGGGAACAGAAATATAAGCTGGTCTGGAATAGCTTGTGGATGTCCTCTTTGTGATGTGCCAGCTAAACTCCCCGACGGCATTTCACCGGAACAGTGAACAGGTCTCATCTTGGCAGGAGTGCTCGTGCGGCAGGCTGTCCTTCACGTCTTACAGGCATGGCAGCCTGCCAGGTCAGCATTTTATACTGGCATGGCCGAAGTTTGCATTCTACTGCCGGATTATTGGTTAGCCAACAGAGAAACGGGGCGAAAAGACGTTGCCCAGAAACCTCGGCTCCCTTGGCTGTTCAACGAGTCCCTGCCAAACTTACAAAGGGGTGAAATGCACAAGTAAGAGGCTTCCAGGTCCCTAATGGAATGCCACAGAATCTCCCCTGGATCCAGAACCGCCTGTGATGTTGGCACAGCTGTATAGGGTGGGGGGAGATGGTGGTTGGTCGTGATGGCAGGAAAACTGAAGGCCCAGGCACGAGCGGAGCAGAAACTCGGCCTGCGAGTGTCAGGAACATGGCTTCCCAATCACAGGAGGACGACTGGAATCTCTTTTCACTTGTGCTTTCAAGCTGGGACCCTAATTAATGTTTACTTTTGCCTCAGGAGCGACTGGTCTCCATGCCAACGCCATGTGTTGCGATGAAAGCCACACCAGCCACTGTGCGGTCTGTTTGGTGGGTAGTGGGGTGGAACGGGGGGGTCGATGGAGATCCAGGACTATTGTAGATGCCATAATGGGGGCCTTGTAGCACACACAGATAGAAACCCTGGGTTTCCCCTGGACTTAGAGACAGACGGGGGCCGTGGCTGCGGCTGTGCACGCTGACTTCCTGTGAGCTTCCTGGGAGTTATCACATTTCTGAAAACAGTGTGCAACGTCAAACTGAGAACGCTACGGGCGACCTTTCCCCGACTCTCTGACGCGCACCGAGCGATTGTGCTGTCTCCTGTGTGCCTGCGTGTACCTGCATTCATGCGGACCCATGTGTGCTCTTCTCCCGTTCCCGTCGGCTTCATCAGATCCCTATATATTCCTTGGTCATGCGACCTGCTGGTCCTCGCGGCACTTCGGAAAGCCGTGCTCCCTTTTGAGCTCCGCCTTCACTCCAGGCCAAAGCTCCTCACGGCTCTGGACAAGTCGAACCACGGTGACGCCCTGCTCCGGATCATCAAAGTTATGACTGGCTGCTTTTTTTGTTATTTAAATATTTCGTATTTTTGAGTTGAGTCAACTGGAAACAGAAACACATTGCAGCCTCCTCTTAGCGTTAAGTAAAAATAAATCGAGCGAATAGAGTTTCCCTTTTTCCGATGTGTGTCTCTGATGATGACACCACAGTCACTCTGCCCATGAAAGCAGATCCGGGCCTTTCTGGATCAAACGCAGAGGTTCTATAAGCGTCTCGGAAAGGCTGCGGCTTCCTTACAGATCGGGTCCGTTTGGTTCCCTCATTTAGCTGGGCCGGTATGGTCTGGCTTCAGAACACCAGTTTTCCAGCGCAACGCTATGACACAAATGTTACTCTTTCAATCAGCTGGATAATGGAAAAGGCAGGAGAACATCCATCCACTTCAGCAGAGGCAAATTTTCATGTACTGTACCTGTATTTATTTAGGAGACGACTTTGTCCAAAGCAACATACATCTGAGGAGAGCTTGATGTCAGAGAACAGAGATTAAGAGCAGTGCTTAAAGGCTGGGTAGTGGTAGGGTTACTCTGTTGGCCATGGGATTCAAACCCACAACATTCTGGAGATGGGCAGAGATCCCAAATTCACTGAGGTATACACTACCCCAGGTGGAGATGGAGTCGTAGACCTGGTGATACCTCACCCCCCAGCTGCTGGTTTAATTAGAACCACAAATGCACACACAGATGTAAAGCTGTATGTCAGATGGCTTTGTAGATTTATAGTGGTTAATTGTGTTGCGGTTGAAGAACTATCTTCCCCCCCCCCCCCCCCCATGAGGAAACCAGGTATGCTTTAGCGATCTTCTCCAGGTGTGTTGATCTGTCACTACGGCCATCCGACCTGCATGAGTCGTAGGGAAATGAAACCAGGGATTCGCTTGGTTGACAACAAATAAACTTGTGGCTTTTGAAAAAGCTTGTAAAGCCGTGGTCGGGGGGGGAGTGCCTGCACCACAGAGCTAAATAAATCTACCAGAAACCATCAAAGACCTCAGCATGTGTGGCATGCTGTGATGGCTGCCTGTGGAGACCGCTGACCTCCTTATTTGCTGGACGTCTCACCCAAGGACGTCCAATGCCGCAAGGATGCTCGGCCTAGTCGGGCCCGCCCACTGATGTCTGTCTGTCTCTCTCTCTCTCTCTCTCTCTTTCTCTTCCCAAGGATGAGTTTCACCCTTTCATCGAGGCCCTCTTACCGCACGTCCGCGCCTTCGCCTACACCTGGTTCAACCTGCAGGCGCGCAAGCGCAAATACTTCAAGAAGCACGAGAAGCGGATGACCATGGAGGAGGAGCGTGCCGTCAAGGACGAGCTTCTGGGCGAGAAGCCTGAGGTCAAGCAGAAGTGGGCATCCCGTCTACTGGCCAAACTGCGCAAGGACATCCGGCCCGAGTGCCGCGAGGACTTCGTGCTGACCATCACGGGCAAGAAGCCGCCCTGCTGCGTGCTCTCCAACCCCGACCAGAAGGGCAAGATGCGGCGCATTGACTGCCTTCGGCAGGCCGACAAGGTGTGGCGGCTGGACCTGGTCATGGTCATCCTCTTCAAGGGCATCCCGTTGGAGAGCACGGACGGCGAGCGGCTGGTCAAGGCCGGCCAGTGCACCAACCCCGTGCTCTGTGTGCAGCCTCATCACATCAGTGTCTCCGTCAAGGAGCTGGACCTCTACCTGGCCTACTTCGTCCAGGAGAGAGGTGAGTGTCAGGACTTTGTGGTCTCCCACTGTGCTTCCGGGTCTCTTCCTCAGACATTAGGACATCTCTGACTTGGTGAGGAAGTCACGAGCCATCGTTGGCCAGCTGGGCGAGGTGGGGGCCATGTGGTCACATGGTGGCGCTGTGTGGGATCGGGTAAAGCGGGCCTGAGTTTGGTTCTGCCCTGTGGGGAAGGCGGGTTAAAACAAGATACTTCTGCTGATTTACGTTGATGCTGGCCAACTGTGTGTGTGTGTGTGTGTGTGTGTGTGTGTGTGTGTGTGTGTGTGAACCTCGGCTTTGGGTGTTTGTGTGTGTGTGTTGGAGTCACATGACCCCCAAGTACAGGTGCTCTAACTCATCATCTAACTGTCAACACTGGGGCTGTCACAACCTGACTGCAGTGGTATATTAAGGCCGTTTTGCATTATTTATTTAGTCATACGGTCTCTGTTGACAGTGCTATGTCACTGTGTGTGTGTGTGCGTGCGCATGCGCGTGTGTTTTCCCCTTTTTCTATGTTTCTGAGAAACTTGAACATGCAGGTTTATAAAACCCCACAGTTTTACTGATCTGGTCGAACAGAGAAAATGGTTTCCCTGAAACAGTGAAGAAATGAAAAAAGCGCCCGGCTGCAGCTGTGATTCTGTTTGGCTTTAATCTAAATACGCTTCTGCAGACCGAAGTGCCGACCCGGGCTTTAAAGGCGGGACAGAATCAGCTGAGGCAGTGTGGATGTGATCCAGACAGTAGAGCGATACGATCGGCTGCATTACCAGGGCCTGCCTGTGCCTCCTGAGTCATTAAGAATGTGAGCGACCTGCTGGAGGAGAATGGAGGGGGGGGGGGCTCGCAGGAAGGACGTGAAGGCCGCTCTTGTTTATTTGGTGGTGGTTACTTTGCCCCCCGGCTGCATACTTGCGCGCTCTCTCTCTCCCTCTCCCTTTCCTTCTTTCCTTTCCAGTTACTCCTCTCTGCCACCCCAGGCAACCTTCACCCTCAGACATATGGGTCACTGTGGCAACCGGCCGGTCACATGACCCCGTCTAATGGCCTACAAACCGCTGGCTGTAAACACTTTGATAAGGCGCCACAGCTTTCCACTTTCACTCAGACCCAGAGGGAGGGGGAGTGGAAAAGGGGTGGGGGGGGATTTGGAAGAGGGGCAGGATAGCGAGTCAGCTTTTATTCTTAAAGAGACAGGCACTCTTTAATTCACCAGGCCTGTGATTCCTGCCTTGCTGGTCTAAACTGGTGCGTCTATTTCTTTTATTAATGATGTGTTCTGCAGAAGCTGACATTCAGGTCTGGGCTGAAACCTCTCCAGATAGCCGTAAACCTGAAATTAGTCAGGTGACCTGCAGCCCCACCCCCTGCAGTCATCTGTCATCCACCATTAGTTTAGAGACTACGGGAAAATCCCATATTCGGCTGTCTAGGGATTTTCACATTTCAGTATTTTCCCTCAGTGCCAAGATTGGACTGAAGACAGCAATAAGCTAAAATCCAGCATAAACACAGAAAAGACAGATGCTGTGATGGCTTAACATCCTCTTTCACCAGTTGGGATGTTATTTGTTTTTGTCGTCCGCCTCCGCCACATCCGTAAAGCTGACCTTCCCATGAACCCCTGGGTTCCTCTGCAGCATTCTCGTCACGTGTGTCTGCGTGCGTGCGTGCGTGCGTGCGTGCTTGTGTGTCTGCCTGCGTGTGCACACAGCAACAATCTCCCAAACTGTAGGCCAGACACACAGCAGCGCACGTGTGCTCAGGAAACCCAGCAGAAGACAGAGACAGGAACACACTCCACTGCTGTAGCAAGATAAATTTAGGTGGGGGCAAGTGAGGTGTGGGGGGGCGTTTCAGGTCAAGTTCAGTTGGGGTTTTGAACTTCCCAGCAAGCTCAACTGTAGTGCCTGTGCAGTAGACTTTATGGCTTTGTAGGGGTTATAGGAAGACTTAAAATGTACAATTAATGTAATGAAGGTAAAGAACTTCAAAAGACAGTTTGTTAATGGGAATGAAAGTGAGGTGGAAGATTTCTCACAGGACTGCTTATAAAGTCCTTGAATGGCACAATGTACAGGGCATGTAAACTTTGTCTTATTTCACTCGGGGGGGGTTGACATTGAACCTGCCCCCCAAGTTTGCATCAGACACAATTGACAACGAGAGGAAGGAAAGCCCACTCCTGGCTGAGTGGGCCCTTTCCCCCGTCTCTTTAAGCGTAATGGGGTGTTGGTACTACAGTATGACCACACCCCCCCAGGCATGTTCGTGCCAAGTGTCACGTAGGCCTCAGCCCCACCGACCGAGGGTGGGACGGGGAGCTTAATAAAAACCAGGACCACTCTTTTGGAATCGACGTTCCGGATTGATCCAGTGTGGACAGAGGGGCACGGTGCAGGGGGCTGATCTCTCGGTGCCCACCACACGGCTGTCGGCATGCTGCCAGGATACCTTGCAAAGAGTGACCAGGCCTCTCACCAGAAGAACTGCGTGAAGCGTGTTCAGATATCTTAAAACCCAAGGTTATTGTTATAGGTGGTTCATCTGAAATTAAATTTCTGCTCTGGCAGAAATCTCTAGTAATGACACAGTCGGATGAGTATTTTCGTGGCATAAAAGCTTTAAGTGTCTGCGATCGTTGGAATGCCCGTTCTGGCTGTGACCACGTCAGCGGAAAACGGCTAAAAATGCCGCCGAGTGCTCAGTTTCCACACTACGCTCTCAGCTTCCAGTCAAGTGGGGCTCATTTTTTTTCCCGAGTCAGTGATTATGCTACTCGCCCCCCTGCCCACTACCTGAGTACCGTGTTTATACGAGGAATGGCTAGATGGGAGGGTACTGCCGAGCAGGGGTTTGCATTTGTAACGAGGATCCCCATAAAGGGTTCCGCCCGCCTCCTGCTCAGCCCTGCCTACCACACACATCTCCCTCTGTTATGAGCAGAACTTGTGTGACATTTCAGCTTTGTTTCAACTTCTTTCAAAGAGCATGGCTTTTATTCATAATTCTAAAAGCATTTTAAGTGTGTTTTTTATTCTGTCGTTAGTTGAGGCCTCACAGAAGAAAAGGCAGCTGTCGAATGTTTTATATTCTACGGTTTGTCATTGGGTAGCGCTGTTGCCTGACACCTATAGGGTTAGGGGTTTGAATCCCACTTCCACTCATGCACGATGCTGTCTGGAATGGACTTCAGCCCCACACTCCCCCCAACTCTGAGCAGGACAAGCAGAAGATAGATGCATGATAGATATATAATCAAACAAGAGTTTTCCCTGTTAACGTCATTATAATTATTAAATAAACAGCAGTACTGTGTTTAACAGAGCACGCAACACATTTTCAACAAGTTGTACTGTAAGTATCATTGGTTTTTTTTTTTTTTTTTAAAGAAATAAAATGCTCTCCCCACCTCAAATAACGAAACGATCTGTCGTTCCCTCATCCCGCTGATACGGCTTCTCCAAATAACCAAACGGTCTTCCCACCATCAAAACCACACTGGGGGTAGCAGAATGTAAGTGCGCCATTGAGAAAGCATCCCCAGGGGTTACCCATGATGCCATACGGTCCCTGGACATTTGCCATGCTACGTGGGGTTAATCCCGCTTTCTCCAGGAGGGCCGCCGAGAAACCAACGGTGGTTTCCCGTAAACGGCAAAAACCGGACCGGGTCCCGGAACTGCCCTGCCAGTTAGTGGATGTGCGAACTGCACGGATGCATTGGGGAAATGCACAATGGCCGCATTTCCGGCCATGGCAAGCCGTCGATGATGCACACGGTTTGATGCACACGTTTTGGATTCGTACATCTGTTGCATGCAAAGATTGGAGTATGTACGTCTCACAGAGTCATTTGCCAGAATGGTAAAGCCACAGAGCTATTGAATGACTGTCACTGGGCACCAGCACTCTGACGGCATGGAGGGGGGTGGTTTTTGCGTTTTGTTTTCTGTAAGTGCATTTCAGGAAATACGTTGTTTATATATAAAGCTTTAACCGCCTGATCTCAGTTACTTGCGTCACTCCATCCCTGCTTCTCTCATTGATTGATTGAACATTCATCTTGAAACCAGATCGAAACTGCAACGTTTCTAGATTATAGTTTTCAGCGGTGGGGCAGCTCCACAACCATGCCAGTGTTCGACCGTCGGCTGGCTCTCCCTAAGCCCCTCTGCTCGATGAACAGTCCCTGCGTACCCACTAAGGCAGATGTCATTTCCTCTCCCTGCGCCATGTTTTTTTTTTTTTTTTTAATCTCAGAAGATCTTTTTGTTTCTCTCACTTTTAACAATGTATTTTTTTTTTTTTAGACGGGCCAGGTCTGCAGGGGCACTGCAGAATCCGTGAAATCGGTAGAATCCACACAATCTGTACATTTTGCAGAATCTGAAAATTCAGAAACATCTGTAAATTCCACGGAACATCTAAATCCCGAAGAATCCGTAAAATGCTCCTCCGAGTGGAAAGGCCACATTTGAGGAGGGGGCAGTTGGTACATCAGCACGCGACTGGACAGATGAATGAGCTACTAAGCAAACAAGCCCTTCCCATCAGAGTGCTGAGTCCAAGTTGCCAGACGGCTTCTCTGAATGCAGAGTTAGCGCGTTATGTTGCCTGGAAGGGCAGGAAGGGGGAGATCAGCAGTGGCTTGTTAATTCTGCTCAGCCTTGTGCCTCAGGCAACGATGAGGCAGGAACGCAAGCTGCAGAAGTTTGATGTGAGATAATGGATCGTTGGCTGCTGCGTGTTTCTGTCTGTATTCTTAGGGAAGGGCTGTTATCACACGTAGATTTATATTTCTGTGTGCGTACAAATAGAACAGGCCACCATTATTGCTGACAGGGCTGTCTGAGGATACATCTGATCAGTATTTGCAGGACATGTTTGTGATGCTGTGTGCACCTCATGACCCCACTCTGATGTGATCCACACCCACAGCCTTTCCAAGGCCTTGGGATGGGCCGGGATGGGATGGGATGGGGGGGGGGGGGGCGCGGCCCCTAAACCCCCCCATGTCCCAGTCCTGCTGGGGGAGGCCGGCAGACAACCA
>JAACJT020000036.1:2893412-2912037 GCA_009936485.2 Gymnarchus niloticus
GGGGGGGGGGGGGGGGGGGGGGGGGGTGAGTCTCACAAATCCCCACACGTCCCACGACAGCTGGGCGATGCAGGCAGACAAACAGGGAAAGATATCCAGGCTAAATACAGCACTGTGACCTGCCATCTTGGCCATGCCTTTCTCACTTTGACGGATGAGTGGTGTAATGACAAAGGTCAGACAGTTGGGTCAAATGTCGCCCTCGCGAGCCTTTCCCTGTCGCAGTCCCCACAGCAGCCAGGGGTCAATCCAGGGCTTTAACTAAATGCTCTAGATAAATACCAGCATTGTAGTTGACATAGTCCCCTTCTGCCATTTGCTGTGGTTCCTGGGACTGTTAACGGCTAATTTGTTGTGTGCCATCTGTTTACCAACCTATCGTTTAGTGGCATAACCTACCACAGAGTAAAAAAAAAAAAAAAAAAGTTTTTCATTGTGCTCTTTTTTTTTTTTTTTTTTTTAAGCAGTGCATGTACAGTAAACAGTAATCTGTGGAGTGAGTTTCAGAGTAGCTGATTCTTCCTGTGGCTCAGGATACTGAAACCAAGAGATATCGGTTCTCATTCTGTGAAACTGTACTTTCAAGTACTTGACCAAGTCGGTAATGTGGAGCGGATGTTTCTGGAATTGCCGTAGTCGAGATGCCGATGGTTTGTTCAGGTATGAGCCATCCGTTCGAGAGGCAGAATCTGTGGCCTGGGCTGCTTCTCCTTTTTGATGTCAGTGAGCGTTTCTTGGTAGCGAACGGACTTAGATTCGCGCTCTGTCGTGGGGAAACATGACGAAGGGGGCTGCCCGGTGGAATCTTCCAGACTCCTCCTCGATGTGCTTTTTCAGTAGCCAGACCCACAGCCCTCCCTCCTGTCTGGTATCTTGCTTCTGTTAACAGTTTAAAACGTGCCACTCAAATGCAAAACTTTTTCACGTTTCAAGGAGTAATCTTGGCAGTGCATAATGAATTATGAGTCTGCGCTGATTTGTTGGTTTTAATTTTTCCTGCAAAAAATGAAAATATTACTGACCCGCCAAGCTAGTGGTGATGTCATCCACTTTGCACTAAGGATTATGGTTAATGATGTAAATGTATCATAATAATAACAGGGAGCTCGGAACAGTGCTGGTGATGAATTCCAGGAAGGAGGTTTAAAATGTTTCTTTCTTGGTAATCCGCAGGTTTCTGAAATGTGCTTGGCGTGGATTTCGATGGTTGTTGCGTTGTTGGTGTCCCCTGCATTTGGGGCATGTTGCTGGTTGCTCGGAAACAGTATCCGTGTGATGCTGGCCGGGACAGCGCAGGCTGCTTCATCGAAGAGCCATCTTTCAGGCGTGATGTGACAGTCATGTCCCACCTGAGTGGCGAGGGGCCTTGGGGAGCCCCCTGATATATCTCTGGGCAGGACGGCAATTTGTCTGCCCACTGGCCACTTGGATCTGAGGAGTTTTGTGTGCCTGGCTGGCAGGCAGAGGCAAGACCTGGGGGTGGGCAGCATGGTGTTGGTTTGAGTCCCAGGAGCCCTGTAAGTCACCTAAGATACAACCTCTAGGAATCACCATCTCGGCCTGATTAGTCCACCCTGATGAACTTGAACCTGAGTGGTTAGAGAACTACGAGTGATTGCGACAGGCTGGATAATCTTCTTAATTTGCCTCATTTAGGGCAGCAGGGGATTGTGGGAGACACCATGGCTTGTCCTGCTTTCGCTTGTTATCACCTCATCATCTTCCCCGGATCAAATTCTGTGTTTCCCTCAAAGGAAGTGATTAAGATCCTTCCTTTAAACGGCTGTTGGAGGAGAGAAAAGCTGTGGACTCGTTCGACAGCCAAATGAACCATAAGTGGCTGTTTTGCAGAGAGACCGCTGGGTTAAATAGCAGGGTTTGGAGTTGAATTAATGGTGCTTGTTGGGGGGTGGGGGGGGTGCTTCTTTGCGGTTATGCAGTAGCTGTTCGCAGGCTCGCATCGCTAAGGGGCCACAGCTGCAATTACCGTTAATTACCGCTATCAGCATGTAAATAATCCCACAGCCTGTAGCTTGATGTTGAGTTGAATTATTACAGTTTTTTTCCTTACTTTGTTGGTATGGTGTCATAGCGGGGGGGGTTGGCGCTAAAAGCAGACGGCAGCTGTCGCCACAGCGAAGCCGGTCTCGTACCTGAGGCTCTGCATCTAGAGTTGCTCATCATCCTCAACCATGTAAAGCTTAGGCTAGAACTTGCCACATAACATCTGCCGTCTGTGGACGATTGGTAGAAATGCCTGTCTGAGAGGCTGGCTAGTATGAATTCACCGAGGCCCTTCCAGATTACCAGTGTACATAAAGCGAAGTGTCTGTGATGCAGGCTGGAGCTGGGGGTATGAACAACAGGGAATGTGAGTGGGACTGGACCTAAACCACAAAGGTGCTGGATAGTGAAAGCATTAAATCTGCATCGATAGAAGACAGTCTGTCTGATGTGGCACATCGTGGCCAGTTGACGGTGCGGTGTGTGACCAAAAAAATCATTCGCTGAATGAAAACACGAGGCCGCTGCTTTAGGTCTGGAGATAGTTTGAGCTTTAGGCTTAGATGAGATAATGAGATTATGGGATGGAGAAGTGGGGTTTTTTTTTTCACTTTGGGAGAGACCAGTGACCCTGAAACTGGTTCTCTAATGGTGTCTCATTAAACAGAAATGTGTGCAGGTTCCTGGTAGAGAGACTGGAGCGGTTTGGCCAAGCTGACCCAGCTGGAAGCAATCACTCTCCTCTTTTTCTCCTCCCCCTCTGCATCTGCCACCCCCCCCCCCCAAGTGTGAGGTCATTGCAAGCGGCGTTGTGGGGGGTGCGCATGGTGGTAAGCGCGGTTTGAAGCCAGACCTGTCGGCGTGGAGCAATTCCATGGAGCATGAAGGGAGAAGCCCGTTCGGGTGACAACCGGCTAAGCGGTGTGATGGCAAAATGATTTCCGATACTCATCCCCCGTCTTGTTCGCTTTCCACATTCAAATTCTCCGTATTTTCCTGGGATCATATAGTTGTGTTCGCCATGCGTGCGTGTATTTTGCGTGCGTGTAGGCCATTAAAGAAAGCGGCAGTGCAAGTTTGTACAATTGCCGTCGTTCAGGCTGTTGTTTGACCTGCAAAGTCAACAGACCCCCCCCCCAAAACAAGCTTCCAATGAACTGGCCAGTCACACTCGAAGGCCGAGACCCTTCATGGGGGGCTGAAGTTTCTTACAAAGAGACAATGTGCTCAGTCAAATCAGTAGTCAACTTGAATGTTGGGCCAGCCAGTTTTCCCCTCCCAGCATCCCTCAGGAAGGCTATCCCTGAACGCTGCTATCATAATAAACATTTCATATTGAGCTAAAGCGACTTTGTGTTTACTTTCTGTGCTGTCTACTAGGGTGATGTCACCTCACATATGGTGAACCTTATGACCTTATTGGGGGTTTGGGGCTGTTTGGAGGGATTAGGTCCTCCCTTCGACACACAGCTGTGGGTTGTCGTCTGCCGGGCAGCTGGCATGTGGACCGCGGCGCCCCCAGCCTCCAGCAAGTTGTTCCACTGAGCTGGAACGGTAGGACCAGACTCACAGCCTGGCCAGAGCAACTGAACACCCATCGGTCCAACAGAAGGCCCATGGAAGGATTCTGAAAGAGGGTCTCAGAAGGGTTTGAATTTGATGAAGGCAATATGTGGTGCCTTATCTCAAAATCTGCCCCAAGAGCATGCAGATTTAACTCCTGATGCGTGGCACTTTGTCTGGTCGTGACCTTGGTTGACCTCCATGGGTAAATCATTCCACTAGGCTGCTTAATGAATGATGTGAAGGATTTTTCCCCCTGGAGATCGCCGCCCTGCAGACGCATGGCAGCCATTAACCTTGCAGCCGTGTGTGGCATGATATCAGCACGGCCCTCGAGTCGGGTCAGACGAGCTCCGGCTGCATGCTCGTGGTCGTGAGAGGAGAAGTTGGAAGGTAGGTGGAGCAGAGGACAGGGGTGGCAAACGGCACAGGCTGGAACACGGTTCACCCAGAACCAGGCAGAGGACCAGCACCAGTCACAGACCTTCACTGGCGTTTCTGCTGAGGGTTAGGGAATCAAACGTGGAGCAGTGTTGAGATTATCAGAAGACCCGTGCCAGTCGACTTTGTCCTACTGTGTGCCATGTGTCTCACCCTGGAATCTCCCGGTTCCACACTGGGACCAACATATCATGAAGCTTATGCTCCTGAAGATATGAGCTGGGTTCCAAAACTTTGAGTTGACCGTGGCTGGTTGGACCGCATGTGGTGCCCCCCAGTGGCTCCTCGGATGTTTGCTTCATAACTGGTTGCTGCGTTTGCGTACTTGAGGTACTGCTACACATGGTTATCGCTACAATCCACCACTTGTTCCCTCTGGAAAGCAAGCCAGCCACGGTGCTTATCTTTAAAAATCTTCTAACAAACCGGAAAATCCAGGCTTACGGAGCACTCGCACGACCTTCTGGGTAACTCTTGTTTGCATCTCACTCACGCCATAAAAATCGAGCTTCGGGGGAAGCCGTGAACAACGTAAACTTATGCCTTTTTGTAGTGTACGTCTCACACGGCATGTGATTTTACAGGCGGCAGACTGATGGTTTTGGGACAGGAACCAGGCCACAGGGCCTCATATCCCCGTTCCCGTTGGGTCAACGTGTGGCACACAGTGTTAGAGGGCATCGGGGAGCTTCGGATGCCTATACTGGCCTCCGGGACAGGCTGTTGGACCTAAAATCCTCCCTTCATGATTCCCTGCTGACTTCCTGCTTATCTGAACTGTTAATTTAGCTGTTACTCTATCATTTCCATCATCCGTAGCCAGCTATTCAACTAGATTCTCAGCAATGGATCCGGTGTACTGTCAGCCTGAACACCGTAGGCTCGGGTCAAACAGTCCCACTAACCAGGGTCCCCGTCCTCTTTGTGTAAATTAACCAGAACCATGTTAGCGGCCCAGTCAGAAGTGCGGTACTGTAACCTGACAGCTTGGTGTGGTTGGGTTCTGAGACTGGATGGATGGTCACGTTTGCTCCTGGATCGGTCCCAGGGATGAGAGGAGGCCCTGCATCCAGGTGAGAGATGGACGGTGCTTCTGCATCTGCTGGCCTGGCTTCAATCCAGCATCGGGCCTATTTAAGGAGCGGGGGTGGTGGCTGAAAAGGAAAAAAATCTCGCCGGAGGCAATTAATCTCGGTAATCTGCCCATTAAGGGAGCCCCAAACTTGCCAGGCAGTCAGAACAGTGTGTACTATACACGCCAGTCTTTGTTCTACAGATTCCTTTGGCCAAATCCCTCCCTTTTGTGTGAAAGAGATGTTATTTACTCCAACGTCTGCAGGCTTAATGTCCGCCCAGCTGCATAATTTCTCTGGTAAACGTGACTCAGGTCACTGGAGTCCGACCAGGGCGCACGTTTTCCGGCTCTGTGCAGATCTTTTGTTCAGCCGATTTGTCTGCAGCAGCATCAAACGAGAGGGGGATTACGTCTGGAATTACTTCTGGCAGGATACAGAGAAGGACAGAGAGCTGGTCCACGTGGGAACGGATGGGCTGGGTTGGCGAGGTTAGCCTAATCGTAGACGTGTTTCCTCTTTTAGCACGAGTAACGCGGTGAGCATCAATTTCTGGGAGCTTTGCCGTTGTGACATGAAGTCCTATCGACATGCCGAAGGGGCGGTCAGAAACCTAAATCGGGAAGAGCAACGGCATTGGTGTTTCTGGATGGCAAAAAGCAGCTGAGAGGCAGCTGGACACGGGATTGGGGGAGAGGGGAGTGACTAACAGGAGGCTTTGAAATATTTCATCCATGATGCTGCAGGCTTGAGGCCTGGCAGGGCCCCGTAGCAGGAGCGTGGGCCAGCCGGAAAAGACTCCAAATTGTAGGTGAAATACATCCGATGGGGGGGGGGCATTGGGAAGCTGAACGACAGAATTGCTGAAGCTGTCCAGCAGTTCAGGGTCCCTGCATGTGGTCGCAGGGATACAGGATATGGCTGCGAGGCTTGGGGGAAAGGTTTGGTTCAGTGAGATAGCCTGCAGCACGGACCCCGGTCTGAAAACCCAAGAGGGTGTGGCCCTTTTCAGCTCCCGTGCCAAACGGTGGTCTGTCGGTTGCCTGGCTCCCAATCCAGTGGTGGCCCCGGGACCAAGACAGCTGGTGGGCCACCTGGCACGAGACCTGCTTCCCCGCAATGGATTGATGAAGGGAATGGAGTTGCGGGATGAGAACCAGACGGAGGGGATCCTGCACCGGGAGTTAGATGAGAGGACAGCCCAATTACATGGCTGTTTGGGTTGGCCCCCCCCAGCTCGAGCAAGCCGTGATTAACCCACCCCCCACCCCACTCCAAACGCTGCATCTGGGACGGCCGTCTGATGTCAGGGAATAATTACGGTTTCAGCGCTCAGCTCATTTGCTGGCCATATGTTACACTGAGTGTTTCCCTGGTTAACGCCTATTGCTGTGTGGTCATATGGCCATGTCTGCCATCATCACCTTTGTTTAGACTGGCCATGAGCTGCAGGTTCTGACCCTGCCTGGCAGTGGACTGCACGCCGGCGAGCAGGTAAGCCTCCTATCTGGCGTTTTCCAAAGCCAGGTTCTATGAGCTGGCATCTGCTCCATATACCCTGGAGTGCCCCCTACAGCTCACTGAGGGGGCATGACCTCCAACTTAACCTCATATTCATTTAATATTTAGCAATGCTTATAAGGGGCAGGGGCTAATGGGAAATCGGATGTACCTGTAGAGCAGAGATTTTTTTGGTCAGTTTGAAGTGAATCACAATCAAATTGTACATTTTACAAGTGCCTCATACTTACTGTGGTAGGAACTGACCCAAAATAAATGATTTAATTTTTGTAAATAATGAAATGAGCGTGTGAAGTGGAGCCAGGAATCAACAGGTTTTGATCATTCTCAGCCAGCATTTTGCTTTTTATTTTTCATTATTATTACAAACAGCCAGGCCAGCGGCACTACGATATGATACTGTGTGTTCCCCTATATTTCCACTTAAAGGGACAGTGTACCCCAGCTGATCAAGCCCTGACCCGGTCGGTCAGGCATTTTGAACAGAGAGCGTGTCCCTGCAAACAACTCGTACTGGTTAAGGGCACAGACCCACGACCTAGAAGATGGTTCGTGTCCCGCTGAAGGACTCTGTATTTTTATCCTCTTGATAAAAGTCCATCTATCTCTCTTCCAACCTCTTATCCTTGTCTGTGTTGTGGTGGGGGGAGACAGGGTCTGGAGTCTATCCCAGGAGACACAGATCGCAGGGCAGGGGTACAAACTGGACAGAACGTGAGTTAGTCACAGGACACACACTGTCACAGACGCTCAGTTTAGAGACGCCAGTTACCCAAATTGCACATCTTCGGACAGTGGCAGGAGTCCGGAGTACCTGGAGGAAGGTCCTGTGACACAGGGAGGACACACCCACTCCTCCGTAAAACTCCATTTTGTGTACATGCAGATTCATAGAAGTGTGTGAGCGGTGAAATCACAGTTCGCTGATGGGGCCAATGGAGAGAGAGGCTCCTTTTTCATGTTTCCCAAAAGCCGGAAATTCTCCGTGCCTCTCGGGGTCCATGCCGGCGCCCCACCTACCGGAGCAGCAAGGACCCTGACGGGAGCGGCGAGGAAACGCTTCATTATAAATATTTTTTTTTTTTACCTTATCCTTTTCACTCAGTCCGTTTTTGTGTGGTTATTGTTAACCATCCTGTTTCCCTTGTGCCGTTCGCAGGACGTGTCTATGGCCCAGCAACCCCCCCCACTGGAGTTAGAACATTCCATGTGTGGATGGCATATAGTCATGTGATCCCATGTGGAAATGTGGCCCTGAATGGAGTGATGAGGATGGCAAGCCACAACACATAGGTGTAGAACACAGAGCTTTGTTTCAGCTGTATTGGAGAGACAAACAAACAAACAGACAAACACGGACACAGACACGTGAGGTGGGACAGAGGGATCGTAATGGGTGCTCTGCAGCCACACCTCCAGCTTGGGATTGGGACTCAGGTCCCGTGTCCTAGATTACCAACAGAACTAAATGTCTAAACACTTCAAGGCTGGAACAGATCAGTGCGGCTAGCCTAAGTCATTTGACTGCTGCCCTGTACCTGGTAAGCCGTATTGAGGCTTTGTTGGCCTACCTGTGCCGTGCCCCCTGGCAGCGGTGCCTCTCACTTGCAGCGCTCTGTCGCTGACTGGCTTCCCTAGCAACCAGGTTTGCAATAACCGACCTCCGAGTGAAGTTCCTCGCCCTCCTTTTCTCTGAGGACTCTGCAGCCCTTAGCCATTTCAGTTATTCTGGTGCAATTGCAGTTAAATCTATCAAATGCAGACCTGTTGGGAATGGGGGGGGGGCAGGCTGTGGTTAAAGCAGTGTGAGTCGGCACAGAGATAAGGGGCGGGGAGTTACCATCTGTTTTTTGAAAACGTTCGTCTCTAGTGGGAAGAGGAAGAGCCCCTAACCGCCGCAGGTGGCGTGGAGGGAACAGTGCGGAGCGGGATCACAGGCGAGGCGTGGGGGATCTGTTACACTTCACATGTTAATTCGCTTAGCCGTGGGGGCGTGGCGCTGACCCCCCCCCCCCCCCCCACCTCATTAAGGGATGATCGATGGCTGGAAACAGCAGGTCGACGCTCCACAAACCGGCTTTCTTTCTGCGCTCTGCTTCATGCTGCGCTTTGGGTTTTATTGAGCAGCCGAGGGTCCGAGAAGCACGGCCCTAGGAGAACCTGACACCCCCCCCATCCTCCCTTCATTCTGCTCAGGAAGTGCTTGTATACCTGAAACATGGAGTTTTTTACAGGCGTGCTCCTTTGGGATGAGGAAGCTCGGGGGAGTGGGGGGTGGGTTTGGCGTTACACAGCTGTGCTCAGCTGTAGCACCCACCCCGCTGCTCCACCCGCAGGCTGTGGTGCCTTTCATGTCTCTAGACCATATAAATTGCACCACAAGCGAGACCAGAGAGGATTCTGGGTAACAGTGCTCTGCCTGAATGGTGGCGGGAATGCAGACTGAAGGCAGGGTAATGACTGAGAGAGAAACGTATCCACTGGCGTACCCACGATTCGAGGGCTCCTCTGATATGGCCCTGAAAAACCCAATAAGCCTGCTATATTTCCAGAAATTATTAGCAGAATGGCCACCGGTGGTGCTAACCCTACAGACGGGGGCTGTGCTGTAGCATTCCTGCACAGGCTGCATGGCCTGGCTCTGTGATTGCTTTAGCAGAAATGGCCGGTGGAAATAGTTTAACCATAAAGACAGCCCTTGGCAGTCTGGGCTGAGCCGCGCCTTCTGCGGGCTTACTGCACGCATCTAGGTTACTAAGGGTGACGACATCAGCCAATCAAAGGTCTCCTGGTGACCACTCCCCCCCATCCACCAGGTCACCCGTGTTCCACCGCGCAGAGCGTCGCCGCCCAAGGCTCGGCCAATCAGTGACAGCATGTAGTGTTTGTTCCCCTAGCGGCCACCCGCGGGCCTTGGAGCTGGAAATTATTGTCACCCATGTCCCCGGGGGAGTGAGAAAACATGGTTCTCAGTGGCCCATGGGCTTCGGTATCGCACGATCGAGGCAGCGTGGGTTGTTGCCGTGTTTTTGGAGTGAGAGATTAGGCATGCTAAGATTAAATAGGAAAAAATATCAAACGTTGTGCGTGGGTTAATAAGCCGATAGCCACATGCTAAAATATGTACAGATCCTCTGTATTCTACTTGTGGGTGGATTGGAAGGCTTTTGTGTGTGACAGGGTGTAGGTTTCAGTCCTAAATGGGCTAAGATTTCAGGATTTCACAATGTCTAAAATGATTTAGCCACACAAATGGCTGCTGCAAGAAATCGTTCTGCCTGAAAAGACAGTGAAAATGCAGGAGGAGGGATTATGGAGGTGGGTGCGCGCACACACACACACACACACACAGGGGCATCCATTTTCACCTCACGTGGTTGCTTGTCTTCGCTCTCTGAATGGCAGTCTACACAGCAGTTCTGGAGTGGTGACCAGGAAAGATCCATGTTGTCACAGGGGTGCAGACTAGCTCTGGTCGACTCCTACGTACTCCTACCTGTTAGACAGACTGGACAGATCAAGGACAGGATTCTCACTGGCTCCTCCGTTACCTTCTCCCTGTGGTCTCTCCCATATGGAGCCGTCTATACCACCACACCTGTGGCTATCATGGAGTGCAGCCCACTCCTGCTTAACATCATAGGGCTGCGTTACAGATCTTCCTGTTTATCCCTTATTTTGCACCCGGAAGTCTTATCTGAGAACTGCGGCTTCGGGTTCCGTAAAGGTAAGGCGGAAACTGGAGGTCTCCACCCAAGTTAAACAGACAGGAACATTCCACAGTCTGAAGTGCTGACTGGCAGAGACCCACCTCTGACCTCTGACCCACCAACAATGTGGTTCCGTCATAACGTGAGGGATTCGAGCTGACGGCAGGCTTGCCGCCACTAGAACAACGACGTGGTTTGTCTTCGGCTGTTCGTAGCCCGCGGCGGGCGGTGGTAATGGTAGTGGTGGGGGGGAATAAATGTGGCTGCCAGGTCCTTGTCAGTGATTTAAGAACTAGGCTTTGCTGCAGTTCGCAAAAGTGCCACAGCCCACAGCTAGGAGGGAAAACCTGTAAAAGCATGCCGATTAATGTTTTAAGCGCGGTGGGGAATTTCAGACAGGCTGCGTTACGCCTCAGCGCTAATGGCTCCTCCTGTTTTTACTAAAGAGCTCAGTGCCAGTCAGGTAACGATGGTCATTTACAGCCTTTAATTCCCACCTTCATTTTACGGATTGTGTACTGCTAAGTGGTAATGTTATCAATCTACAAAGCCCCATCTTAAAACGGGACCCAAAAAGCCACCACCTTCTACACCGATGGTTTATTGGCTCGTCATTGGTCACCTGAAAGGAGTCACTACTTCATTGGTTTAAACAGTGGCTATGTATCAGCACAGGAAGTTGCCATGACAACAGGCACTCGACTGACAGTGTTGGTGGTCAGAGATTGGCTTGTGGGGTCTGGTCCGGATGGCTTGAGTTGCAGTTGGCATGCAGCACTGGTGTCCATTTCAGTGACGGCGTCGCCTCGGACCAAAGCTGGGTTATGATCCACACGGTAACGCAAGCTATTCCAGGGGTCTTGATTTTAGTATTAATTTCAGTCATTTTTATTTAATCCCCATATGTTGCCATTGCTTGCTTGGAGGAACTCCAGGAAACTGACAATCCTGGTCAATATGGCTGCACTAAAAGAGGGAGCTGGAAGGCGGTATCACGAGGAAGCAGAGAGGGCTGTTTTTCTAATGAGGCTTCCATATGGCCTGGGTTGCTTTTAACGTTTGCCACATTGCTGAGTCGTTGCAGAAGGCCTGCAATAAAACAGAGGGAAGGAGTAAAGGATATAGGAGGGAGGGAGGGAGGGAAAGAACACATAGTGAAGGAAGGGCATTTTAGGACAAACGCTACGTCACTCTCTCTCTCTCTCTCTCTCTCTCTCTCTCTCTCTCTCTCGTTGCCTATGTCTGAGCACACTTTGTTGTTGATTATATATCCCAACCAAGCCTTTGTGTTTCCCCCCTCTCTTAGTGGCTAATGTTTTCCTACAGCGGGTCAGTCTCAGTTCAGAGTACGATATTACAGAGCCACCACGGCTCATGGAGATTTGCTCCTCGTCTGCTCCTTGCCGCTACACCACAGGAGTCTCTGACTCTCCCAGTGGGCCCCCTGCTCGTGTTTAGAGATGACCAGTGCTACTTTCTTCTTCGATAAATAACGATCGTTGTGTGAACAGCAGGAGCTGCTAGAACCCTTAGCTGCTCAGGTCGGTAGTGACTGTTTTTCTAAGTAAATCAGATAGGAAACTGGCCCTAATGTAACCTCCATGTAATCTGGGGTGGCAAGCTTGGGCGGAGACACGTGCCGCGTGACTGGCTGTCCAGATAACGTCCTGCTCATCAGCTTTGTACGTCCGTGTCTGTGCTCGTTCCTGTTTCACCCCTCAGAAGTATTACCACCCCCTTGATGCCACTGAATCCGGCCTGGAAGGCCACGCCGAGGGCATGTGTGTGTCTGACTTTACCACGGCCTAACCATTGACCATGGATCAGTTCAGAGTGTTTGCTCAAAATGGGGGATGATTGTGTCATGGTTGTTTTTCCAGATCCTAAACTGATGCCCTGGTGAACCATCCAACCATGTGCCTTCATGTTCGCACAAGTGTTCTTCTCTTTCCTTCGCACCAGTCATACCAACCAGCAGGGTGGCACTCAGCAACTGGGGCTATCCACTGGGCTGTCCCAACATGGACATTTCTGCTTGACCAGGACTGCCTGGACTGGCCAGCTTTCCTGTGCTGGCATTTTTAACAAAAACATAGGTTCAAGAACAAGACCCCATCACACTGCCATCTTTAAAAAACAGATCATCGCTGAGGGCTGGGAGGACAGAAACCAAGTGAACCAGCGGGGATCTTGGCAGCTCTGGAGACTGATCCCCTGCTCCCCAAAGGCCAAGGAGACCACGTTCCCTCCCAGACACCCAACAGCACGCGGTTAGCTACCCAGAGGGGGTGAGGCAATCTGCTTAAGGTCTCAATCAGTCTCATAAATCCAGAAAAGGAGGGGGGGGTGTGTGTGTGAAGGAAACCATGGTGGTAATTCTTCTGCTTCCTGTGTCAGACATGGGCCACATCTCCTGCCTGAGATAATGATAAGGTTACAACTCCTTTTAAAATGACAATAATGACGGCGATGGCAAATCCAACACCAGCAGTTGGGGTGGTCCAGGGAAGCACAGCTCTTCTCACCGCAGATACATCCTTCCAGAGGCTGAGGATATTAAACATTAGGGTCAGGGAGTATCAGCGATTCCCCATCACCCGTTATGAACACACAAGTGTACACTTTCCACATGAGCGCACTCCTCTCACATGCATGCCCCTCACACATGCACGCTCCCCATACGTGCACACTCTCCTCACGTGCACGCTCCCCTCACATTCATGCTGCCCTCACGAGTCCCTGCAAATGGTGTTCTCTGCAAGGATGGAAAACCTCACAGGGAAGAATTAACCATCGGTTCCTCGGAGGGGGCCAGGGGGTGGTCAAAAATCATTTTCTATAAATATATTTATTTTAGCTCATTTATGAAATCAGTCCAAAACAAATGTAAAAAGAACACAGTGTTCTTCGCATCTGGCGTTTATGTTGCGGCTTGCGGAGAAACGGGGAAATTGTTTCCGCGTTCTCGCCACGCAGTATGGAAGCTGTGAGACCGCCACGCCACTCAGTGCTCCGTGGTGGCCTCAAAAATGCCTGTGACCTTGTGACCCCTGCCGACACGGCCATGGTTGATGGTGCCAATCGTAGCTGGGAAGCTTGCTGGTTGTTCACTGAAAACGAAACTGTCACCTGCCGGTTGTGTAAAATATGGCTCATCCCTGGGGGGTGGGGGAGGGGTGTAGACCACCGGGACAATATGTAGGCTGTGTGTGTGTCCTAATGCAGCTGGCAGCCATGCTTTTCACACGTGCAAGGGAGGGTAATTAGTGTCACACCTCCCACAGTCCCACCCCAGGAAGATGGAGTATGACCGTCCAGCTGAACTCTCCCTGCAGGTGGTTGCCATCCGCCCGTCAGTCACACCCACATGCCACACTCCCAGCCTGAGATGGGACGAGCGGGTCGTGTGCCTTTAATCACCCAAACGGCCGCACCTCTCTCCCTTCGCGGCTTCTCCTCCGTCCCTCTGGATCAGCGGGCCTTCCAAATGTAAGACGCTGCGTTGCCGCAGTGTCATGGAAACTAGAGTACCCGTTACCACGGCGGCCCCTTCCATTATGCTCGAATCAGGATGCCTGCAAACACCTCTCCGGTCATGCGAACCTCAACTCTTCTCTTTTTTTTTTTTTTTGCGATATACCGCAGAGAAGTCATGAGGTTCCCCTGGGAGAATACTGGGTCGGGCGATTCAGTCCAGATTTACCCCAGCCGTTGTCCAGGACTGCCTCTTAATTGGTACAGATCAACTGAAAACTTGCAACGCTAACACTTGCCTCAATTAGCTTATTCTTTAATGTGGGCAAAAAATATTTAGAATCGGTTCGGTCAGTTTCGTCATGCTAAATTTAACCGCTTGTCGGAACTGCGGCCCACTCTGGGCCTCCCTGTGGATTTCATTGCCTGTAGGTTATTTTCAACCACTGTTTGATTAATCACTAAATGTAAACCCCCACCTTTCTCTGGCTCTTTGGACTGTGCTGCCCCATCATTTCCAAATGGTAATCAACACTTTGTACATCACCTGGAGGGTGGTGGTAGGGATGGACAGGGCGTGAGGACGCCCACAGTCTACAGAGAAATAGGCGGAGGAGAGGGTAAGGGGGGTCGGGGGGGACTCAGGTGGCTGGCTTCACAAGTCCAGCTTCTCTGGATGTTGTGTCCTGTCATACCATTAAGGGGACCAGGGATTCAACAGTATGGAGTATTTAGAGCTAGCAAAATAGGCGCCATCCCTGTCACAAGCGAGATGACTGTCGCTCGATTGGCCTAGCAGTGACACACATAGAGAGGGGGAAGGGCACATGGGGTGTGGGTGATGGGCCGAGCCAGCAAGAATGTGATGTGGCACAGGATGTGTAACAAGCAGTGCGTGCCTTGGCTTGGTCTGTCTTAGCATGCAGGGTTTAGCATAGCATGCTGCACCTTAGCTCAGTGTATCTTAGCACGCATAGCATTGTGTAAGCTTAGCATAGCATGGTGTACCTTAGCTCAGTGTATCTTAGCATGCATAGCATTGTGTAAGCTTAGCATAGCATGGTGTACCTGAGCTCAGTGTATCTTAGCATGCATAGCATTGTGTAAGCTTAGCATAGCATGGTGTACCTGAGCTCAGTGTATCTTAGCATGCATAGCATTGTGTAAGCTTAGCATAGCATGGTGTACCTTAGCTCAGTGTATCTTAGCATGCATAGCATCATGTAAGCTTAGCATAGCATGGTGTACCTGAGCTCAGTGTATCTTACAGTAGCGTATCGTAGCTTAATGTATTGTTAAATAATAGTAATTATGGTACATTTATATAGCGCCTTTCACAAACCCATGTTTTGTAGGTTCTTGTGTGATCTTATCATATGTAGCATGCTGTAACATAGCAGTCACAAAAACAACTGGCTGAGCAGTGAGTCGTACACATCTGTCAGACCTCAAATCTCTGCAGTCTTCGGTCATTCTCTTTTCACCATCACAATTCCGTCCTGTTGCACCTGCACTGCCCGCTGATATGATCACACTAAACACAGAAGGTCATGTGGCTAAGGAACTGTGGTCAAAAGGTCAAATGTTCAAACTTAACACCGTCTATGTAATGTGAAAACTTGTCCATACAAATCCAATATATTTTCTATGCTAAAGAACTCATTTAGAAATATTAACATTGTGGGACTCTAGCAGTGGAGGTCAAGGTAGCCATAGGTTCAACAAGCCGAACCAAACCGGACAGCATGGAAAGAACTGGAAGATTACCATGACTGTTTTGTTTTCTTCTTAGCATGGTGACCACAAGTTTAGTTCTGAGGTCTGAATGTCAGCAAACAGCCCTGTGGTCATTCTGATAGTTACCTTGGTCCAGCGCTAAACATTGGACCATTGGCTTTTGTATCAGCATTAAATGCACCACATCAGCCTCTGATCTGATCTTGATGAGTGGCGGTATTATAACTTAGCAATCTGTGGCTCCTCTGTTCGCTGGCAGTCAGAACAGGCAGTGAGCCTGGGCACTGAAGACTTCACTCGATTCTGACTAAGGCCCTGATAATCATGAAGCTGTAATTCTTTCAGTATTATGCTCCCACCTCAGCAATTCCTTCTCAGCGACTTCCTGCTTGAGCCATCATTCCAACAGCGTCAGGTACTGACTGATAGTTATGGAGGGAAATAAATTTTGGGTGGTGCAAACGGTGTCTGGTAACTACTGGACTTGACTGTTTTAGAGGAAGTAACGTGTCGATTAGATTAATTCGTTGTTAAAGGCAGCTTTGGCCCCCAACCAATAGGATAGAGGAGAGGATTTGAACCAACCAATGATGCACATTTCAGTTGGGAGCAAAAATCTCCTGAGAGAAAGTGCAGAGTATGAATTTCAGTTTGCCTTGTTTAGGTCAGACGCAATTAATACGGTAGGTGGCTGTTTAAATGCAGCACAGCCCAAGTTGCATTTAATATCCATGAAAGAAAGTTTCTCTCCCTCTGGGGGGGTTATGCAGGCCAGGGAGCGGGTCAGACAAACATCTGTGAGGCTGTGAAGAAAACAGGGCTACCTCGTGCTTGTGCCCTATCCGCCATTAAACACTTCCTGTGTTGTTTTTTGGCTGTTAGACGGTGAAATACTTTGCTGGAATGTATTCCCCGCCGGGTCATTTTCACAGCAATCTCACCCATTTGCCGCTCGATCCCTCTCGTTCTCCATCTCTCTCTCTCTCTCTTTCTCTCTGCCAGCGATTAACTCGCACCCTCCTGCCTCTCTCTCTTTCTCTGTTTTTTGTCTGTCATCCGACGGGGGCTGACTTGGCACTGGGGTACAGTGGCACTCTCCTGCAGGGTTAGCTGTACTTTGCGCATTCCTGATCTGAGAGGAGAGGCAGATGAGGAGAGTGAGAGAAAGAGAGCGATCTAAAATGGCTGCCAGCTGCTTACTCTTCCACATGAAATGTCTGCCAAAAAAGAAGTTTTGCCGTACCGGCCAGCAGACTCGGACCAGAAACGTCTTACATTAAATGCACAGCGGGAACCGCGGGAATAAACTTGTTTACTTAGGCAGGAGCGAGGGAGAAGTGGGAGAAATGAGACTTTGGAGGAGTGGAAAAGTTGACAAAGGCAGAGGCGCTTAATTTCGTTTTTCTTTTTGAGTTTGGTAAACGAAGGGTACAAAGGCATAAGCATGAATCATGGAGCCTGCATAAGGGCAGGTGGGCTGGGAGACAGCTGTGAAGGAACGTTATCTGTAGGGATGAACTGAACGAGAGAGGACGACAGGGTGAAAAAGGGGGGAAGACAGGGAGGGGGCCACAGTTTGGGGGAGGCCAGTCCATGTCTTTGCCGGTGAAACTTCCGACATTATCCCTGCCTGAAAGCTGAGAGTCGGTCTAGGATGCACTGCTGAGGACCAAAATAGTTAAGTGGACTGCTTGCGTCCTAATATTAAATGTAAATAATAACTAAGTGGAATCTGAAAAATGAGAATATTGGAAATGACTTTTTGGATGGTGCCAGCAGTTGGCTAAAATGGCCACCCCCCCAGTTTGTAAAATGGCTGGTTTTATGACACTGGCACAGCGCATGTTGTCCTCCCTCCCCTCTTTCCATAATTCGCCACGTCTCCATGTAGGAAGGAGGAAACATCACACTTTCAGTCCCCCTATCTTTTGAGTGCGTTCTGCACAGGTGTCATCCTCATTCATTTTGCCGTGAAACGAAGGCGTGAGACCGCCAGCACCGCGGGGGCCAGGTGCCCTCTATCTTTCCCCCCGTCCTAGAGCTTATGCCGCTGCTCTGGGAAGCCAGGCTTCTTCCAGAGAGATGCGTGTCTTTCCTTCTGCCTTCAATGGTTCTTGGCTACTGCCTGACGTGTGCCAACTTGGCCAGTGTGGGCGCCTGGCACTGAGCACCATGTTACTGCCGTTGAAAAGCCTGCCACTCCTGGCAGCAGCCAAAATTTTAACATTATTATTATTATTATTATTATTATTATTATTATATCTTCCAAAACACATGGCATACACTTTGCTTGTGGTATTTTTGTGGGTTGTTTACCCCTGTAGCAAAGAGGCCCTTGACCAGAATTCTTCGTCACGTCTGGACTCCAGTTGCTATCCAGCGACTGCAAACCACAAAGGTAGTGAGGAGGACACACGGTCGCGGCAGCCATTGCCCTGGTTATTTATAGGCTTCCCCCATGGGGCAGGTGTGTCACGGACGTCGGGATGGTACTCCTCCCGAGCCGGGTCCTCAGCACCCATGTCCGGGGAACGTTCCGGGCCAGTCGTGTCCTGGGCGCATTTCAGTGAGGCGTCCGTTGCGGGCGGCTCACCCATATGTGTGCAGCGTGACGTTCTCCCTGCGGTTCCCCTGCATATGCAGGGCTGGGCCTGTCAGGTAATGGACGCCCCTGTTTACTCCTCCTGCTTATTTACTCAGAGTAGCTTCCTTTCATCCTGGGCCAGGCCCTTGTGGCAAGCTGGCTTTGTTTTCACGAGCTGCCACTCGGGTTTGGACCGTATTTTATTTATTTACGTGTTTCATCTGCAAATACCAGGTGCGGTGAAAGATATATAGATGCGAATCGAATGGTTTTATAGCTGGATTGTGCTCGTGTGTGTTATTAGAATGCTGCACTCCTGTTTTTATGCTTTAATGTGCCCCCGGCAGAGCTTTCGAACCTTCACACTAATAAAACACGCTTGTCTGAATATCCCAGAGCGTGGAGGAAGATGGCAGACACTCCCCCAAAATGTGCCCCCCCCCCCCCCCCCCCCCCCACACCCCCCCCCCCCCCCCCCCGCGCTTTTCCCCCCCCACCAAACCCAAACCCCCCCAGGG
>JAACJT020000036.1:2912707-2928893 GCA_009936485.2 Gymnarchus niloticus
AAAAACCCGAGGGGGGGGGAGGAAGGGAGACCCCCCCCCCAAATGTGCCCCCCCCCCCCCCCCACACACACACACACACCCGTAGCTGCGCGTCTGTTTTGTCACCTGATCAAATCAAAGCCCCATGAGTGGACGTGCTTGTTGGCGCCTCGCCGATTAAGAAACGGACGGAAAGTCGGTGGATGTGCCATGGCCGTTTTTCAGGGTAAAGCCATATTTTTTTGTTCTGTGTGTATGAATAGCAGAGGCGGCTGGGGGAGGCAAACTGTTTTTGTGTGTTTCTCTTGACCATCATGCTGGAAGGATGTTCAAAGGTCAGTGAATAGTGAGGGAGATCACTGGCATCTTTAAGCGCTTGCGAGCATCTCTGCATCTCAACCCCTGTCTCTCTCTCCATCTTTACTCCCCCTCAGAGTCTGAGCACAGCAGTGGTAACTGCTGACGTCCCTCTGTCTCTCTGTCCATCTTTTTGTCCCCTCAGAGTCCGAGCAGAGCAGCAGTCCTCGCACGGCTATTGGCTCAGACCAGGAGGACAGCAGAGCGGCCACGATGGGTAAGATAACCTGTTGACATGCTAAGCTGCACTCTGATCTTGCTGGAGTGTACTGCGAGGCTTCAGGATGTCCCAGTGCTTCGCCCATGTGGCGCCCTTCACTTTTCCCTAGGTACCGGATCTTGCGAGGCTGACCCCGCGGCCTTTCATCTGTTACTTACAGCACTGTGGTGTGTTGTATATACGCTCCGCCCGTCTTTAATGTCCCAGAGACCGAGGGAGGTGCTCTGGGTTTTCTGTAGCTGGGAGGGGGGTAGGTGGGCTGTCAGGGTTGGAGGCTCACCGATAGCTTGCAGTGTGGAGGAGGCTCATCCAGCCATCTTCCAGCAGACTCACTAGCAGCACAGCCTAGCACCGTGATTTTTACTGCAGAGGTACGCTGGTAGTTGTTTTGGATTAGCTTACCATGCTCAGAAAAGGAGCACAGTGAAGCTGGCCTTGTTTTACCTAGCTACCGTGTACCAACAGGAGACAGCGCCCCCTGTGGACACATTTGTGAATTAAAGCCCCTTTTTTGACAAACATTTGAAAACATTAGGGCATGTGAGTGCATTGAATGGGCATTGTTGGACTATAACAGCCTGTCGATTCAGTGTTAGTGAGATGAAGGGGATTGGAACCTGTTCTTCAGCCCATTCAGTGGTTTCCTGGTGCTTGCTGCCTCGACTGGGGTTCCACGCCTCCTCCTCAGCGGAGGGTCTCCTCACTCGGGCCTCACCATGCCCACTGAAATGTCTCTTGTCCGGCAGGCCTCCCCAGAGGCTGGGGGGGGGGGACACTGACATCACAGGGGTCAACAATAGAGTCCTTCATTTATGAGTCATTGTCTGGAGGATCTGGCACGATCCTCCTCCCTCGTGCTCGCCGGCATGTTTGTCGTTTGGTTGTTGGTTTGAGGCGAGCAGAAAAAAACCCATGGGGCTCCTCGCAGAAACCACCTAAGGCCAGTCCACCTGTGGCTGGGGGTCTCCATCCAACAACCACACTGCTCCTTCAGATACACTCATGATCTAATTCGCAATCCCATCTTCCTTAGGGTCAGGTTGGGGTGACGTTTCTGCAAAGTCCCGCTTATGACCGTTATGGTCACGGTAAAATGTCACAACGGTATCACGACAACAGAAAATCACCATTTCTGAATACTGTAAAGCAATTATGTAACAAAATTGAGTGAAAACTGTCTTAAAATTGATGTAGCCTAACATAATACACAATCTTTGCATAGTAATAATTATGCAAATATAGTAATACTGGCATTTGCTAATACAGAAAAGCTGTAGTAAATAATGAAATGTTTTCTTCAATAACAGTATTTCAGAAATGATTCTAGACTGCAGGTAGAGCAAAGCATGACATGACCAGTGCAGAACGATACGGTTCTGGCTGTTACGAGCTAGGCGCCTCCTTGACGTGTCTCTCCACCTCTTCCTACGTAGTGCTCAGGCAACATGCTGCAGGACACCTTAAGAATTTTTACGTTGTCTTTCTGTGGAAATCTTTTTTTTTTTTTTTTTTTTTTTTTTTAATGTCATGCTGAATTTAACTGGAAGTCAGAGCCACATACATGCATATCTCAGCTGTTTTAAAAGTTCTTTGGAATTCGTGAGGTGAAATGCGATGGTGACCTGCAGTTTGAAACTAACTTGTGTCCGCACCAGCAAACTTTCATGACATTTCTCGCCTGCCGTGTCGTAAAAGTGCGCCTCTCTGTCCTCGGCAGATGGTCCCGAGTTTCAGGAAAGCTTTGTGACATCAGGGGTCTTCAGCGTAACGGAACTTGTTCAAGTTTCCCGAAGTAAGTCTGCCCGTCGGAAAATCGGGGTACTCCTCATGAATCTGGTGTGAGAGTCAGGGAAGAGCTGCAGCAGGGATTCACCTGGAAAATGGCCGATGTAGGGTTCTGTGGGAGGGTGGGGGGTACTGACGGCTTGGGGTCAAGCATGCCTGAGTACACACACCCATACGCCTATAGGAACACACACTGACAAATGCTGAGACCTAGACACACAAGGGCATTTCAGCAAAACAAAACTGCAAGGTAAATGGACGTTTTGCATTTAAAATGGCATTGAAATCATGTGGCGGATTTAGGGTGTGTGTGTGTGGTGAGGGTATATCTGTCTGTGTGTCTGTGGCGCGAAACACTGTATCATGGTTCAAGGTGATGAGCAGGGTGACGGAGCTCTGCTGCCCTCCTGTTCTTTTGCCCCCTTTCTCTCTTGCCCCCTGTTCTCCTGCCCTCTTGCCCCCCTGTTCTCCTCATGTCTGCTGTGTCGTTCCTCTCCAGCCCCCGTGGTCACGAGCGCTGGCCCCAACTTCTCGCTGGGGGAGCTGCAGGGACACCTGGCCTATGACCTCAATACCACGGGAGTGGGCATGAGGAGGACCCTCCCCAGCACCTCTTCAAGTGGGTCAGTACACCTCCCCCCCCCACATGATACAACGCCACACCCACTGCAGCATAGTCACATATCAGTGAAATCTGTCCTAAAATCGAAGCGCGATCCACAGCTACGGGAATGACGACGGCGGTCAGGGAGCCCAGGCTGAAACCCCGGGTGTAACATTGCTGTTGGACCTTTAAGGGAGGCTCCAAATTTAATCTGCTTCACTAGCGTTCCCAAGCCGTATAAATGTGGTCAAAAGAAGTTGTTCTGTTGAAAGATATTGAAACATCGAATCAGTCAATAAGTCCAACTGACAAAAGCCTCCAAAATGAAACGAGACCATTTTGGATAGGGTTCCAGCCGCTGAGTTGATGACGGCATATCCGATTGGACCAGGAAGCTAAACGGTTACACAGCACGCTTTAATTGGTGATTCTCTCACTCCTTGGATGTGTGACCCCTGCGACCGTACCTTTAATTTGTGCCATGGTCCCCTTTAACAGTGGCTGGCCCCTTCTTAAAGGGGTCCCCACACGTGTATCGATGTTCTCTCCTAACCCTTCATTTAAACATTCCCCCTCCCCAAAACACAGCAGCAAGAGGCACAAGTCGGGGTCCATGGATGACGACATAGACACCAGCCCCGGGGGAGAGTACTACGCCTCACCCAGCTCGCCTACCAGCAGCTCCCGAAACTGGCAGGAGGAGATGGAAGGAGGTGAGCACAAACTCCACGGCCTGCCGTTGCGTTTCAGCTACCCACGGTGCAATTTCCCAATAGCTCTCGTTCGCACATCACAGCGTAATTTACTCTGCGCAATAGCGTTTGTTTATATTGCAAAGCCACTGGCTTATGGGTAACGTGATCTCTAACTGTGCTGCTTTGTTCAAAATCACGAAGGGCTGGTTTTATTCCTCACAGCAGGACGCTGCCATTACGTGTCGTACGTTTTGCCTCACGGGGCCTGGCCGCGATGTTCATACACTGGGTGCGATTGTTAGGAACCACGTTTGGCATTCGTTTCCTGGTTGTCAGGGAGGGTGGAGCTTGTTTCCCTCATTGCTCTCCACTCGGTCCCTGTTATCCAGAGCAGCGGTGGCCTCGGGCTGTGTACCTTACAGTAAATCTAGAATATTCCATCTCGTCAGTCTTGTCATTTCTGATTCATTGTGTTTTTTCTGCTATCAGTAGATTTCCAAAAGAGTCGGTTGGTTCACATTAAAAGCGTTTATCAAGCTTAAATTTCTGCTTTATTTTCCCCTGTACTCCATTTCAGTAAAAGCTATAAAAAAACAATGTAGATGTTTTGCTTGGAAGCATGTGGCTTAAATTCAGCCCGAGGTCATTCATTTACGAAGCCTTTCCTGTGAAAATTCAGCACCTAAGATACAGCGACGAAGGAGGCTTTAGGGATGTTTTATGCCGTGGTATCCCGCCGGCCTCGTCTCAGCAGCGGTTAACATCGTGTAGTGGTGCATTTTGGCGGAGCTCCTCAGAATGGTCACAACACGGTCTTGCAGCATTTTCTCTGGCTGGCTGGCTTCATTTCGCAGTGCCATAAACAGATGCTAGTGGCACCTTGTGAGAGCCTGGGTTTGACTGAGCACGTTACCTGGGTCATGCTGTCTCGGAACCGCCAGGTCACACGTGTAGTCAGGGACAGCGGAGCTCCTTATTCCTGCAAGGTTGCCATCATGGCGAGGGAGTCGCTGGGGCTGGGGATAGGAGGGGCATAAGTGGGGTCCAGTAACGGAGGTTGGAGTTCAGTAATGAAGGAACTGACATTCCCATGGTGCTGATAGCTGCTTAGTGCCTGTGAGCTGCTTTATAGGCAGACATTGCTTTGCAGGGATGATGTCACTCTCTCCAGTGGGATGAAGGGTATGCAGTTGAGGGCCAGTGAAGGCCCCTTGAAACAGCTGGTACAGGGAGAGGAGTGCTGTGTTTCGATAAAGGGACAGACACCCTCTTGATGACCCCCGCTTTCCCAGGAGCCTCTACTCGAGATTTGCAATGCCCACCTCGCACGTCACTCTTTTCCTGTCTAGACAGTCCTAACGAGCTCCTCTTTAATGAGGCTTTCAGCTGATTGCTCAGGGGTTTTCTGTTACCCAGAGGCGCCAGGGGTGAAAACCTTGAGCGAGCCAAAGAAACTAGGTGTATTTGAGTAGTGGGGTCTCCCACTGATTCTCTGTGAGATGGGAGAACTTTGAGTCAGGACCCTAAGGACCAGCTGGTGCTGAGGACAGGAACTGGTCAGGATGCTTGCAGGGCGAAGTGTAACTGGAGTCAGCGGAATCCTGGGCATGCGGAGGGAAATGATAGGGCCTAACCCTAAACTCAGAGATCACCACAGAGAGAGTCATATGTCAGACATTAGCGTTCAAATACGGGGTGTGCTGACGAAAGCCGGTCACAGGCTGGGTTGTGAATGCATGCTGGTGCTTCAGGCTAAGCAGAATGGGTCCACTTTCAGCAGAACATGGACCGTGGACTGGCGGTTACTCTGCATTAACTTGAGCAGCCTCACAGTCATTCACCTTGCTGCACAAGGGAATATGGTTACCCTGTTCTGTTGGTGCCTTCCTGGTGTGCCTCTAACTCGGCCCCCTAGTGGTGATCTGAGAACAGTGCAGCTGCTAGGTTAGCCTGATTAATTATCTGTATTGTATGGCAGTATGTTTGTCCACTTCTTTGATATGGGTTGGGGGCAGTGGGGGGAGGGGTAAATTTTACAAACACAGTGTCATTCACTGTGTACCTGATTTACATATTTGTGCCAAGGTTAAGATTTACAAATACTCAAAACAGTCAACAGCTGGCACAACAGCGTATAATTGTAAACGTTGATAAAATACACGCAATCATTTGTTGTTCACACGTGAATGAAATGTAAAGCAAGTCTGCCAGCAGAGGCTGCTGTCTGGAGCGGGAGGCAACTACACTCTCTCCCTTCCTCCTCTGTCCAGGCATGTCCCCCACAGTGAAGAAAACAGAGATGGACAGCCCGTCCCCCCAGGACAGCTCCCCACGCCTCAGTTTCACGCAGCACCACCGTCCCGTCATCGCGGTCCATAGCGGTGAGCTGTCGACGCCAAGCCACGCTCCATCATCACGAGGAGGCCTGCGGAGCAGCTAAGGCCCTCTCGAGCCACAGCAATCACACTATACATTTTTTTTCCATTTATTTTCTCTTTCCTCTCAGCTTGCAGCCAGTTTAGTGAGCAGAACCAGTAGGTGCGGCCATTTCCCATACAGATCATGAAGCATTTACCAATTTGGAAGCAGAGTTACAAAGCAATAACCCCCCCCCCCCAATATTACAGGCCCCAAGGATAGGAATTTGGTTTTATTTTGGTTCCTGATAACCAGAAAAAGAATGACAAGCTTCCAGCTGAACGTCATTGCTTACCGGTTGCGGGAATATAATCAAGTCACAGACAGCCAGAATAAGGTCTCACGACAACCTCAGAGATGGAAAAATCAGTCAGCCACGGTTGGAATATCGTCTCTCACATTAGTCCCCGAGGGGACGCAGACTCCGATGTGTGACAATATCACAATAACGGGACTACAGTTCCTGTAGGTACGTCTGTCACCTTATCTGTCTTGTGGAGAGCGTGGGTGGGGTTCCAGGTGTTTCGTTACAAGTGAAGTAAAGTAGGACCCCAGGGCTTCGCAACAATGACATCATAGAGCGCTGTTGGTTAGTAGCTTAGCATGCCGTGACTAACCACGTAGCGGGTGGCTTTGTCCTCTCTGAAGGAGTCAACAACATATAAATAATAGCACATAAATAATGGTAACTAGCGGCAGCGCTGTCAAGCAGGGCAGGCTGCCAGCGGGGGTCTACGTGCAGCCAGACGCCGCTCGACCACACTGGCTTTTACTGAGGGTCCCGGCTGCACATTCTAAGGTCCGGCTAAGTGCTAATGGAGATGCATTTGAGCTGGAGGGAAGGTGCGGTAGGCTTTACCGTCTCCGGGGGCCTCCTCCAGTGTCATCTCATGGTTTTGCTGGCTTTATTTCCCCAGCTTTTGCAGCAGGCATCGTCTTTATGATCCTGCCGGTGTTAGTTTGTCAGCAGCTGCCAGCTTGTTGTCGTGTATCAGAGCTGCACAGTGATAATGATGTCATAATAATACAATAGCTGCCTATTACGTCACGGTCATGTCTTGGATGCCTGTTGTTGACCACTCCAATAGTTTATGTTTAGAAGTTTTCTATCATACCGCTGTTGGAACAAATATGGATCAGTGTGGTGATTAGATTGTCAACTTTTATCACAATCTTAATGACTTTCTCTGTACGTCCCTCTCGCATCCCCATACTCCCTGATCCCACAGGCATTTCTAGGAGTCCTCACCCCTCCTCGTCTTTGCACTTCCCTGCAAACCCCATCCTACCCCAGCCGACCTCCACTTACTTCCCACACACAGCCATCCGTTACCCGCCGCATCTCAGTGCACAGGACCCACTCAAGGACCTGGTGTCCCTGGCCTGCGACCCCTCCAACCAGCAGCCTGTCCCGGTGAGTGTGTGTACGTGTGAGTGCTTTCTGCTGCCCCCTGGCAACGAAGATTGGTACTGCATGCTGATAAACCGCGAGGTAGTCACCCTACCCGATTTCTCTGTCGTCCTCCGTGATTGGGTCCAGCCCTGATTGCTACCAGAGCACGGTTTTGAGCCAACCATAATTAAGCTGTGAGCTGACCATGGCACTTCATCAGGTATTTAACCTCCTCTAATCTCCATTCATCCATTCTCCAAATCGCTAGTCCTATGCAGGGTTGGGGGGGGTCCTGGAGCTTAGGGGGCCAACCCATCACAGGGCACGGTCCCTCTCTCTCACAAACACACACACACACACACACACACACACACACACATACACACACACACACACACACACAGAGACAGACAGTACTTCCTCTAACCTAACAGAAAAACAACAATAAATATAACGAAATTCAGATCTAAAAATCTTACTGCATATCACTGGCTGTATCATAATTCTGATATTCTTGGCTTTTCATTTTGGTAGCTGTCTTTCTGGTTTTATCGCTTCCTTGATATCTTCTGTTGTTACCAAGAAATAGGCCACGTGACCTCGCTTCCTGTCACATGACCTGCTTCTTTATCACGTGTCATCATGGCATGGTATATGGCTCACCAAGCAAAGGACTGTGCTGGACTTGCGTGTATTCTGGGCTGGTGATGTGGCGTCACGCAGTTTCCCCGTGGAGTCAGTCTCACGGAGAGTGAGTCCACGGACCGGTGCAACTGCTGAGATCTCAGGAGGCCTGGATGGATTTTCCACCCGAAGCGACGTAAATGAGCTGAACACCCAGGAGGAAACTCTGACACCTGACCCGCTTGCATGCTGCGTTCCTAGCCCCGAGCGTCACTGGCGCCTCGTGGCGAACACTCGTCGATGATTGTCCTTGTACCGGGTCACGGTGACCTTTGTGACTCATCTCGTTTCTCTGCGGCTGTCGTGCGTCTGTGGCTGGGAGCTAAACGTGATTAATGTAAAGGGGCTGGCTGGTACACCCCCCCCCCCCCCCCCCGTTCTGTTGATACTGGTGGGCTTACAGAAACGTTTCTATGGAGCTGGTTTGAGGATGAGGATGGTGCTGAAGAGAGCTAGATGTGTTGTGGGTGTCTCTATAGCTATGGTGTTTGGCATACGTGTTCCAGGTCTCCCTTCATACGTGTGGGTTTTGTGGGTAAGAGAGGCCATGGATATGAGGGTTTCCAGGGCCGATTCTCGGATAATCTGTCTGAAACAACAAGGAGCACGAGAAACACTGGCTCCAGGTTGGGGGGGGGGGGGGGGGGTTTGTCTCCCCGGCTTTTAAGGACCCGCCCAATTCCATACCATCTCGACCTGATACTGGTTGCCTCTGGTGATCCCCCCCCGGGCATACTGACAGAGGCTTCATCCTGGGCCGTTTCGTCACGTCTTCCCATTTAAGGGAGCGGCCCTGAGCCCCCCCCCGCACGAGCTGAAGGGGACACATCCGTCCATTGCAACATCTGTCCTGCGGGGATCGAGAGCCCCCTACAAACCCCCCCCCCATGGCCGCCCCTTGACGCGTCACGGCTGTCCAAAGCCAACGTGATTGGGGGGGACGCGATTAAAACAAAAAATTGTCTGGGCCGACGTGCCAGCAGACTTGGACCTCCCGCAGCGTGGCGTGCGGGGAGGAACAAGATAAAGAGAGAGCGAGTAAGAGGGGCCAGGCGGGCCGGAGGTGCAGCCCAGCTGAACTCTGCTCTCTCTTGGTTTGCAGTTGAACGGTAGCGGCCAAGTGAAGGTGCCCAGCCACTACATCTCCTCCCAGATGCTGGCGCCGCCGCCTCACCCCGCCTTGCCCCGCCTGACGCTGCCACCCGACTCCAAACCCGCATCCACCACCTCGGAGGGAGGGGCCAGTTCTCCCACGTCACCCAGTAAGTGCCCCCGGCCCCACCCGTCGTTACTAACAAGCCCCGGAGTGACCCGCACTCAGAATGGCCTTCCGGGTCACTAGGCACCCTGTGCCGCCGTGTACATGAACAGGGGGGTGGGGCTTAGCCCCAGCGGTCATTGCCACTTTGCAGGCTCCATTTACATTCGCAGCTTGTAATCTGTCCGTCTGGATCTTTGGACGGGGCGGGTTTGTCCAGCGCGGAGTGTGGTGAGCGTCGGGGGGGTGGGGGTGGGGGCAAGCATCACAGTGATTGTGGTTGGCTCAAAACTGACAAACGGTGGTACGCTTGTGTGACTGTTGTTGTTGCAGGGCTGGAAGTTCAGTGATGGTGGGGTGCCTCGTGGGGGGTTGGGGGGGTCACATACAACCCAGTGTGCAGCCAGTCGTGGTGGGGAGTCTCGTACCCTCTCTTCTCTTTAATGGGTTTAACTGAGTTAATGGCAGAGGGAGACGGTGACCGCTGATGACCGCTGAGATAAGGTTACTCTTCAACAGGTCGTGTTGGCGCTCCCAGGAAAAGACAGAGTGAATCTCGATCGAGGTGTTGTTACTTTCAGGTTAACACTGTACCAGCCTGTCCTGTAGAAATGACAGACCAAAATGCGGTACCAGAAAAGGGCTACCTCTGCACGCTGGGGGTGTTCTTCACCCTGTCAGCAGGCTGCGGCACCCTGTGGGGCTTTTCTTGGCGGGCGGGCGGGGGAAGAATTTTGAAAATGCCTCCTGAATCTGCAGAGACGACTAATCCAAAGGGTTTTAATTATCCAGGATAACTGATCCCCGGGAATATGGAACACGAACCCTCATTAATCGTTCAAGCAGGAAGTCCAGGAGCGAGGGCTTTTTCTGTCAACACCAAACCCGATAGTCAGTAGTGTTAGTTAGTAGATCTAGTTAGTTGGGTGCTCCCATGGAAGTGGGCTAGCCCACAATTTTATTTATTTTTCAGTTTCTGTGCCAATCATTTCTAAACATAAATATGTACGTAGGTACAAATGGGCTAAACGTTCATCCAGAACTGGAGTGCCCAGGGGTCTGTAAGACCGTCCAGTTAGTCTTTCCCCGGCTAACCTGGGGGAGTTCAACAGTAAGGAAGCTGGATGCTGTCCACTAGTCGTGTGTCCAGCTGGCTGAAATGCGGGTGGGCGGTCACAAGTTCGATCTGTGGGTGTTTATAGACTCTCTCTTCTTCTCCCCCCCTAACAGCCTACTCAGCCCCCGGGACGCCCCCTTCCAACCGTTCCTTTGTAGGAATCGGAGCTCGGGACCCTGCTGGACTTTATCAGGCACAAGTAAGAAACGTCCAATTCCATTAGCATCTGCCTTCCTGTGTATGTGACCCATGCTGCTTCTCCATGGCTTTCCCTCCATGTCACACACAACATTCTGGAAACACCACACTACTTTGTTGCCTAGCATCCGACTCTGACCTCGCACAAATGACTCAAGCCTTTACTTTCTGTTTCTTTTCCCCTTTCCCCAGTTAACTTACTACAGGAATTCATAGAGTTCATTTTTTATGATTCGGATCACGTCTTCTCCAAGTTTTCCAATTCTGCAGTTCTTTAGGTTCGACGTGTATTTGGACGATGGTCCACTGTCCTCCATCAGAGGAACTTCAGCACAAACAGTGGAGCTGCCACAGGTTGTTGGTTCCACCCTGCCCAGTTAGCCCCCACCTCGCACCTCCAGGCTGGCATTTGGGCCTGTCAGTCATACACAGTGCTCCTTCACTAACCTTCTGATAGGTAGACTCCTAAGCCAATCATTCTGTGATAACAGCACGCATGTAAGTGTCCACCGAACAGGCATTTCCGGTTTCATTAAGTATGGTGGCCTCGTCACATTTGTACCAAACGGTGTTTGGTAGATTTAAGACTGGAGAGCCATGAGCTTAGCTCTTAAATCGTCAGTACAGATCCTGTCCAAGGTTTCACACCATCTCGGACTCGCAGCCTGTATTTGGCCATGCAGAGGAGGAAGTTTGACTCAGGCTCTGTAGAGCTGGGTGGGGCCTTTGTGATGCCAAGGCTCAGTTTTGAGGAGAAGCTGATAGGCTATCGTAGGATAATTTGGGAAGGAAATGGAGACCTGTGTGTGTGTATGTAAGCATCAGGTCACTGGATCTTCTCAGAGGTGCTCTACTTGTGCTGAAGTGGTTCTGGACTTTCTTTTTTTTTTTACCCAGGAGCTTATTGATAAGGTGAAAACAGGGAACCAGTGGACCTGTCCCGGGCTCAGTCCATGCCAGTCATGTCCGTGGATGTCTGGTTGCCAAGAGAAACCAGACATGATGTAATTGCAGGATGAACTTGTTCCTTGAGTGAATGGAAAATGGGAGGTTATTTAGAAAAAAACATCACAGCAGTCTGCTCAAAGGCAAGTCGACCTGGGTCACTGCTGGTGTAGGAAGTCTCTGCAAAGACTTTCTGTCTTTCTTCAGCTTTGGTGACATCCTCTGGGGGTAGGTGGCTTGAGCTGTAATACGGCTTTGGGGAGTGGGGAGGTGAAGAGACTGTGAAATATAAATTTAAGTGGTCTAGCGAGCCGGACCAGAGTGAGGAAATGGGTACAGCAGCTGGTCCTGGCTACCGCCTGGTGTCGTGTGAGACATTACTCACCCCGCCCCCCTGTCCTTGGCGCCTGGCGGTCTTGCACTCTGCTCTCCAATTCGGGCCTCTGTTGGCCAAGCAGCAGTGAAGCCAGATGAAGATTCTGTTGAAGCATGTTTATGGCCCAGAGCCGCTCGACATCATAGCACTCGCTGTGTTGTAGGCATACTTACTGGACCGCCTAAATGCTGCATACCTGCTGATCAAATCTGAGGTCCTTGCATGACTTCAAGTCAAGGAACAGTTATACACAGGTCTTAAACCTATCAGCAATAAACAAAACCAGGGTACGGGGAGTGCTGTGGTTAGGAGAGGCATTTTGGTCTCTTTCACATTAACCCCCAGGGGGCGATACTGTGCCCAGAGTGATTTTACTGCTGCCGGTGGCCATGAATCAGGTGACCACCGAGTGAGATCGTTGCCGGTCTCTGTGGGGAGTGTGTGGCACAGCAAATCAATCCACGACCGAGGACAAAGGGCCAAGCTGTCGGCTTTCTCTGGCAGAAACGATCCCTTTGGCCATTATGTGGCCACTGGCGAAGTAACATGCAAATTGCAGAGCTTGTTAGGGGACCAACAAAGGTTTTTCAGATCAACTGTGGCTTTCCAACGTTTTTCATGACATACTTTGACTTTGTTCCAAACCCCGTCAAAGAACGACACTTCATTAATCAGTTCCATCTCTTGAGCAAAGGGATGTATTACCTGCTGCTCACAAAGTTCTTTGCCTAAAAATACCTGCGTCCCTGGTATTTTGTTGTTCATGTCGCAAACATGTCATCGGGTGTCCTGTTTTGAGCCCAAGACATTGGTTTCTTTTATAGAGTAAAAGCGGGAAGTATTCCTGATGGGCTGTTGTTTTGCTTTTGTGCCATGAGGTTTGCTCAGAAATTATTATTAATTCCATTTGTGGTGATTTTTTTTCTATTTGGACGTTGTGCTGGACGGTTCTTCCCTGAAGTCACCAACAGCCTCAATGTTAGGTCCAACAGCTCGCGATCAGGATGCCCGCCAACACGCTACTTACTGGGAGGGCTGGTTTTGTTTTTTTCCCGCAGTGGAGAGTTGAGGTTTGAACATTATTTTTTGTTAGAGGACAGACTAACCAGCCAAGAATGATTTTTCAGTTCATTTTTTACATCAGTTAATTAATCAAATTTTATGTAATGCAACACAAGTGAGTTGGGAACTGTGTGTCTCTGCATGTTCTCAAAAGGGCCAAAACCCTGATGAGGCAGTGGGAAGGTCTGACTCACTGCAGGAGGAGCCAAGCGGAGAAGAATGGGTTCGACTGCCATCAGCGGCATCCATCCCAGAACCACCTACCCATAGCAACCCAACTGACCACCTGGGTTTACGTTTGCCTAGGCGATTGGGAAGGGGGTCCAACCATACCATCAGACAGCTTTGTGGGAGGCCAGGAACATAACCAGTTTAAATATGAACTCCAAAATGAGAGGTTGGAGCAGCAGGGTAACCCAGCTTCATTTTGATGTGGAAACTTTTGGAAGGCAGCTACTGAAATGACAGGAGACTGCCCCGTGCTTGTGGGGTGATGGACGGTACACTAGGTCACATTCGGTGCATGCATGAATCACCAAGAGCATCTCCCATTGGAATATATATGAGTTTGTGTGATTTACGGCATATGTGGGACTGTATATCCCCAAGATCCGATTCTAAAGTGTTGCCAGCTCCCCTGAGGCAATATGTTACCTTGTGTAGCGCCCTGGATCTTCTGAGTAGCAGACCCGCATGTGCTATAAGTTAGTTTAAGTTTGGTTCCCGCCTGCTGGATTATCATCTTTGAAGATGCAGCCCTTTCTGGAGTCCAAAACTGTGTACCATACTGATGCCACTCTGGTGAGAGGCAGGTCTACAGGACAACCCTAACACCCTGGAGTGAGAGGCTATGGACACCATAAAGCTGAGCCACACAGGGGGTGGAGACACATGGATTGACTAGATGGGAGGAGAGAGAGTCCGAAGTCTGACACTCCTGGCTTTTCATGCTTGTCCCCTTCCCCAGCTCCCCACGCCCACCTCGCAATTTTATGAGATGGGAGGAATTGCATCCAATCCTGCGGTTCTCTCAAGGCAGCTGGGGGCCTGTTAAAAGAGTTTAAACCTCGATGGGAAAAAAAGATCAGAATGGGAGGGAAACGCTTGGGACTTGGAAAAAAACTGTCGAATTTTGAAAACACTTCAGTGGCTCACCAGCGAAAGCCAAAATCTTATTATTATGTATTTTTAAAAGGCTTTGATCGATTCCTGCTGTGATATCAAATCGTTTTTAATACTTCTCATTTTTAACGCCTGATTTTTTTTTTTTTGCTGCTCTTTGACCAGACTGAAGCTAGATGTTCAGAGACCTTTAAGCCTCTTTTCATACTCCGTCACAGTCCACGGACCATGAGTGTCGTAAATCTCATCATCAAGGTTGTCTGTGTGGCCCAGATTTTATATCTAGTGGACATTTTACGTGTCAACTATGCACGTGCACAGAATGGCATAGTGCACTTCTGGGAATTTCCAGTAGATGGCAGTGCTGATTTTAAAAGAACAGATGTCGATGAAGAAGGAGTAGAAGAAGAGTGTTCGTCACGCACGCCTTCGACGAGAAGCTACGTGAGAAAGTACAGAGGTACCCGCGCATTTACGACTCGTCTCTCAAGAAGAGTGAACAAAAGTGAAAGCAGATCGCTCTCGGTCACCATGGTGCCGGTATTGTTGTGTGCTTTGTTTTTGTTTAAGCTTCATTCAGAGCATTATGACAGCATGTGCCCTCTGGTGGTTTGGTGGAATATCACTGCCGTGCAACGTCATGCAAACATACACATGTACTGAGGTCCGCGATCTTGCCCGTGCATTGACCATGATGGCTCACGGAAAAGTGAAGTATGAACTAGGCTTTATAGGAGAAGATAAGTCATGGTGATAGCCCAAGTGTACCAGTGAGGGATGGGGCTGGTACCTGGGAATGATGGAAATGACTTTAATAATTCTTTCTCTTGGGGGGGGGGGTTCATTTTCGTTATTTTTTGCCCTGAACAGGAAGGCTTCCCCATTTATATTTATATTTCTCGATGTGTAAACAGGCTGAAAATACATTTTGTCGACTTGCGAAACACGTCTTCAGACCCCCTCCAGGGGATTGACAAACTATGATTTACAACATCTCAAGGTCCATGTTGTTCACCTTTGTTTGTTTACGATTGTGCCAGAGGCACTGGGGCTGGGGGTGTGGACATGCTGGTGGCAGGTTCGAAGCGAAAGATATTTACTCCTGCTTTGACACGCTCCCTGGAAGAATCGCTCCACTGCGGTAAAGATGACATGAGGGCCATCACCGGCAATTCATTCATCTCTAATTTAGTTAGAAAACACACACACACGTTTGTTTGCCTGTGGTCCTGAAGGCTCTTACATAAACTGCATAATACACCCTAACTAAACACACATGAGAATTAATAACAAAGAAATAGGCTCTTCTTATTAAAGAAACTAATTAACAAATGAGGCTCCACAAGGTTAGGGAAGTGTGCACACACACACAGACACACACACACACTATCCAAAAGAATTGCCTTTTTGAGGTGATGATGATGTGGAGGTTATCTTCTCCATTGTCTTTCTTTGCTAATTAATTTTAAGACGTACAAACGCACACTTAAGTCTCCCGAAGGCCTCCCCTCACCCCTTGCGTGTGCATGCACGTGTGCCTGTCGACGCAGAGGGTTGTGTTTTCCTCGACCCACACAGAGCTGACCCTGTCTCTTTCCCCTCTGTCTTACAGTCCTGGTACCTGGGCAACTGAAGAACACTCATGGACGAGAACACATGGGTTCGAGAGCATGTCCGTTTTCTGGAATTTCGAACATGACGCAAGAGGGAAACGCGAGTCTATACACACATACATTATATGCATATGTCTGTGTGAATATATATACTTCTTTACATATATACACAGACAGGTTTATATACCATGATATAATATGTTAAAACTGGCTTTTTGAAGGAAGAGTATGCTGAGAGACAGGTTAATGACAGAAGAGAAAAGAGGATGACTAGGGGGCATGGATGAAGAGAGGGGCAAAACCTCCAACCAGCCTGGAAAGATGTGCCCTGAAACCTGGACCCCTGACATCCACCCCACC
>JAACJT020000036.1:2928993-2960657 GCA_009936485.2 Gymnarchus niloticus
AGTCTTTGTGGAGTAATTTGCACTACATTTCATTTCACGAGCTTTCCTATTAAACAGCATGATAACATTATAATTTAAGGTGCTGCTTCCTCATATATGCAAAATTAAGTACCTTTTTGTTTTTTTTTTTTGTAACAGAGGACGTGAGAGAGACGGAGGGGTGTCCCTCGAAGTATTCCTGACGCAATATGATTGCTGTTTTTGGGAAGTGCGTGGAATTCGCCGTGACAGAGACCCACTAGGGGTAACAAAAGAGGAATGTTTTTAAGGTTTTTTTTTTTTTTTATCCACTTTGTTTGACAATCATTTATGCCTCTGATGTCTGTTTCCTTTCCTCGGAGGGAGAGTCATTTTAAGTTAATCTTTGGCGGGCCCGCTTGCCGCTGCTTTGGATGCTAAATGTGGCTACCATACCCACTAAAGAGTGTTAGCATCTTGGGGGCTATAACACGATGCCGGTGGTCTGACACGGTTAGGCCGGGGTGAAACAGGGTGGAGGGGTGGCCAGTGGGAGCCTTATTATCAATGTTTCTGGGGTGGGGCATGGCTGTGCAGCCCTGGCGGACAAGGGACTTCAGAGCAGAAATGTGAGGAAGTTTCAAGATAAGAGTTATTAAATAGGCACGACTCTTGCTGAGAACCTGTTAGCAGATCAAGGTGGAATGGAATAGTGCGCCCCACCCCCTATGGGTGCTCCACAGTGCCCCCTCCTGGTCTGTTGGTCCGCCAACCGGTCAGCCCAGTCTGATCAACCGCATCGCAAGCAGCAAGGTTATATAAAATACAGTGACATCTTGTCTCTCCTAAGAAAAGTCTCTCTTTAATTGGTGTTTCCTTTTCTGTAAAGAAAAAAAAAAAAATCCAACAAACATGTTGTTGGTCATCCTCTCTGACCGCTGCCGCGGATCGGATAATGGGTTATGTTAGCAGCATAGATGCCCAGACTGGTGAGGTAGTGGCCGTACGTGAGGAAATCTTTTTCTTTTTATGTATTTAGTTTAAATGTCATTGGAAATGAAAGGCATTGCACTACTTTAAAGTTAATTTTCTCTTCATTAGCAGCTATTTTTTTAATGTTTTGGCGTAATCATTTGAAATGCTGCGAGACAGAAGCAGTCCTTAAGATTTTCTGGTAGAGAGTAGAATTTTGAGTTCTTTTGGTAGCTGGGTACATGGCTTTTGAGTGTTGGCTTCTGGAAGACGCCGATACGATCGAAACTCTAAAGCCAGGCATGTTCTCCTGTCCTAGTGTGCGTGTGTGATTCGGAGGGAAAGTTGGTGAAGGACAGTGGGGCCCATTTTTCCTTCGTTTCTCCTACCTTTCCCTGCCGGTTTCTTCCTTTCTCCCAATCCCCGTGCGTTGCACTGCCATCTTCTCATTGAAGCGAAGGGCAGGCCGGGTAAGAGTTCAGATGTCAAGGCGCCAGCAGGTTTTGGGTTGGCTGGCGCCTTCGGCGTCACTCCTGAGAGACTGGCGGAATGGCTCAGTGCCCGGTGGCCATCGGCGGGTGACACAGTGAAACCGAGACACGGGACGTCGGGATTGGACATCTCATGGCTTCGCGTTTCGGGTTTAGCGCTGAGAAGTGCCTACAAAGTACAAGCTTTTGTGTGTTTGTGTGCGCGTGTGTTTTTCGAGGAGCGACCCTCAGGAGGCGGGGGGTGGGGTGGGAGGGCAGGAGTGAAGCACTATGAGGGATGACCAGGTCAGAGATGCTCTCAGTCCTTCTCTAACGAGCTGCACCTTTCAGACGTGTTTGTACACACCGGTGTCTCCATGGGAGATGCTTTTTAAACTGCTGGGGACAAGACTAAATAAAATAAAAATATAACCCAAGGCAAAGCAACGTTTTCTAAAAACCCCGTACTTTTGCTAAAAGCGCTTAAATAATCAAGATGACACATATCAAAGCAATATATATAGAAAGAGAAACTCGTGTGTGTGTGTGTGTGTGTGTGTGTGTGTGTGTGTGTGTGTGTGTGTGTGTGTGTGTGTGTGTGTATATACAAGGCTTAAATGGCTCTCAAGGGAAACCCAACCATGCACGTTGATGACTCTGTGATATGATGCTTGGAAAATTGCTTTGCCGCTGCAAGATAAACAAGTCGACACCTGTATTTATTTAAAAAATACAAATATTTTGTATTAAAGGTGCTGTTATGAAATCCTATATAATATGCATGGTGCTTTAAACGTGAGGAAATCATGTGAATTTAGCTCTTTCTTTCTTACACTTTTTACCTGACCAGCGTAATACTTAGACGAATGCACGGCTAATTCATTAACCCCTAGAGAAGCTGTCTGTCCCTTTAATTATTCTGTGAAATAAACCCTCACTGATTGGATATTTCCAGTTCACCGTCAGTATTCCTGTTTTATTTTAGTCCCCTCATAAGCCCTATACTTTGCACGAGATTTTATATGCCACATTATGTGCCTTGCCTTTTGGTTAAGAGTAATTAATGGATAAAGGAATTATTTGTTTTGTTTTTATGTAATCAGCCTTGCACAAACAAAAAAAAAAGACAAAAAAAAAAATCTGCATGTTGAATGCTTATCTTATTCCAATTAAGACAATTAATTAAAGGTTGCCATTTGTACAGAGAAGCATTTTTGTATTAAACAGGCTTAGGTAATGAGGCAAACAATGTGAAAAAAAAAAGTTTTTAATTTCTTCTATACTGTACTGGAACTTAAGTAAGATCGGGTCTCCCGTTTGTTTTCCCGACCCGTTTTTCTCTGCTTCATTGTGAATCCACTGACCCAAGTTTCTTTGCTTTACTCAGCCATTTTTGTCTCTCAAATTCGTCTTCCAGGTCATAATGTCGTAATAATGTGTGGAAATATGCAATACCAGTTTTTTCTGTATAGATGTAGAACCATTTGGCTAAAGGTAACTTTTTGTCTCCCTTGAATAAGTACCTTCTTTATACAAAATATGAAAGGAGTGGAATGATAGGCGGTATTTAATGGTGTGTTTTTAGTCGATGTTGACCAAAGGTAGCTTGGTGCACTACACAGAAAAGTGAAGTATGAGCTGTCTGTTGTAAGACAGACACATCTTTGAGGGTCTGGTCTTTCCCTGTCTGTGGTTCAGTTGTGGGGATGGAGTGGGGGTAATGGGTAGGCCATCGCAGGGGAGCAGACACAGTAGATCTCTGAAACACTGGGCCAGACGTACCACTAGGGCGGCGACATTGTCAGACTCCCAGTCTTTTGCTCGTTTTTCTTTTTGTCGCCACTGTGCCCACCTCTAAGTAAACTCTGCATAACCCGTCAAGTTTTGACTGCTGGTGCCCTGTAAATGAGGCTGTGAGAAGACTGTTAGTCATTGTTCAAGACAAGTGGCCTGTGGGGTGGGGGGGGGGGGTGTTATTCATTTGTGAAAAATCCGAAAGTCATTTAATAGCTGTCATTTTCTTTGAATCAGCTGCTGACCTAGGACCTCATGCAGACAGGCCACGCAGAGACCCTAGTCCACAGTGGCTCCCTGAAGTACAAATCCAACAGAATCACCCCAGTTTGTGAGGAAATTCGTTCTTTCAAGCCAAGCAGAAAGAAGCGCAAAAGAGTGGTTTCCAAACCTTAGCTTGTTATAGGTTTCCTGGGCCCAGTGAAATATAGTCCCCCCCCCAATGGTTTCTTGTACTGAGGGGCCCAGTGTTTCACTGCCCTGCTTCTGGGACCTCTCCGAATCCTTCAGTAAGGACACACACACACACACACACACACACACACACACACACACACACACACACACACACACACACACGACTAGGGGCAAATGGTGCAGCAGAAAGAACAAGAGAGGCAGTGCAGCATGGTTTAAAAACGCTAACTTGGAGCGAGACAGGAGAGGGATTTGGCGAGAGGTGCACACTTTGAATGGATGAGTCATGCTGGCGGCAGGAAGTAGTGAAATTTTTGAGCACTACTAAGAAATTGGGTCCCTAGGGGACAGTTAAAAATGTGACACAGGTTTGCCGCAACCTCAGTCTCATTCCTACCTTGTGAGCTAAGCTGCTTTGCCAGAATAGGGGGTGGGGGGTTAGTAATGTGTACAGTTTTGGTAAGCTCTTTACGATACCCTGTTTGAATTTTTTTGTTAAGCAATGAGAAATGTACAAAATGATCCATTACGCTGGCTTCGGGCTGAATGTTACGCATTGTAACCTACTCGCAAGTCGACTCCCATACTACAGAAGTCACAAGCAGGCGAATTTATTCAAGCTGTTCCTGAGATCGATGTGTATAGGCCAGTGACGTCCATGTAAATAGATACCAAAACAGCAGAGCACTTGTCAGAGGGAAAACGAGCGTTCTCTCTTTACCTTCATGATTTCTGAGCTTTAACGAAAGATGCAGAGATGATCCAGTATTTGAAAAATGAGATAGCGGGCGATGATTTCGTCACTTGTTACTCTCGTGTAATGGGAGTATTATGACTAAGGACGTGTTTAATGTGGTTTTTTCTTTTTTTTTTTTTTTTTTGTCGGGGTCGGAAAGGCCAGGCGAACATTATGCAGTGTACAGTATTGGATTGGCAGTTGGGTGGCAGAGCCAGAGGTAATGTTTACATGCCCATTGTTGGGAGAGGGGTGGACTCTGCAAAGGTGTTTCCCGGAGTAGCCCCCTCCTCCTGGTTGAAAGATAAATGCCAGGATAAAGGCATCACCGTGAGATCCAACAGAGGCACACGGCTGATTGAATGCCGCCGTGTCATTCAGGAAAAAAATGGGCTGTGCAGCGAGGCGGAGATCACCTCCTTGAGCCGGAGGATTCTGGAAATGGATGGCGGGCAGCAAGGCCCAACCTAGAAGGTCCAGATACAGCTGCTTGAAAGAGATCTTTGCTGATGACCCCCCATTACCACTGGGCCCAATCTGATACTGGGGAGGGGGGCTTTTGTCCCATCTCACGCCCTGTGAAAATTTGCACTGTTCCACTTTCGTCTCTCAGATCCAGTTGGGCCTTTAGCCGGGGCATAGCTATATCTAGGAACCATGGGGGTGGGCAAAGGCATCCGCTCGACCTGTCCCTGAGCTGCAGCTCAGCCAACCTGCCACCGCCACATCATCATATTACCTGCCCCCTGCCCCCATTGCATACTTAGCCACATGATACCGACAGGCGTTCCTCAAAGAGCGTGGACAACTCCCAAAACCGCTCTCTTTAAAAAAAAAAAAAAAAAAAAGGCTGCCAGTAATGGCTGAAATTACTTCAAACTGCAAAATGCATTGGAAAACATACATGTAAAAATGATTAAAAGCAATTTAAAATTCCAAGCAAGCCGCATTGTTTGCAATGGTTGTCATGATCGTAAAGGTTCTAATTAACATTAGACCTTATGCTGTCATAAGAACACTGACATGGGTGTATAAACAAAGGAATGCTATGTAAATATATTTTTATAGGAAAGTTACGTTTTTATGTTTTTGCTTTTTTGTGTCCTTCGCTTGTGGCAAAGCCATGAATTATGGGAATTCCTTCCAGGGATATGCAGTGGAAAGTTTGTGCACTACCCACAATGCATTCCTTCACAAAATACCTTACCTGTCTTCGGGTTTACCATCCCGAAACTTTGGCTACGGTAATTTCAGCCTCACTTGTTGTCGTTTTAAGAGGAGTCGTTTACTCAGTTAGCCACAAGGGAATATGCAAATTCCGTCTTCTCCTTTTGTTTTTTTTTTTTAGGTTCCTCCGCAGATTTGTTGGCAATCTATTTTTCCGTTGCTATTCGAGCTTCGCGAGCATACACATACACACAGCACTTCTTCATTTTGGCAGATCAAGACTCCATCTTCTAGCATTGACGTTTCGTGTAGCAATCAGTTTAAGATGTGCTCTCTGGAAACATCTTCCAAACCCAACCTGAAAACAGATGTAAGATGAAATAAAGAGAGTTGCTGAGCACAAGCGAGATGGAGCAGCTGCTTTAATTTGACCTTATTTGGTTTTTTTTTGTATCTTTTTCCATTCGTTAACATGTATTGCGTTATTCAGTGAATGTTGGCGATCCTCTAGTTTCTGACATCGTCTTCTGTTTTGCGCGTGGAATCGACAGCTCTACATCTTCAGAGTGGCATACTGGCCACCCTGTCCCACCTCCGTCTGTTGTGAGTGGTGCCCTGTTCCCTTAAAGCATGCCCAGCAGAGCCATTATCCTGGGCTCAGTGCCTTTCCTGTCACAGCCGTGTTGCCGATGGCCTCTCCTTCTCTCCCGTACAGGTGGCTTCCTGACATTAGGCAGCCCCGCCCCTGGAAAGAGAGAGTCGAAGGCAGGATTTCTAACTCTGTGTCAGAATGTAGCGGTAGAGCCTCTTTCCTCTTTTCATACTGAAGCCACTCTTAGAGTTAGAGCCAAAAAAAAGCTTCATTTACCAATAACGCAGTTTCTTAATTGCCACTCTTTCTTAGAAAACCTTTCAGTGTGATAAATTTGGATTTGCCGTATGCAAGGGCTGGACAGCTCGCTGGGGGAGTTAGGACTGAGCAACTAACATCTCGGTCACCTTCCAGTCAGTTATCCTAGGAGGTTTCAGAAGAAGTGACTAAAAAGTCATTTGTTGAGACCTGTTCCTGGGATTGAGCATCCCAAGTGAAGTCGTCCATCCCTGAATCAAACAAGGGCTAAATAAACTGAAGTAATAGAAACAGACTGCTTCAGAAATGTTATATGCAAGCTTCAGTGTGTTGGAGTCCATTTCTAAACTGTACAGCTCTTGTTGTGCCATGTGCTCTGGTAAAATGATGTATGCTGTTTAAAGATTGAAATCCTGTAATGGCCGAAGTAAGGACAGTGTTGGTATGAAGGCAATATGAGAGGAGTGACACATGACAGGAATGTATCACAGAGCCACACTGCGAATACCTCTTCATATTTCTACAGTAATGTTGCTTCCTTTGTTTGGGGAACCCCCCCCCCCCACAAAAGAATGGTCAAAGGGTGTGTTGGTAAAAAAACTGAATATTTCAACAACCCATGTGTATCGCTTGCGGTATCCTCATGAAATTCTGTTGCTCTGATGCCTGAGCTTGTCCTTCAGGCCTTATTGGCCAACAGTAAGACTTATGCAAATCAGATGCAAATCAAGGTGGCAGGTGGGGGGGGATCACAAGCGAAGGGGGTATCGCCGTGGAGACACAACCTGGCACTCGATACACGATGCTCCTGGCAAATGACAGAGTGTGGTGATCAGACCTCACAGCTAGCTGGCGCTAGTGAGCTTTCTGTGTCTCAGACATCACACTATATGCCCAGATACCAATTTCCTGTTTGTCTAGAGCCCCCCCCCCCCCAAATAAAACAGAAGTTGCAGGTAAATAAGTATTACAATATCATTGTACAGATATAGCAGTAGATACCAAAAATGCGATCTGGATAAGCAGTGCCTGTCTTTTGACTGCCGGATTCATTTCTGTTTTCTTTCCTTGGTTTTCCTCACTCCCGAGGAGCGAGGCGTGTTCGAGTGCGTCATGCGAGCCAGAGTTTTCCCAGCATCCTCGCGCACTCGTCTGTCATGCCCTGAACACGCAGGTTGTCGCGATGGACCCATGGCCTCAATTTCACGTTGCCCTCCCATGCCGCAGCCACCAATCCCATTGTAAATCAATCCAGCACCTCCTTGATGGAAATGCCTCTACTGGAGCATATTGACAAGCCGCAGAGTTTTATTTTTTTTTTTTAAAAGTGACCTTTTTCCCTAATGGAACCCCGGTCCTTCCCGAAGAAAAAGACCAAAAAATTCTGGCAACTATTTCAGCTTAATACACCGGACTTACAATAGGAGAGAGAGAGTAGCTTTGCCAGGGGTTGATGACCACAGACCTCTGTCTCTCTCAGTCTCTGGTCTTGATCATTGTCACCGAAGAAAGAAAAAAAAGAAGTTGAACAATCTGGAATGTTCTCACTTTATGGCCAAAACAAGAGGCCTCGGCATTGATTGTGTTTTTGGGGTTGGGAGGTTGGGGTTCAATTCAACTGAAATGGGGTTTGGTCCATCGTGACGAGCCACGCTTTTCAAAAGTTTATGTTCTGTGGTTTTTTTCTTTTTAATATTTTTTTTTTTTTAATCATTTTCCTTAAGGGCATGCTGTTTCAGATTCTCCCTGTGTTGAGTTTACTTTGGGAAAGAGAAGGTTGAGGTGTTTGTCAGAGAATTCTAATGCAGTGTTAAGTTTTAAGGGTTTTTTTTTGTTGTTTTCTCATATTTTTCCAATATTACCATAGTAGATTATCATTAATCGCTTGCTTGCTGCTCAGAAATCCTCCCTTCACACCAGACAAAAGTACATGAACATTTGGTTGCAACACAATACAACGTGAGGAGAACGTTCAGAAAGGCTTAGTATTTTATTTAAGCAAAAAACTGTCAATAATAATGGTCAAATTATACAGAAAACAAATGCAGAGATGACAGAATGTCTTCATGATATATAACAACTGGACTATCCATTTGTTTTGTTTTGTTTTTCTTTCTGGTGTGGGGGGATCATTTTTACATCTTTGACAATATTTGATTATAATGTTGTATTCCGCCATTGCAGTTTGCATACGCTCATGACACGTTGCTGGAAGTGAGTATGTTTCCCTATGCAAAAAAATATAAGATAATAAAGAAGCTATGCTACAGATCCTTGTTTTTGCCTCTTGTATTTACCCTTTGGCCCGGTGAAACGTGTTCATTTTATAATCCACTGGAATCTGACCTCAGACGTATGGCTATGAGTGACAGATGCAGGTAAGCAGGGTTTAACATGCTTGCTCTGTTCAAATCTTTTTTGCCAGCTCTTGCCCGACGATGACTGCTTCATATCATCCAAACAGCCTGGAAAACAAACATAACACTGGTTTTAGAGAGAAGTTAGGATAGAACAACGAAGAAGAGGTGATCAGCGAGGCCCCGTATCGCAGGCCTGTACGTAAGTCTGCAAACAGAAACGGCCGCGTTGTCCGTGTTCACCTGAAACCAAATTGCACTGCGATCGATGTATCGAACGATGGAATGGTAGGGCCCGCTGCAATATCAACACATCATTAAAACAAGCAAAAAAAAACGATAATTGCTCGTTTAAAATTTAAAAAAATTAAAAATGTTGATTATATGAATGCTAGTTTTTCCTCGGCCCCCTTAGAAGTGCTACTGTGATTTATTAAAGTTTTATTTATATTTATTTAGGTTATGCAAAAGAGACGGGAAATGACACAGGTGATGAATTCACGGGGAAATGCCATGTGTATGAGGTCGGTGGACGGAAAGATTGTAGGTGTTGAGTAGGTAGTCAGCGGAAAGCAGGTCTGTCGGCCTTTGCCAGAGAGCGTGTTTAGAGCTGAGGAGGACTAATCTCTGGGACTTCGCGTCCTCTGCTTCTTCTACCTCTGGAAAAATATTTTCCATATGATTTTCCAGCCCTAAATTGAGTCTCGCCTTTTCCAGTACTGTCTTCAGAGCTCCAAAACAAACACACATTTTCAACGGTGTATATTCAGGCCCCCCATCTGGCTGTTCCAGGAGAGTGTGTGCTGAGTTTCTCAGATAGAAAGTCCTGCTATACTTTTACTTGGAGGCAGTCAGACTGCACGCGGAGCTTCAGGTGAAGGAAGTGGGAGAAGAAAACAGAACCTGAAAATGGGAGATGAGAGCTGGTAGTCATGGAGATGAGTATTAACAGACCGCTGTAGCTTCCTCCTCCTGGTGCGGCGAGCACGCCCTTTGGACGCTGGCTCTGTGGCGAATCACGGGTAGATCAGAAGGACCTGCCACGTTCACACATTCCAGAAAGTTTGGTGCACTTTTCCCCCGTGGAGGCTGCAAGCGTCACAGCCAAGTTCCCATCTCCTTAACGATCAAGGCAGCCAAGCGTTTCTGCCTGCCAGTGAGTTTCCTTTCTTCTGAAGGAGGATGACTTCAGATAAAAGCATGACCCCCGAGTCCGGGACAGGCTCTTTGTTGTAGTAGCCGTGTTGTAATTTATTATATTTAAGAATGAGCCATCAGCACTGTAGACCGCAAGTGAAGCTGTTCCTCGCTTTTCTTTATTTCCTCTCTCGGTTAGTTCTGAGATCAGGGAAGATTCATCTGGAAGCCAAAGAAAGTGTTTGCCTTGGAAGCAGCAATGCACCGAGCGAGGTGGGAGGTGGGAGAGCAGTGATGGGGGGCTGTGGGTTGGGTGGGGGGTCAAGGTCAGACAGAGAGCCGGCTACCATCTTCAGCCTCCAGGCTGCCGACCTCAGGCCGGTCCGGCCCCGACAGATAGAACTATTCCTTTTACCGGGAGGCTAAATTTAGCGCCATGTGGCTCTGGCGTGACCTCTCTCATCTGCATGACACATGAGTCCTGGCGTCCCGGTCCAGGCTAAGGAAGTAGGTGGGATTGGGGGGGTTCAACGAGAGGTGGACCATCACTGTATGTCTTTGGATAGCACACAGTCACACATCTGCACCCATCTCCGAAAGATTCCCGTGGAAACACACAAACACAGCCTATTTTCCAGTTTCTCCTAGGACAGTCTCGACATACCCTTAAACTCCACCACAGTCTGAATCTTCACTGTGTCTACTGCACGCAACAGCAAACAGAACTCTTTGGTTTTGGATCATGTCATTTTACCGTACACGTGGTCTAGTATTTACCCTGGGCTATCACTAAGGATTAACGAGAAACTGAGTAACAGATCTTATCACATGGTCCCAGTTGGAATGTTAGTGATCGCAGCTGAACGTCCAACGTTCATATTGGACGCATCGATAGACAGAAAACAGGAAAACATTCGGTGAATGTTGCCATTGTAACGCAAGAAGTTCTGATGGATTTCGGAGTGTGATAATAGGTTTCCAAAACAAAATCTGAACAGAAACATCTCTCTGTGATATCAGAGGACGGTATTTTGCTAGGTATCTGATCAAAGTGCATGTACCACTTTCCCCTTTGAACCGACTATCGATGACCAAAAAAGGTCACTGTTGGCTGACATCACCCAACATGCAAGTGTGAATGAAAACCCTAATTTATTTTCCGAAAAACAACTCTGTACATGTCGCTGTTGGTGCACTGTCTTCAAACAAGTGGTTGACATATTTTAATTTCTCGTAATAATAATGTTTAATAATTGCATTTTAGCTCATTGCATCTCCTAACTGCATGATTCATAGATGTCAGTAACACTCATTGTGATCCTGTGTTATATCCTCATGGATGTTCCTTGACACGTTCACCGGAGAATTCTTCGGAAATCGATGAATCACTGGCCAACGTGTTCAACTTGAACAAACTGGATGTCGTCTTTAAGTACTTACAGCATTCTGGCAGCAGTTGAAAGTCATGAAAATCACGACACTGTTGGCGGAATTGAAGACCGGTCCCACAACGACTGGCTTGAATCATCACTAATGTGCAATGACACATTTTGGCATAAACATGGCCGTTTTTTTTCATTCACGTTTTTGTCCTTGACTAATGACATCGTTGGTTTAGTGGGTATCACTTCAGTCAGCTCATATCCGTGTCCAAACTCTCCATACATGCAGTTTGGCTAATTAGCTTCATATTCCATTCGCTTGATGAGGGCTACAGTCAGCACAGATGAAGCTCTGGAGCAGAAAGTGACTCTTCCCTTTGAACGAGGACTTTGTGTATATTTTGGGATGTTTACTTTTTCGCTCCTGCCCAATCTGGCAGTCAGGGATTGATGGAGTACGTTATTCACCCACCCCTGGAGATGTTGCAATCACACACCGTAATATTTTCATATCTTCGCAGTAGCCATAGACGCAGAATTTATTGAGTGCTCTCTTCAGTGATGCACAGGACCATGCCAACGTGTATCAGTCGCCTCATTGCTGTCAGTGCACTGGGATATTCTGCAGTGATTGGAATTTTTGGGGAAATTGATTCCGTCTTATTGGGTGTCCAGGTCACACATGCACTCATTCATTAGTCTAAATGGGAATGGACCATCTGTTAGTTACACACCAATGGGGAATTGTATTATCTGATGTTTGCAAACTCTGGCACTGAGGGCATGGAGAAGATGATCTTAAGTCTTACCCAAGGAAGGAATAATCACCATAATAATCACCAGGAATAATCACCATTGTGCACCATTGGGAGGTGGTGGTGGTTTGACTAAACATGGATGCACACTGCCACACACCTGAATTCAATAACTCCTCCTCCCCCCTCGAGACATGCTCGCTGGAAATCAGTTTGGAAAAACGTGATCTGTTCCTTGGAGAGGAAGTCCAGTTTTATTTCACTTTAAGAACGTTCAGAGACAGCAGTCTCTCTCTACACATTTAATTTTTTATTTTTTTTGTCAGAGAAGGTAGTGACGACCACATCACATGTCCAAGTCTCCCCAAAATAACAAGCCAAGCAAAAAAAGAAAGTAATTAAATGGAAAGAGCGGAGGATTGGTGCTAAATCTAGGAAACACTGTCAAAGAGCTGCCGTGTGACTGAATATGCCGAGAAGTCCCTGAACGACGAGGCGCAATGCTATGACTCTTTAAAACTCTAATTATACACCTCAGTACTCCAAAGAAAATAAAAGACCTCGCAAGGTTTTTTTTTTTTTTTGGATACACTATGGCTGCATATGGTGGAGGTTGGAGAGAATGTAGTTCATTTTATGAAAGATATATAAACGTACAGAGGGAACAATTTAATTATGGACTGGGCCATCCACAAGCTACGAAGGGAGACAGTAACTCCGGAACATACGTCAACGACGAGGGGAACTTATACATAGTGGCAGGGATTTTTCTTGGCCTGGTAACCATTATTACTTCAATTTGCCTGCCTTAGCATAACATGGATTGAGGGGGAATTTTCTTTTCAAGTTTATTATTTTAGAAAATCCCTCAGTGGACCTCAGGAAGAAAAAAGTCACTTGCGGTGGGTTCAGTGATTCCTGAAATTATATTGCCCAGCTTGCCTATATTTTCTAACTCCTCCGGTTCCACATATGAATAAAAAAATTATACCGCTTCTCTATCCATGCGTTAATTTCAGTGCCAGGAGATATGTGAACTCAGAAATCAAGTGATCGTCTGTCATGAAAAAATGGAAATATCGCAATTCAATGTTTAATCTTGAAACTGCAACGCACACAGTGAAGTCAGGCTTAAACTATTTATCTGACGAACCTCCTTTAGCTGGTGTATAGCGAATGGTCCAGTAGGTGTTCAGCTCCAAGATCTTTGGCACAGAGACCTCCAGTAAAAACATCCAACTGTACAAATGGGTCACGACCCATATGAACCCATTTGAAGGCTTCAGTTAAGCAATGAAAGGTAGACGTGAACCTGGATGACAAGAACGCAGAAGACTGCAGATGTGAGCCAGACTCAGGAAAACCACTGGACAGATGTGGCGGGATGGATGACATTTCGACTTTGGTCAGTCCCATCAGTGTCCTTATGCTGTAGCTTTGTATACTTTGGGAAATATGTGCACGAATCAGGTAGGAGGAGCATTTGGAAAATTAGATAAGGTTTGATGTTCTTTGAGAGTAGCTGTGTGTCTTATATGTTTTGAGGGATGGTGTTTTAAGCCCCCTTTAACCTCAGAATCCTGGTGGACTCTTTCAGGTGAAATTTTTGGACTGATGTAATAGAAGGCACCTCCCCCCCCCCCACCATGGGCTCTCGCTACCAGGACCACTCCATCAGCGAGTGGCTAATGGAAGTGACAGATTACTCTTCAGATCACGAAAGCGTAAATGTACACCGATCCACGGCCCGCCTGGACCCGGATGAAACAGAACTCCACAATGGCACCAGGTAGGGCCAGGAAATTTCGAAGTTGATGCCGCCGTTAAGTGATTCAACTTGAGACGTGGAATTAAGGGAAACAGTCCCGGAGGTTTGGGACAAGGTGCCCCATTTCTCATTTAGCACCTCACTGGTTGCTATCCCCAAGCTGAAAACGTCCAGGGAATAAAACCAATTAGAGATCTTTAGAGTCGAATCCCTGTGGGCACCAAGACAGAAACCTGGAGGACGTAGACGCACTCCGTCCAAGGGAACACCTCCTTCTGCTCTCTGGGCAGCTCAGTGTCTCTGAACTCGACCAACAATAATCCGTAGCAGTGAATACGCTTGACTAGCATCAGAATACTGTAGCTGGTAAACTAGCCTAGGCTTAGGTGTTCCTCGAGGCTGCTTTGTACTTCTATCTGTTGTGTTTTCCTAGCCGTGTCTTTCTATCCAGCAGCTGAGTCATCAGTGAGACGTTTGCCAGATGAGACACATTTATTTGCCACTGTGGAGGAGTTATACATTTCAAAATATGAGCTAAATTACAAGTGAAATACTGAAGCGGGTGCTGCAGCAAAAAAAATTAAAAATATTTCACAGCAGGACAACCTGTAAAGATTCACACAGTGCAGCACACGTTGGAAACCCCACAGGTGAGCTAGTGTTGGATTGCGTTAGGGAGAAAACAGTGCTTTTGGAGAAATGGTCCAGGTTATGGCCACTTAATTACATTTATTTAGGCTCAGGTTCTCTCCAATTGGTGATTTTCGGGTAAAGGGATAGTTTTTCTGTAGCCCTGTTACACTCTGCTCCAGCATGTGCCCATGAATTTAATAACACAATTTACAGTATGCGACGTCAACGCCTTGCAAAAACAGTTTGCCAATGGGCTCCAGATGTCCAAACAAAGGCCCCAGGTTCCCCTGAGATCAAGCCCCTCCCCCCCCAGTGCAATATGATAGCAATTAGGTTACAAAATTATATATGAGCTGCTGGCAAAATTGTATGTTGATGCATTAGAAGACTGACCAACTCTTGTTAACAGGACGTGGACAGCGGGCGGAAGCCCTCGCCATGACAACCTTAAAGGGACAGGAATCCAGCATGTTTCAAATGTTGTTTAAAACGGTATTATGAGAACTTTCAAGTCACAAGCCGAATGCTATCAAAATACTACAGTATTATACATTTTCTTAACGAGTAGCTATAGTAAAAAAGGTTAACAAAAAATATGCAGCGATCTAAAACCGTTGTAATGCTGTAATGTACAGTACGCGCTGGTCATCCTTTCATCGCATAACAAGTGAGGAGCTCTGCTTTCACTGATTCCATCAGTCTTAAGTGAAAAGTACTAACAGCTAGTGCAGGTTTCTCGTTATATTCTCTTATTCAGTATAAAAATGATGAAGGGTTATTTAAAATTTTAGGTCTTATGTGCGTGCATAGAGATAATACAAATTTACCCAGAAATATTTCGAAGCTCTTCAAAAGACATGGTTCTGATTTAAATTTCATTACGTATGAACTCTGTAAGATGTGCCCCGTGGCCTATTTCTAAATCTTTCCATGATAAACTTGATCGGTTTGGTTAAAAGAAAAAAAAACTGGGTTCTCAAAAATAACGACACATGAACTGAAATGCCGGCCATTTTTCAAGATGGCGTGAAGACCGTCATGCCTGGAAAAGAGCCAAGTATGAAATCTGGAAGAGAATCGAGCGTGTCCACGTCACATGGACATACTTCATTGGCAGCAGAAGTAGCAGGATTTACAACAAAAATGTCTCACTGATTTATCTTTGATAGCTATCAAACCTGATCTGGTAAAAGCAATGGATTCTGAGAACATAATCACACAGCTTGTCAGGGGGGAAATCAAGGAGGCAAACTTTTGTGTAAATATTAGCCAGTATCATCTCCATTCATGGCTGAAATGCATATCTGTAAATAGTAACCTGATCCAGATGCACTATTTGACTGAAGGGCACATTGGTTGACTATGTAGGCTGGTGATGGTATACCTTGTTTCAGGCCTCTGGTTGTTCATGGTGAGACAGACACACTGGGTTTTGTTCAGTGTCTGAGTCAGTATGCCTGTGTTTGTTTTAGTGGGAAACATTCAAATTTGATTCAGTTTTGAATTTGCAGTACCTAATGTATAAAATAAACATGAGGGGGCTATTTCAGCCCAGGCCCCCGAATGTACTAAATTCATTCCAGTTTGTACGGCATTGGAAAATGGGAAGATGGTCCCAATGAACCCAAAGAGAAACAAGCACATTTCATTCAAACATTGGAAAACATAGGAAGTTCGCCATAAAGAGTGAATGAGCAGAGCTAGACAGCCATGACGTGGAGTCAGTTGCCCACGTTTGGTCTGCGTGCCAGCGAAACAGAGAAGCCCTGGATGGGGGGAACTGGTTCATTTCACTCTGAAAAGGACCCACCCCCATCCCGCACCTTGTAGTCTGATACCCCTTACCTTCAAGCTGGGAAGGGCTTCAGACACTGCTTCATTTGAGCTGCGTAGAACCCATGGTTCCGGAAGACATGCAATAGATAGCTGTGTTTTCTTTTCGCCAACCCTGAACACAGTACACCGTTCTGCAGTAAAAACTGCGACAAGAAAACGCAGCTAGCCAAACAAACATGATTGAAACCTTACATTAGATTACATTACATGTATAATTTTAAAAATTAATACAAAAAAAGGAAACCAAATCCAACAAACTTTTTTTTTATATATATATAACTGTAGTTCAAAGGCTAAGGGAGATAGGAAACAAGCCGTTCGGGTTTTTTGTGTTTCTGAGCTTCCCTTCGGATTTTGCGTGCCCCCTGTCCAGCTACTACGTGGTCATCGGCCACTGTGCAGTTGCAGCACACGATCACCCCGCACACCGTGTATGGCCAGCCCATCGGCGTTAATGGCAAACTGTGAAGTCTGACTGCGCTTGCATTTCACCAGAGCCCATAGTGCTGTAGTGTGACCATAGCACATGAGGTGAATCAAGGAAAACGACATAATTGCGGCCCCCTTTTTGGGTGGTCTTCAGCTGAAATTGCAGTCATGCTGGATAATACCACAAGATAATCACTGTTATTCACCTCAGTATCATGTAAGCATACAATCAGCCTTGGACCGCACGTTAAAACAAGCAGAAAGGAGAAAACATATTGTGTATACTATATTTTTCATTTGTAACAGACATGGCTATTAATTAGATAAAATGTACAGAAATCCTACCTTATATATGTATTATCTCTGAAGTGTGCTCCTTGTCAAGGGTCACCAATCTTTCAAAGACATTTCTATGTTCAGTATTTAATTAATTTCGCACAACTCATTTACGGTGTTATGAAAGAAAAGTGCAACATTATACAAAATGCTTCGTAATTATTCTGCAACCTCTACGTTGGTATTTCTTCTAGTTAAACCTAGATGAAAGCAATGAATAGAGGTCAAGGTTCAAAACTGAAAAATATTCATTACAGATTAATATACGCGGTGTGGATTTACTCAGTGGCGGTATCTGTTGGGAACAAATTAATCATTGTGAATGACATTGTCGCTAGGGTGCTTTTTCAAGAAATGGAAAGAAATGAACAAAAAAACATACAGTTATCCTATATCTCATTTAATAGCGTTCCAAGGCATGGGGGCGGGCCAAAATCACTCACTCACTCACCACCAGAAATCCTTCAAGGAAAAAAAATTAAATATATTTTGGCACGAGTGTGTTTTCTGGATCTGCAAAGCATTACTTTTCCAGACTGAAGCCCTCATTAACTCAGCCATGACGCGTCTCATGCATGGTGCCCTGATTTATTTATCTGTTTGTTTTTTTGCTTAAGAGGGGGTACATATTTAGCCACATGTCACACTGGCAGCGCTGCGCTTTCTCTAAGCTGACAGAGGGCATCTGGAGGCACAAATTTCCACCGCAGCGGTCACTCAGCTAATGACTCTTTTCAATATAAAATATTCACGATAAGAATAATGGCTGCTTTGTATAGGGAGTCTAGTTAGTTATATATAGTATCCGGTTTTAACAAGTCCAGCAGTGAAATGTCAGATCACGCCTTTGCACTTATTTCTTTCACATATAGCTGTGAAAATCCACTATTTGCAAGCTACACATTTAATGCAAAGAAGATAGACTTGTTTATAGACCCAGCAAGTCCCTGTGACAATTGAGAATCATATTTCATACATTGGTTTATCCTGTAAGCATTCACTCCTGCAGACGACTGTGTTTTCACCATTGGCAATGGATACGGACCGTTTAACGTGTCGCATCCAAATGGTGTCACACTTTATTTACAAAGCCCCAATTTTGAAAGTGTGAAAATATTACTGTCATAAGTACCACTGTCAACACGATATGGACATTCACTTACATTTAAGGGACCGTGTGCACACAGTGTGCAGATTTCATATTACATATGTTTTAAATTATACGTTCCGAATTGAACAACAGGCTGCATTAAATATAGTTTTATTAAAACTAACAGAAGAGCTCTTTAAGGCAGACACAAACATCAGATTTACAATGTTCTTGGTCATATCAGTTTCGTAAATCATGTCAGAGGGGCCCAAAGACATATACGTTCCTTTGAACCCTGATTAGCAAACATGAAATGAAAGCATTTGAGACTGCCGAGATGGAGCCATTTAAGCTGTCAGCCTGCCACTCAACATGAATAATCGGTCTCGTAGAATTAGCCGTGTTGCGTGGTCCTACGTACGTATGTGTCGAGGATTAGCACAACTGCCCCAAGAATCAGGTATAAGTGCCCGGCCACCTGTCAGATTCATGCAGTTTCAGCCCGTGCTTCCATGGTTTTTTGTTCAAATTTCTCACTCATTTACTTCCCACCTCTCCCACTTCTTTTTAGAAGATGCTAGTCTTTCTCTGAAGCACATCTAAGACAAATCGGAGTATTTTTTTCTTTTGTGAGCTTTTTAGAAAAAGCCTTGCTTATAATTGGACCCCTTATATACTGTAATATTCTTTTCCACAGGCACCTCGTGGATTCAGAAGCAGAGAAACCCTGAGGCTTGAACCTACAACCTTCTGATGTCATGATCTTACTACTGAGCCAGTGGGCTCTGAGATGGCAGGGGTAAGTAAAGTTGAGCATACTGCTCAGTTTTTTCTCTGACCCACAGACCCCATGCGGTGGAGAGAGCTCCAGGCTAGGGAGCTCTTTGCCTAACTCTCCAGATCCCTGGCACCATTCTGGATTACGAAAAGTTAAAAAGCCGGCAGCCACTAGAATGTTCAGTAACATCCTTTTCCAGGAGTGAGCCATGGTCTGGCTCTCGTGGGCCCTGCCCTCCCCACGAGGCACCAGTCAGATCCTCTTGTCTGGCACCATATGATCTGAGCGGGCTGGGAAGCCCCTGAGGCTGCCTCTCTTCCATCCTAGGCTGTACCCTCATTTTGGACAGAAACCACCTGCCCTCATATCCTGTAAGTGGTCTTCCCTATTCGTCATGGAGCAAAGCTGAGGAATGGAGATTGCTGCAAAAGTCTGTAAAAATGTTTTAAAATTCTTTAGCTATATTTTAGTCAAGATCCTTGATTAACAGATTTCCAAATTTCATATGAAAAATATTATAAATTCAAGATCATTTTAAGACAGCTGGTGGACCTGGTTACTCTTGGAGGGTTTGACAGTGAAGCTGATTTGGGTTTTTGTCTTTCACCTCAGATAACTGCCTTAGATCATATCACCAAAAACCTCCCAACTTAGACTGGGTTACCATGAAAGTGATGCGTTCTTTTTATTGCAGCACTTGAAAAGTATCTGGTTCCACCTAGTGGTCACTTTGTTGTACTCCTTCACACTTCTGTATTTTTGCCTTTTAATTAAAATGATCTTAGAATGATTCAATGATCTTTCATCACTATATTTGGCAGATGAACAGACAGTTTAATACATCAAAAACCCACCTCATTCAGTGATTAATTTCAATATCTGAAATGCTAATTATGCCAAAAATAGCATTTTGTTGCTGAATGGATTCTGTCTTAGATTCAGTTTAATCTTTTCATGCTGTAAGTATGACATTATAAAGCCTATTGATTTTGTTACTTAGCTGCCTCTTCTTACCCAGAGAAATCACTTCTCACTACTGGGGATTTTGATTCAGTGATTCTAACAAACGGGGTATTGGCAATCTTGTTCTGGATAAGCAGTTGGAAGATGGACGCATGGGTGGCTGTGAAGAACCGTCACCAAAGGAAAGTACAACAGCGCCCCCTAGGGACAGCAACAATCGAGTTAGAATCAATATTTATAACCACTACAGCACCAGCGGACCCCTGGTAGGATACATGAGACAATGCTTAGCACACAAAGGAATGTTTCTTCAGTGGAGACTGGGATATAAACCTAACCATGGGATTCTGGTGCCCATAACATATTAATTATTCCAGGCATTTAATTGCCTTGTAAGTAACTCTGGTTGGGATTGTCTACCAGCTGAATGCTAAATATAGATAGCCTTTCACAGGTCAATTTGGAAAAGCTGTGCTTTTAAGTCCACTAGAGAAGTAATATTAAGTGCTGTTTTGAGCTAGTTGAGGTTCATGGTCCCAGTGCTAACTGTCTGGCTCATCTTGACTGCTGGGACTCTGCAGGTCATGTGACCACATTCTGGCAGCTCTTGGAGCTGGGAGCTGCATATGTTTGATCTCCCCTCAGCAGTAAAAACTGGCGTCGTAGGTAACAGCGGTACTTCAGTGAGAGTCATTAAAGATTTGGAGTGCTGTGGTAATTGAGAAACAAAGTGTTGGACATTGGCAACTGAAAGCTGGAATTGGCTCATTAAGCTAAGTAATAGCACACGCTGCTCATTTGGGTGTTTAACTTGCTAATCAGTTTCCTTTGACAAAGACACTTTGTTGCTAACTCATAAACTGCTGGTGAGGTGTAAAAAAGCTTGTTTTTCTTTGAGGCCTGTTTACAGCAGAACTTTACCCAGATTGCGGCCAACGTAAAATGGCTCATAATTCAAATCATTCCAGAAACTAAAGCGATCGATGCCATTTGCTCTGAGCTCCCTTCTGTCAGTCAAACCCAGTCTATGATGCTTCAGATTTGTCTGTCTGGCGTTCCCAAGCAGGTGTTATTGTCCTCCAGGACGCTGTGTTCTTGCATACTATTCCAGCTCTGCTAGCATCCTTACGAGTATGTCTTCTAGGTCAAAGAGCATTGGTGTAATGTCATTTAGTCGCTGATTAATCCAATTCACTTTGTAATAAGACATTCTTTTGTTCTCAATGTGCAGACACGGAGCTTTAGAATACAAAGCAGGGATTACAGTGTGTCTTTTATTGAATGTGCCAAATGGAGGGCTGACTCCCCAGTTTTTGTTCACACAACACTGGCAGGGTTTTTCCGACTTGTATAAGGTTAACATACCTGGCAGGATTGGCTTTGGACTCCCGGGGATTTTTGGGAGCAGATTTCTTGCCTGGGTGTCACCAAAGTCAGCGTTATTTACCTCAAATGACCTGGTGTTCACACGCTGGGATTAGATGGTCGACGAGGTTCCTGGCATTCAGACTTGCTATGATGTGCTTAGTGTGGCACTTTTGTTTAATCTGCTGTGAATTTCAGGGGCCCTGCTCAGAGCTGGGTATCTGATTCAAGATGTCCGCAACAAGCAATGGTGCATCATTTTGTAGGAGGAATGACAGATGTGAAGAAGAGATGGGACTGAAGGAAGGGAGTAATGGACTAAAATAAAGAGGATCAGGCATCTGAGTATCAGAAAATCCGAATCAGTATCAGAAAGTCTTACCTTCTTGTGCACCAAGACAGATATGATCATCCCAGTCTGTCAGCAAGTGTAGCCAGTGCCAAGAAAGCAATTAGCCATAGCTCAACGCCATTCTCAGGTCATTGAGCATTTATTTACAACCACAAGCAGCTGCCATTAAAAACTGCAGGACTGTTAGATTTACTGTACTCCTCCCAAATTTCAGAAATATCTGTATGTCATTTTTTGTCACTTGTGTCACTGAGGCAATTAAGCATGCCTACTGGCCACTTCTTAGTGTTTTAAATGCATACCCATCACCACTAAACTTTCAAACATCTTGTACCCAATAATGCTGAAGGCCAAAACAGAAAAGCTACATTTGCTATAACATACAACCACATTTCTGGTACGTGTCATCTGTGAACCAGAAAAGCCTCGAAAAACAACTGGCGAAAAATTACTGTGTTATTGTTTACATTTATTTATCATGTTTATTATTATTTATTGTATTACTTGAACTAACAGCATATAATTTGAAAGTCCTTAACATCCTTTATGCCTGCTGCCCCACAGAGAAGGTGGGTTGGCACACTTCTCTCTCCCCTGGCATCTCTGGCGGCCCCTAGTGGCTGAAGGACACTCAACGGTCAGTGGATTGGAGGTGCAGTTCGCGAAAATCTGGGATGACCCAGATGGCTGGCAGCTGTTCGTCACCCTCCATCACCACTTTGATCTCGGAGCGCGCCAACTCCTCCAGCTCGGGGGTGGTTTTAGGGCACCAGTCACTACTGAACTTCTCCCTGGCCTCCCAGAGGGATTCTTCTGCCTCCTCGGGCTGCTCTCCAAACAGATAGTCTGGTGGGGGGGAGGGAATGGAGAAGAAGCAGAGAGGAACACAGGGGATGAAGCTGAAACACGTGCACACACACACACACACACACACACACACACACACACACACACACACACACATCCACACTCCTACCATTCTGCCCTACTCTTAGTAATTACATTTCCTTTGGCTGATCTGGCTTAAATCAAATTGAATTATGGGGTTTGGAGGATCATATCCTTTTTGCTCTGTGTCCAAACAGTCCAAAGCAACGTGAGCTGTACCAACCCTAAAGATTTTATTTCACACCCTTGGCGTGTAATTGGTGCTCTGTCCAACAGGTCCGCCCCCTCACTGGAAGCCTACCTGCTAGGTCGTGGATGAGGTCCCTAATGAGGTGTCCGATGATGGCGTAAAGGACAGTCACCATGATCAGCGTCGCCATCAGCAGGTACAAGACATACTTGGGCAGCTGGATGGCATCCCGGGCTGGGGGCACGTAGTCCTTGAACAGAACCTCCCCCTGCTCCCTCCTCCGGTACGAGGTGTCATCCATGATGCTTGTCCCTGATTCTGCTTGGCTCCAGATTCACAATGTCCCCTCCCCCAGGCTTCAGGGGGGAGGGGCTTCTTACCATCACTGTCTGCGATGGCCCAGCTGAGAGGAAAAGTACCCATGAAGGTATGAGGTCATCGTACAATACTGCTGCTCCTATCTGACAATCCGTTGTAGTCCTACATGTTATCTTGGCATCAAAGCATCCCATCTGTGCCTACACAGCCAAATATGAACAAATATATCCAACTTTCTTTGTAGTTTACAAGCCTAACCCACAACGCCGAACTGATTCACTGGTTTCCCATTAAATGATTATTTCGATCAGCTCAAATCTCTTATATGGTTGTAAAGCTCACAGATCATCATTCTTCTGACAGTTTAAATAAATGTTCCTCTGCTTGGTGATAGACTCAAAAAAGCAAACAGCTTATGACTGAAGAAGAAAACTTGACAGTATATTAGATTCCTGAAAGCCATATAGACAGTAGGAGTCAATCTAAACATTCAAACACAGACTGAAAAATGCTGGCAGTAAAATTCTCTGTTTCAATTAACTCTTTGTGGTTATTCAGCAAACTGGTAAAATAATTCATTTTGAAGGTGAATGGCATTGAAAACACAGCGATGTTGTGGTTGTTTACTTACAAAAAATTCTCCACCCAAGGTCCTGAGCAGCTTTCCAGAGACCCCTGAGAGCTGGTGAACAGGCCGCCTTCACAGCTGCCGTCTCCTCTCCCGCTGCCTCACCTGGCCCTCGGAATCTTGGCGCCACGTTGCCTGTGGGCTTTCCTAGACCGCTGTCCTGAATCTGCTTGCCAGAGTTTGCAGGGAGTCGCGGTGGATCCGTCCAGGCACGTGATGAGTGAATAGCGGCTTAGAGGAAAGTGGATCTGAGGTCTGTAGAAAGATGACGTCCCAGGATGGATTTGGCTGGATGGGGGAAGAGGCAGGGAAATCCCAATACTGCATGTAGGACGTTGAGCACGTTGACCAGCAAGGGAAAGGTCACAACCCAGCCATATGAATTAGGAAACGGTTATTGTAAGCTGCTTCTGGTAGAATCACGCTCTGAGCAACTACAATACAATAGCTGCCTGTGGCTTATGGTGTTCTGCATTTATTTATATCTCTGGCTCTTAATATACTAAACCTAAGATCCAGTTTGACTGAACCTGCTCTATCTGAAAATGAAGGGATTACCACTGGCTGTTGTTAATGACTGGTTTGTAACTTCAAGAACATGAGAAGTGACGGCACCTCGCTATCAGTCTGTTAAAAATACCGTGACTTGACCCAGGTGAAACAGGACTTGGGACCACGAGACTCACTGATGGAGATGGGGGGCTTTATTTGGGGATGAGAGAGGAATGATAAATAAAAGACAGTTGTTTTCAACAGCATAACTACCTGTCAAACGTATATCAGGATAAATCACATGATAGGTTGTGAAAAGGGAACAATTCAATGTGAGGGGACATCATAGTTTGGGCATGTCTGGGGGGGGGGGGGACAAAACATAAACATATCTAGTGACCGGAGACCAGGAGGAGGTGGATTTGATGAGTGGACTGGTCACCTGACCTCTACATTCCATGGAACGGAACGTTTAGATCGTTCTCTGTGTGGAACGCCAAAATCTTGAATGAGGCATAAGGAAAAGTGAGACAGGTCTCTCAGGGGTCTTCAGGCATGTTTGATGACCTTGTCAAGTGCAGATGACTTTTAGAGATTATATTTTTTGGAAGAATTATTTCCAGACTTTCCACCTGATGTTCTTGGAATGAAATTGAGCAGATTTATTACTTTTTTCTTCTTTTAGAAACTGTTGAAAGTGAAAGTTTCATTTTGAATGTTAATCTGACTGTGGTTTTTCACGCCACAAGTCACTTTCTTTCTGAATTTTCAAGTTATTCCGTGTAATTCAAACTAGCACCGTGAGAACTTTGAAATTGATTGATAATCCGTTGACTTGTGCGTCTACTGTAATGAATGACAATGTCAAACAATTTACAGGCATATCTCAATGTTTCAAAACAGAGATATTTAATTGTATCATATTTCCCCTTACAGTTATTAGTACTGTACAGAAATTCCTCTGAGATTCTTTAGAGGAAGAAAATTAAAAATATCTTTTGCACAGTTATTTTTTCCAATCTCAAACCTAAAGTTATCTCTAAAGAGATAAGATTATACCATTAAAACTAATTTGTTAAAGCATTTAGTACTTTGTAGGTTTTTGAATTCAGGGGAGCAGTGCAATGCAACACACTTAATAAATCAGGAATATTGCAGAGCTGCATTCCAGACTAGGATTTGCATAATCCGTATTATTGGAGATAAATCCCTGATGACCTGGAGGTTTAACAGCTTCTCTAGTCAAGCTGACAGCAGATGAAATTAACAGAATGTAATTTTTAGCTGGAGGCACAGGCATGATCCTTACATTGGATTATTTCTTTATTGGAGATGAAGACATTTCAGTCCCACTCAAATTCACATCACGTAAGTGTAAACCTGTCAAAGAAATTTGGCCACAGTGTCAGCTGTGGTAGGCAAGGTAATGTCAAGAGAGAAGCCTCACCCCTCAGTCTATGTATGTCTTGGAAGTTTACACAACACAATGCTGAAAATAATACCATAATGGGAAATATTTTCTATACATGTTAAGCATCATTTCTGTGGGACTGTCACATCAAAAACATGAAGATAGAGTAAATCTCATTAGGAGCATCAGGTCTAAGACATGGGTGGGCAGAGATGAAGGTGGGGTGTTGATGTAGTGTAGAAGTTGTCCTCTGCTGGAGCGTGGAGAAACAGGCATCAGGTGCTGTGTGGGATGGGGGGCTTCTCCACCCCACCCTACTGTGCCTCAGGGAAACAATCAGTTCTTTTCAGCTCTTGACCAAGAAAAGTCCTGGATGTAGCTGGCAGAGTAGAGCATATTGTTGACACTTTTTTTAAATCAAAATCATCCTTTGTCCTTGTTGATTTTTCTTCACCACAAATCGACAGAAGCAGCAGGAAAAGTTTGGGGGAGATGAAAGAAAAATGTTGGTAAAAGGAACATATGACTGCTGACTTTGAGCTGAATGACCTTCCTATCGAACCTCTGGTATGAGAGATATCATTCGGCCAGGATTTACAGGGAGTGTGTCGTTCTAGAACACTGAGCCCGGCTAAATTTCACGTATGCAGTAAGGAATTTTCTGTTTCTCATCATGATGCCCGACTCTTCTGGAAGTCATGAGTTGCATTCAGTGATTTAAGTGCGATTGTGATGCGTACTAAATGTAGGAGGAGGTACATTGTGGAGTGTTTGCAGGCGAGACACACAGACACATGTGGAACAGAATGAAAAATGCCAGGCCAGGTGATGCTCAGCTGAGAGGGGAGGAGGTCCACGTGGTCCTGCACCGCTCTTCAGGGGACGAGACAGAACACGTGCTCTGGCTTATTAAAATACCATCTACAGAGCTATTAAAATAGGGTTTTTTTTTTCTGTAACTGTTTAATAACGATTATGAGGACTGATTACACATTGACATAAATGCTAAAGCTGAATTGAACAATATTTTTCATCTTCTATGATAAGCTTATAGCTTCAGCTGTGTGCGATGGGCGTCTATGTGAGATTCCAAAGAGACCTGTTGAGCTGCAAGAACAGCAATGATGCAGGTGAACGACGGAACTTCCAGACATGCTGTCGTGGACAGATGTAGGTGTCCATTACCTATCCCTTTGGATTAGACTGAGTTCCATTGACTACCTGTACCTTATACAGTGTCTGACATCGTTACGCTGTTGCTTTCGGGTCCGTATGAAAAAGCTCTCCGTAAGATCGGTTGATTGGAGAACAGAGACGAGCACAGAAATGAATCAGCTGATAGCAACGAAAAAGATAAACAGTTCCTCTGAATCATGGGGCATGGATTAAGAATGGATAATGTAGATATTGTTCAATTTCTAGCTGAACCAGCAAACGATTACTATCCAGGTACGTTTAGGAGAAAATGCCAGCAAATACCTCATGGTTGGTTCCAGTGCCAATAAGAAGTCAAAACCGGTGCAGGTAAGCTAAGAAGGATCATCTTCATCTGAGTCATCCGCTCTGAGGACTTGGACACAAATGAAGCTCCAGAAAATAATTGTGATCACGGTGTTAAAGGTGAGGTTCATGATCATCACAGGGTGCAACATATTGCCAGTCTTGCTGTGTCCCGTCTGACTTGGTGACTGTCCCTTCACGTCCTGGGTGACACTTTGGACAACACCTACTTTTTCTTTCTACTGGTCAAGCACCACCCCCCACCCCATCTCCCTCCTAATGCCTGATCTAGCTCATTATCTCCATTCAGATCAGCTTATCTCATGGCCTCTTCTCTGTGGTCTTGCTATATGTAGACTGCCTCCTTCTGTCACTACCTTGAATTGCAAGTTTCTTATATGCAGGCGTCTATGTACACTGCCCCCTGCTGTAAGTACCCTGTATTACAGGAGCCCAAAATGTACCAAGTGTTATTGTAAGATTTTCCAAAGTATACACTCTCAAACAGCAAGAAATGGTCACTTATTCAGTTTAAATATATGTGTGTGATTAAAAAACTTAACCACTAGGAGAGGTGACCCCAGGTCACCCGTTAATCTAGGATTTTCAGTAAAAACCTCACCGTTTCACAACGCCAAAGTGTTCAGAAAATGCCAGCTGCTAAGATATTAAAATGTAAAAAAAAAAATCTCAGGCAGAAAAAAATTCATGGAGCAGATATGGATTATGACACTCATATTTCCTTCACATATTTTCATCAAAGGCACCTGGACCTTTGAAGATGTACTGATTAATAACCTGTAATGGTACAGCTGTCGTGAGCTTGACATCTGTTTGCCCTGCAGCTAAATAAGGTTATATTCAAGCAGCCTAGAAGAGGCTGATCTCTACTTTATTTGCCTAGAGCGTCCCCTCTAACCTCCTCTTAATGCTACAAGCACTAGCAAAACGTCAGTCAGCTAATAGAGTTTCATTGTTATTACATAATAGTATCTTAAGGGCTACCGTGGCTTGTCAAAGTTACTCGGCAGCCTGATTGAAAATGCCATGAGCACAGGCAGCACCCAAGTGGCCGTGGTTGACATCCACGACACGTAAGAAAGGGCTGTTTCACTGGTCAGACAGCAGTTTAGAAATGGCAGAGAGGAGTCAGCTGTCTAATAGAATATAACTTCACTAATTCCATTACTGACTTATCACTAAGATGACGATAAAAACACCGTATCAAGTTATGTAATACTGTAACTAATAATAAGACCTACCAAGAATAAAATGTCTGATCTGATTCACTCATTACATATGTATGCTCGGCAAATAAATGCAATCCTCTTAAACATAATCTCCATTCTAATCCGTCATACGGACGCACTTCTAAATAAATCAAAACAAGATTACAGACCAATTACTCAAAATTAAATTCATGAAACATATTCTGCTTTACAAATAGTCATGTACCTTTTTATTAGTTTTAAGCTGTAGCTTGTGCCAAGTCCTTAAGTAACATACTGAGTGACTCTTACATTCAAGACGACTTCAACAACAGTTCAGGCGGATGGGAAACCAGCACACAGGATGCATTGGGAAGACCACTTAGGATGAATGGAAATTTACACATTTTTTAATCTGCGGTTTAACTTTCCATAACAGATAACAGCTAAGTTATGTTCACTAAACAAGGTAGGAGGAAGAAAAGAAAATCTGAACATATTTACCCCTGAAAAGTGGAAGAATGTGGCATTTTTCCTGTCCTTTGTAGTTAAAATATGCTATTTTGACACAAACATGTTTACTACTCATTAATACATGAAAAAAGATTACTGTTGTTTGAATGCTGCCCGAATATTGGTATATTCTGAGCTTCAGATAGTGGGGAAAAAAAAAAAAAAAAAAGATCTTTCCTGCCCTCTGCTGGCCCAGCTGATGAAAATCACTTCGCGCAAAACAAAAGCAGGCGCGCGGGAATAACAAAAAAAAAAAAAAAAAAAAACAGGGTTAGTTCAACCGTTAACAAACTTAGACAACAGTTTAAAAGCAGGCTTGGGCAGATTACCCAAATTCATTCTGCCGCTGCATAAAGTATTCACAGAAGAGCGCGCGCACCTCCTCTGCCGCTGGGTCATCTGCAGAGGCGGGCAGTGGATCAGATGGCTGTGGACGTCTGTCTCGGCTAACCTCCTCCAGCCACTCGTCCAAGAAGGCGTCTCGGTGCACCTCGCACACGTTGTGAAGGATGCAGCAGGCCAGGCTCATGGTGGGCACCAAATCCAGGCCGCAGTCGTTGCGCCTGCACAGGCACTGCCAGCGGGCCCTGAGCCGCGTAAAGGCGGAGTCGAGGGCACCGCGTGCGCGGCTCAGGTGCTGATTAAAGGCCCGTTGACTGGCTGTTAGTGGCGGCGGTTCCAGGTAGCTCTTGAGTAGCCACCCTTGCAGCGGGTAGGCCGGGCTGCCCAGGAGGACGTAATTAAGCAGCCGGCCCATGAAGGGTCGGGGCGGCTGCGGGGACAGGGCACCTTCGCTAGCCGTCGCCCACAGCGTGGAATTCTGCAAAATGGCCAAGTCTTCGGTGCTGCCAGGGAAGCCGGCACACACGTCCCAGAACTGGCCCAGCCCGTTGACGGCGCCCTGCAGCACCACCGACAGCCAGCCGGCACTGTTCCAGCAGTCGATGGTGTTACTAGAGGGGGCGATGATGGGCACGTGTAGACTGCCGACGGCACCCACGCAGTGTGGGAAGCCCCAACGCCGCTCGAAGGTGCTAGCCACCTCATCCAGCTCCTGCATGCTGGGCTGCTTCAGGTAGAGGGGGCCCAGCAGCGCCGCAACAGCATGGCAGACATCACGTACGCATTTGCACACCGTGGAGCGTCCCATGCCGAATAGCTTGCCGATGGTCCGGTACTCCACGTTGGTGGCCAGGCGCCAGAGCGCCACAGCCACACGTTTCTCCACGGGCAGCGCCTGGCGGAAGTGCGTGTCCTGCTTTGCCAGCCGCGGCTTCAGTTTGCCGCACAGGAAAAAGAAGGTGTCCTTGCTCATGCGGAACTTCTCCAGCCAGTCACGCGGCTGAAACTCGTTCATCACCACCCTCTCCCACCAGTCCGTGCTCTCGATCTTGCTCCACACTCGCCTGCGGTGGTTACAGGTACAGTGTCTGCTGCATGCAATCAGCATCTCGGAGAGGGGAGAGGAGACAGATTGTGAACAGACCTGGAGTGGAAATGTCAAGATTTACTGCTATTCAAAAGTGTCTGTGCACCTTGTAAGAGGACACTTCGATCACACATGCAAGGACAGTGCCACGAGATATGAATGTGATGAAAAAAACAAAGAAACAAACAAACAACAGCAGAACGAGGATGTTCAAATGAAAATTATGTTCAAGGTCTTTGAAATTTCAGAGTTTAGTTGTGGCTGAATTCCTCTAGATGTAGCAGTAGACTTTGGAGCCCCAGGACGGATCGGACCAATCAGTTATAGGACATGAGAAAGAGGTGATGGGGAGGTAGAGAGATGCAACGAACGGACAATCTGTGAGGTACAGCCCTTGTTTAGGGATGTGAATTTGGGGCGACGTTTTAAACGAAATCGCCTAACCTTTGCTGAGTTGCTCTCATCATCAATTACTGTGAAACAGTAAATGCATTGATTAGACTGCCAGATTCAGACCTTTTCATTGCCCTGGCTGCTAACCTCTGGACAGAACGATATATGCATGTTCACTTTCTTTCCTGAACCTTTCCTCTGACACATGCTCCCCACACACCCTACTGGAAGCAGTGACACGACCCAGTTGGATGAACGGAACCCGGTGCGTTACAGATTTCCTTGGGGGTGCCTTTACCATCAGCATCCTCCGCTGTCTCCGGAGGAGATGCCGCCGGTGCGCCACTCGCCTTCGCACCTCGTTGCGCCTTTTCGCCTCGGCGTCGCTCGTGTCCCTCCTGCGCTTCATGAGCAAATACGTGAGCAGGAAGGCGAGCGGCCGCAGCGCTCCTTCGCCGGCCATTTTCGAGCACGGCGGAGCGCAGCCGGGTTATCGGGGGGTGGGGGAGAGTCAGCCTGGCGGCGGCGGGGCTGGGGGAGCACCGACGTGATCACAGGAAGTGAACCGGCGAGGAGCGCCGCTCCTCTGGGCTGATAATCTCCTCACTAGGTGCCTTTTGATCGCATGAACTCCGTTATTTGGACGCGGTTGTGCCCACGTTGATTTCCACTTACATGCCCGCCTGTACGAATGCCTAAAGACCAGCGTGATCGCTGACGTTGATTAATATTTTAATGACAGCCAGCCGTCCCTAAATCTGTCCTCTCGATAACCCTGGCACATGATTACGAATGTTTAACACTGAAAGCAAACTTTGACACCAGTCAGGCACTAGCAAAATGGTAAGCGGTGCCTATGTAACTAGACACCAAGGTAATACCGCACTGTGGCTGCAACTGTCCGCCTTCGAGCTTTGTCCCTTTCTGAAAAGTTAGAATACAAAAATTCACTCTCACTGTAGGGTTATTTATTCTGACTGTTTTATGAATAGGTGCACAGAAGCGATTACTACACTGAAAAGGGCATTTCCTGGAGAAAATGCGTGTGATTGCTGGTTTCATTAGCTATGGAAGGATGGAGGGATGAATGAAAGAATAGAAGGGCGAGGGATGAGTGGCATCAGTATGAAAGTAGTCAAGTGCTGTACT
>JAACJT020000036.1:2960757-2974546 GCA_009936485.2 Gymnarchus niloticus
GGATGAATGAAAGAATAGAAGGGCGAGGGATGAGTGGCATCAGTATGAAAGTAGTCAAGTGCTGTACTTTTGCTGTAGAATACGTATACCAAGTCTGGTGACTCTAGCCTAAAAGACGAAGGAGCGGTAAAATCAACGAGTTGTAAGGGGAGGATGGAGGGATGAATGAAAGAATAGAAGGGCGAGGGATGAGTGGCATCAGTATGAAAGTAGTCAAGTGCTGTACTTTTGCTGTAAAATATATATACGAAGTTTCATGAATCTTATAATATTTCAATACAATTCTTATAGTTTGAGGATGGAGGGATGAATGAAAGAATAGAAGGGCGAGAGATGAGTGGCATCAGTATGAAAGTAGTCAAGTGCTGTACTTTTGCTGTAGAATACGTATACCAAGTCTGGTGACTCTAGCCTAAAAGACGAAGGAGCGGTAAAATCAATGAGTTGTAAGGGGAGGATGGAGGGATGAATGAAAGAATAGAAGGGCGAGAGATGAGTGGCATCAGTATGAAAGTAGTCAAGTGCTGTACTTTTGCTGTAAAATATATATACGAAGTTTCATGAATCTTATAATATTTCAATACAATTCTTATAGTTTGAGGATGGAGGGATGAAATAGAAAGAAAGAAAGAAAAAGAGGTGGGGGCTTGTAGTATTGACCAGGACTTGTGTAGTAAGTGTGGAGGTACTGTATTCTTTCGAAAATTGACCATATGGGAGCGCTTTGAAAAATCTCCCATTCAAATGGATGAAAAAAATGGATAGAAAGAGGGATTAAAAAAGAGGGATGCGGGTGGAATATCAAAGAAAAACCAGAAGAGATATGTGTGAGAACACGGCGTGACTGCTGTGACCAACAATCACACAATCACAGCTTGCAGATAAGTGAAGTTCCAAACTGTTCCAGAGACAATTCCATTCCCGTTCGATTGCGTTCCATTCATGGAACGCGGACTATTAACGTCGTCTATAAATTAGGGCTATGGTGTCATGGTTACACTCAGTTAGCGAACCCGCTTAGCAGGCACGAGCTAACGCACGGACGCTCATCGGCACACCATCAGGTAACGGTCGGTTTCCATGACAACAGAACGTGGCCTTTTTTTGTATTGATTCAAATATTACTACGTCAGCACGCCGGCTCCCAGAATGCACCGCGCCCCGCACAGAGCGTAGCAGACCTCCTTACCGTCGTCCATGTTACAGCGACGCTGCGGAAGAATAAGAGAAATTTAAACGAAGTGCACCGTGGAGATTAGCGAAGCCGTAGCCGGTTGATGCCGTCGGCATAGTTAGCTCGGCTGCTTTGTGTTTTTAGTCTGTTTTATCGAGAGACGCTCGGCCCTGTCGAGTCTACCGGGATCGGCGGTCCCTGAGCGGAGGTAGGCGACAGCTGGCTCGAAACCATCATATTAGCCGTTTAACTTTATTAAATATCATAAATGCGCCTGTTTTATCTCCTGATGTTCGCTTAATGCCGTCCCCGTGGGCTAAAATGACGATTCCACTGTGGGGAAGACGTGCCGAAACGTGTGCGGTGTGTTTTTTGTTGTTGTTGTTGTTGATTTTCGAGCTGCTCTTGTTTATTTCGCATAACTAATCGGCGGTGATTAAATGATGCTCTCCCTCCGCGTGTCTCCGGTTTTTATCTCAATTGCTCGTTTGTGGTCGTCAGAGAAAGTGTTTGATCGTCTTGTGAGGGGGACAGCTGGTAGGTGCTGCCGCTCTCCTAATGGCTGGGGATACGATGACAGCTGAATTTCGTACACCGAACAGCCTGTTTTTCTCCCACTAGACATTGATTTGGCCCCAGACTGAGTTTGTTGGTGTTTAAGCTTAAAACGTGCAGACGTCAGTGTGCAGGGCCGAGCTGATTGCATTTCATCCGCAAGGAAAACACAGACAGCTGTCACCCTGGAGCAGTGACTTCAGATGCACACATGGCGCTTTAAAAGTTGACTTGCTACTGCTGGAAGAACTTGTCGCTTCACTTTAAAGAGTTCTCTTCTTTTTTTTTTTTTTGGGAGTAACTTTAGAATGGGAAACAGGTAACTGGTGTCTGGGGACAGCTGGTGGAAAGACATCTGTGTGTGTTTCCCCTTTTGCTGGTTTCGGAGTAGAGAAGCACGATGTGATTGACATAGCTTTGCAGAGGCTTGCGATGGGCACTGTGCAGGATCTTAGAAACCAAGTACTCGATAGGTGCGGCCCTCAAAAACGACGTGCCCTCCTCCTCTATGCTCATACCTGTGTTTGTCATGAAGATTGCTTAGTCTCTGCTGCAGAGGACATGTGAGAAAAGGACGATGTGAACGGGATGCAGTCTTTATATTGGTGTAACGTGGTTGTTTTTGTCTCCCCTCCATGTATGCAGACAATCGACTTCCACCTGCCCTGTCCTGCCAGTCCCGCTGTGTTGCCATCTCCCTCCGCCCGGCACGTTCCCTCCCATGCAGTCTGCCATGGATCAGGATTACGAACGCCGGCTGCTGCGGCAGATCAACATCCAGAATGAGATTCCTAGTCCTATTGTGAGTTTTTCCTACAGATTGCTGTCCCCTGTGACTCAGTCTTGTTCCTGTTTACCACAAGGTCATGTGAAACAGTCGCAGAGGATGTATGGCTGCTTTAAACCTGTGACCCTATTGCAATTATTACCTCAGTAATGGCCAGTCAGTTGTTGCATTTGTATATTTGCTTCTCCGTGGAATTATCGCTGATGCACAGTTGGGCAGAGCCATGTGTTAGATGTTTAGAGGGATGTAGGTTGGGTTTTTCCAGGAAAGTTAAATAGCACTTCTTAAAGCTGAAATCATACCTCGCTTTTCCGTGTTCCATGAGAATCGAGCGTGCAGACCTTTGTACTTGTACCATATTTTTCCGTGTACGTTCATGGTCAGTGGCGATGGTATTCCACCAGACCAGCAGAGGGCACAATGAAACTTCAAGTAAAAGCGGAATGCGTCCTTAAGCTGCGTCAAAGTCGAGTCGCATATGTGTGGATACCTTCGCACCTCTTTGCACAGTCTGCTCCTTCTTCATTGATATCGAACCTTTTAAATTTGCCGCCATCTACTGGATATTCCCAGCAGTGCACTAATTTATTCCTGGCACATGCACAGTCGACATGGGCCAATGAGCAAACTGTCTGCTACAAAAATCCAGACTGCATGCGCACGGACACCACTGATGAAGAAATTTACGTCACTCTCACTGTTCGTGGACCGTAATGGAGCATGGAAGAGTGAAGTGTGAATGGGCCTTAAGTCTGCCTCTTACACTGGCCTCCATCCAAAACCTAGCCAATGGTGACTCATTATCTTCACGACAGTGATGTTCTTACGACTCCCAGCTCTGCATCACCTTGTCGCTGGGGCTGAAATGGGAGGGTCCCGTCTTTGATAGAATGATGTCCCCGCCCTGGGGTACTTGACGATTCTCTCCTTCCTTTAGGATGTGAGAGCCAAATAGGCATAGTGCAGAGACGACACTCTCATTGCTGTGTATTGAGCTGTTTGTCTTCTTCCTCTCAGAAAGCGACTGAAGTGATGCGCTCTCTGGTGCCCACGAACTCTCCGCTGGCCTCTCCCAGCAAGCACGGTGACAGGTTTATTCCATCTCGTGCCGGCGCCAACTGGAGCGTCAACTTCCACAGGATCAATGTGAGCCCCTCGCCGTCAGATCTCTGCTGTCAGATCTCCCATCTCTGCTTTTAGCCTCTGTCATTCATCAGCTAGCTGCACGGCAGTTTAGTGTTACTTGATTGTTCTGGTTTGGCTTGAAATGTGTCAGCAGATTTAATACTGGGGAAATTCCTGTTTGCAGGAGAATGAGAAATCACCCAGTCAGAACAGGAAAACCAAGGATGCGACGTCTGATACCAGCAAAGGTACCCCCCCCCCCTTCCCCCCACAGTAATCCATTTGCTAGTTCTGTACATGTCAGCTATGTGAGCATTTCTACAGCACATATCTGATGTCTCCTCCTCCCCAGCGGACGGACTGGCCTACTCCGCCTTACTGAAGAATGAGCTGCTTGGAGCCGGCATCGAGAAGGTGCAGGACCCCCAGACGGAGGACCGGCGTCTGCAGCCCTCTACGCCTGAGAGGCGGAGTCTTTTTAGAGTCAGTGGAGCATCCCCCACTCACCACCACCCCTCCCCCCAATCTCAAAATGCTGCTGTTCTTACGTGGTCTCCTTCTGTTTGCACCGTAGTACTCGTTCGGAGCCAAGCGTTTCACGCCCGACGATGGCAACAGCATCTCGCCATACTCCTTATCGCCCGTCAGCAGCAAAAGGTCAGCCATGAGTGAAATGTGTTCCCTAAGCCATAATCCCATTGCAGAATCACGTGACGTCATATAATGTTACCCCTGTTACGACTGCACTCCATAGTCATAGACGCTGTACATGTGATGATTTATGGGTGGACATTAAGCATGAAATAGCCTAAGATATGTACCGATACTGTATCACTGAGCTGTCTGTTTCGTGACGCCCCGTCCTGCAGCCAAAAGCTCCTGCGGTCGCCCCGGAAACCCACCCGCAAAATCTCCAAGATCCCCTTCAAGGTGCTGGATGCCCCAGAGCTGCAGGACGACTTCTACCTGAACTTGGTGGACTGGTCGTCCCTGAATGTGCTCAGCGTGGGCCTGGGTACCTGTGTCTACCTGTGGAGCGCCTGCACCAGCCAGGTACGGCCCATCTTTAATCCTGAGACACTCTAGACTGTCGCATGCCTGCAGTGGCCAGCACACCTGATGGGAGGAGTTTCCTGTCCCGATACCTTGGATTTTACGACTCCTTAGGCGGTGGACTTTAGGACCACGAGGGTTCAAACATCTGTTTCTTAACTGTGTCCTTCCTGCTTCCAGGTGACGCGACTGTGTGACCTGTCAGTGGAGGGGGACTCCGTCACGTCCGTGGGGTGGTCTGAGAGGGTGAGTGTTATCCGTTTCCCTTGTTGCCTGGTGGGTGTGTCTGTCATGTGACATTCTGACAAGTGTATCATTTTCTAGGGTAACCTGGTTGCCGTGGGTACGCACAAAGGCTTCGTTCAAATCTGGGATGCGGCTGCTGGCAAGAAGCTCTCCATGCTGGAGGGGCACACGGCTCGTGTCGGTGAGGCCCGGCGTGCTCTTCCTCCCTCCTTCCCTTTGTATCTCCAGGCTTCCGCTTTACTTAACCCCTTCTCCTCGGCAGGCGCGCTGGCGTGGAACGCGGACCAGCTGTCGTCAGGCAGCCGCGACCGAGTCATTCTGCAGCGGGACATCCGCACACCGCCCCTCCAGTCGGAGAGGCGCCTACAGGGCCACCGCCAGGAGGTGTGTGGTCTCAAGTGGAGCACGGACCACCAGCTGCTGGCCTCTGGGGGCAACGACAACAAGGTGAGCCCATCTGGGTGCTGTATTGACTTTATTTGGGGGCTTTTCTTGTGTGCTTTTTTTTTTTTGATCCCGGTTTTTTCTGCCCTTTATCACTTCCCTATCGAGTGATCCCAGGTGCTGATGTTCCCCCCTCTTTCCTCAGTTGCTGGTCTGGAACCACTCCAGCGTTTTGCCCGTGCAGCAGTACACAGAGCACCTCGCGGCCGTGAAGGCTATCGCCTGGTCTCCACACCAGCACGGCCTGCTGGCGTCGGGCGGGGGCACCGCTGACCGCTGCATTCGCTTTTGGAATACGCTGACGGGCCAGCCGCTGCAGTGCACCGACACAGGCTCTCAGGTCTGCAACCTGGCCTGGTCCAAGCACACCAATGAGCTGGTAAGCAGAAAACAGCATCTTCTTTTTTTTTTTTTGTCAATTTGTTTAAAATATCTATGCTGTTGATAATGCTTGTCTCAGAAGGGGGGTGGAGGGGAGGCAACGTGACGATGAAAAGACTAAAATAGAATGACAACAAAAAAAACACAGTAGTAATATTAAAAATGAAAAGTGCACTGTACGAATGTTCGACAGTCAGTCCAGGCATAAATAAATATTAATTCTCCCGAACATGGGGAGTGAGATTCATCTGTTTCGGCACTTAACGGCTGTGCCTCCCATCTTCAGGTGAGCACTCACGGCTACTCTCAGAACCAGATCCTGGTGTGGAAGTACCCCTCGCTAACTCAGGTGGCCAAGCTGACGGGCCACTCCTACAGAGTCCTCTATCTGGTAGGAACCGCCCGCTGGGCCTAGGGAGCTCCTTGGGGGGGCGGGTGGCGATTATTCTGTACTGTGCCACAATAACTTGTTTGGTTTTAGATGACGAATGGGTGGGACTTCTCATTCTGCAGGCCATGTCACCAGATGGGGAAGCCATTGTCACGGGAGCTGGAGACGAGACTCTGCGCTTCTGGAATGTGTTCAGCAAAACGCGTTCGACGAAGGTACTGGCACTTCTGGGCCTCTTTTCTCGATGTGGTGAACTTGTCTCCCTCAGTCTCTGGTTAAAATGGCGCCCTTGGGAAACCCCCTCAGTAAAAGTCCTCTTTCCTCCCTTATAGGAATCCGTTTCTGTTTTAAACCTCTTCACCCGGATCCGGTGATACCGCGCTGGTTTTTCGGGGCAGCAGAATGACTTCTGGATGCCAGGATGCTGATACCAGAACAGAGCCATCATTAACCCCTTGTCCCCCTGAGAGGAACAGAGAGAAGCGAATCCTTCTCCCTCTTCTTTTTGTTTGTTTACGAAAAGACTTGAATTTGGGACAGCCAAATACATATTCAAAGGAATTTGTCTTTTTTTTTTGTTAAATGTACAGTTCTCTTTTATTTTGGTGTATCGTTGTGTGTGTGTGTGTGAGCGCACGCATGTCTGCGTGCGTGTGATTTGCGTGAACGGACCTTGTAATGGTGCAAACCCAGTTACCTTGAAATCACAGGGCCTGAATACTGGTGGTTAAAATTTTATTTCTCTTGTAGCTATGTGCAAGATTTTTTTTTTTTTTTTTAATGTGGTGGAACCAGGTAATTTACACCGGAATATGCTGGACGGCTGTTTTTTAAAGTCTCAGTGATAGTCCAGTTGTATTGCATTTTGAAAATCAGGGAATTGGAACTACAGAGGACCTAAAACCACTATCAAAATTCAGCTCTAGAAAAGGGGGCATCTAAAAGCACTTCGTTTTAAAACAGAAGTGAATTAGGAGCTGGGCGATGTGGCTAACCAGCCTGAATGAGAATTCTTTTTTAGTTAAAATTTGGCCATTTGTTTTGGAAAGATAATATTGAGGCTGTTCATGTTTCACGCTAGCTTTGGGTGATCACTGAAATTCTTGGTCTTTTAAAAGTGTTTCTCTCAGTCTGTTTGACCTTTAAATGGCCTGTCTGCAGTCACGGCTTTCCTGATGCACGTCTGAAACAGCATCTCTGCACATGTTACAGTGATTCACCCAGGAACATTGCATTATAATTCCGTGGGTATTTGAGTATCAGCTAATTAATGTTTCTGTTTTTCTGGAGTTAAATCATCAGACAGTAGGATAATAAGAACATAAATAACATCTGTGTTTCTTTTGTGTGTTTTGCTCGTTTTGCGTTTGCTTGGATGACATTTTACTGTTGGAATAAATGTTATTTATTTGACATGTGGACAGTGTTACTATCTGGATTGAATGTTAGAGCAATTTCCACACCGATAATCTACCCTTTTCTATATCTTAAGTTTTTCTTTTGGTTTCTCTTCTTAGCAACAGCGAAAATCATAACTGCCAACTTGAACAGCTTAAAGAATGTTTAACATAATATCAAAGAATTTATGGACATGTGAAAATAAATTCTAATTTTTGGCCCATGTTTGTTTTGTGTAGTGTTTTGTGGTTCACACATCCCATTCTCACTTCTATCACCTTTTTCTTGACTTCAAATTCGTTACGTGGATGGCTTATGCCTTCATTTACAGCTGTTTTAGCCATCCTATTATTTTGAGAAATAAAATCGGTAAGGTTACAGGTCAAATTCACCAGCCCAGTTTACTTCAACTCAAAAACAGGCAGAAAAAAAAAATCAGAATAGTAAAATTTCATGTAGCTTGTAAGAATGTTCAGAAAGAAGGAACATGAGAACATGTAGTATGGTATATACACTATATTTAGCTATTCAATGAAGCATTTCAGTAACACTGGGTAGTTTTACTAAAGAGTCCTACTCACATTTTGTATTTTGTTTGAACTTTGGAAGAAAAAAAAAAATCTCAACTCATTTTCCTTATTCTGCCCATAATGAGCACAATGCCTGCTTTCTGTCAATGTTTCCTGCACTGTAGTTCACTTTGTGGTTGCTGTACCTAGGGCATCTGGATCTTCTATTATAATGCTCTCTCTATTTGAAGCATCCCCTCTCAAATGTCTCTTCCTCATTTTCAGTATCACAGATTCATTTTTTCTAGCATTTATGTATGGCAAAAACCTTGACCCACAACCACATCATATATACAAATTCTGTACAGATATGTTTCACAACATATCAGTCTGACCACACTGCATGTGAGTTCCTGACCCTGAATGTGGAAAACAATTTCAGGGAGAAAACAGAGAGCCACCAATTTAAAAGTAGAAACAACGTGATTGGACGATTAAACAACTAAAGGCAGTGAACTACTTTGCCGCGTTATCGTTTAACCAAGAAAACTTCATTGCCCAGAATACACGCCGGCACCGGAAATGACGTCACGAACGCTCACGGCGGGAAGTTGGACGTGCCTTCAAAACATACGCAACTGCTTCTGTATGTCTTCGTGGTGCCGACATGACCTGCCGTGATCAGCAGTAGGCGGCTGTGCAGTGTCTCTTTCATGCCTGTCTTTATTTATGTGTCGCTTACAGCATGGCTGACCGGAGTCTTCCTCGGGAACTGAAACGGTGGGCGACAGAGGAGTTTAACGTACCGGCGCAGGACCTCCCACCTGACAGCTACTTCAAAACGTGAGTGATCTGACCTGCGAGAGGTGCAGACGCCTTATAGCAGAGCAGCAAGTCCACAGCTTTATTAGACGTGACGCCTGATGCTCCCCTCCTTAGGCTGTGTCTTGGACAAGGTGCCTCCATATGGAAGTATGTCACCCAGCACGTTTACCACCAGAGGTGAGGAACCAGGCCGGGTTGCTTCTCCCGTTTTTTGTTGCTTAATTTTAGCGCCCTCGCTTTGTTGCCTTGTACTTGAACCGCTCCTGTCGTTTTTTTTTGTTTTCTTTTTTCCCAGGAACGTCCGAATTATGCGTGGGAATCTGCACTGGTATCCTTTTCCTTAGCTAGACTGCGTTGCTGTGATGTGCTGCTGAAAGTGCCTTGATGGGTGTATGAAACACTCTCTTAAATCTAGCTGTATCTGGCTCACCACTCGGATGTTTGCTGAAGAACACACCAGTGACAGGATAGTGTGTGTGTGTGGTTTTTTTTTTTTTTTCCCCTTAACGGTCCTGACCTTTCAGGTACAACACACTGCAGGATAAAGAGGTGAGAAACAGGAGTGCATCGGCAATGATGGCCACTAGACCGTGCCCGTAACCGGATATGGTTTTGTGCAGAAGTGTGTGGACGTCCCATTTAGTGGCTTTACCCCTGCCCTCTAGGTGCAGCGGGCTGAGGGACTGAGTGAGGCAGCCAAGAGGGAGGGGCTAAAGAAAGAGATTGAGGAGCTGAGGGCGGAACTGACTCAGTTGGATGCCCAGATCAGTGGAGCTGAGTCCCAGCTTGTTGCTGAGGGTGAGGTCCGTCTGGGTGGTCTAGGGAGCCCCCCCCCCCACATGCATACACCATCCTGCTCACACCCCACACGCAGAGCTGCGGATGGATTTAAACCACAGGCTTTAGTTCTGAGGTTGTGCATCTCGCTCACTCTTTGTACTGCCGCCTGGGCTCTTGTGATGCCGTGTCCTCCTCTGCAGAGCGGTGTGTTAGCCGGAGCCGAGATGCCGACGCAGACAGCTGCCGGCGGGAGCTGCTGCTGCGGGCCTTCGGGCAGCGCTGCGTGGCAGAGCGCTGGTTACTCGAGCAGGACCGCCGTAGGGTCAGCGGTCACTGCCAGGTCCTGGGACAGCTCTCCAGGTGGGGGCTTTGCTCATTGTTACCCTTCAGACTCAAATCCAGCAGTTCTGAGTGTTTGATTTTTGTGTTGTGAAGCTGGTAACCCCCCACCCCCTTTATAGGAAGGCAGATGTGGAGCTGGTGTTTGGCTCTGATGACAGCAGTAGTGACAGCCTGAACTCTTTGGGTCCCGAGCCTCAGGTCCTTGTAAGTATCTCCCCCACGTGTCCGCACAGGTGCCAGTCTGCAGTTCAGGCTTCCTTACGTCGCACAGATTTCTCCTGGACGTTCTGGGGAGCTAATGGAGTTCCTTGCTACTCCTCAGCGTGCAGTGAGGGAGCTGGTAGACGAGAGGGTGCTCTTCTTCCACGGTCTTCTGGAGAGCGAGCTGAAGAGAGGGCCGTGTTCGGCAGCACAGTGAGTGTTGCTTGGCAGCTCACACACGAGCCCCCCCCCCCCGGGCCCTGCTTGTGGCTTCCTCTGAATTTGGCCATGGCTGTGATTCTTGTTTTCTCCTCTCAGCATATCCCGTGAGCAAAGGGGTGTGATTTTCCAGCACTGGCTGAGTGCAGTGGAGGTGAGGCCACAGCCCACAGGAGTCCCTGTAAATAGGTGGTCATTGATATGCACTCCTGGCTCGCAGCAGAAAGTGTGTGTAAATCAGTTGCAGTTTTCAAATGTAGCAAAGCTTTTTCTGTTAGGCACCACGTAAAGAAGAATGACTGTATTCAAAGTGTCACAAATTGATGAGTTACGGCTGTACAAAAACAAATGTCAGCCCATGTTGCTGTTTCTCTGCTTTGTGTTCAGGACTTGCTGCAGTCTCACCCTCCTAGCCATTTACTCTCTGCCCTGCACCACCTGGCCTCCCGTCAGCAGGTGTCCCTGCAGGAGAAGCTGGCTACTTTGGACGTTAGCCAGGAGGTGGCTGCACTCAGGTAAACCTACTCAAAGGATCACTACATTCAGAACTGTTAAGAACTCCCAGAATAGTTTACAAAGATGTTTACGATCGGTCCTCATTACTTTCTGGATTGGTACGTTCCATAAAATTAGATATGCATTAAAATATGCCTCACATGTCTTGTTAAGCCCACTTCATTCTTCAGTTTTCCGTGCTCCGTCACAGTCCAGGCACTGTGCGCGTGATGTATATTTTGTCATCAGGGAAGTGTTTTCAGATCGATGCGGTGTTAAGAACAGAGGTCGACCGAGAGAGCAGCAGAAGAGAGCATTTAATACGTAGGTCCAGAGGTACCCACACGTTTACAATTCGTTTCTCAAGAAGCAAAATGACGTATTCTGGTGTGTGAACTCGTGAAGAGGGATTGCCCAAACACAGGGGGAAAAAATGACAACTCGTGCAGGCAAGCTTCATTCAGACCGTGAGGACAACATATGCCCTCTGCTGGTCTGGTGGAATATCGTCGCTGCCGACCACGAATGTGTACGTACACTAACAAATGCAGTATGAACACAACGGTCCGTGTTCTCGTCCATGTGTGGATCGTGACGGAGCTCAGGAAGGTGGAGTATGAGCTAGGCTTTTAGCAGCTGAAGGATGGATAGATGGAAATTTTGAATATTGTTTGTTTGTTGTCATCTGCGCTGACATAGCCTATTAATGTGTGACTCAGGTATCGCTATGAGAGCTGTCACCTGCAGGACTTGTCCAGAGAGGAGGGGGAATTGCCGTCTGTGAAGTCACTCTTGCAGGTATTGGTTTGTTCCTTACAACATTCGTTCTGTGGTATTCCATAACCGAAATTTTAATGACAGGTTCACACTCTTGCCCCCTTTTATATAATTGTTTGTTTGATCCTGCATAGTAAATTAAGACAAGAATCCCCAGAAGGAACTGAAATTGTTCCCAGATGTTATTGTAAATGGATTGTGAAAATACATGCTTCGTAGAATGAGCACAGGTCCTTCTGAGCCTCGTGTCTCCCGGCAGTCGGCCTGGCAGGACGTGGAGCAGATCTTCGTGCAGCAGGCACTGACCCAGGCGCGTGTTCAGCAGCTGAAGACGGAGCTCGATTCCTGCAGGAAGGAGGCCGAACTGGACCTGCAGGACGGCGATGGCCAGACCGAGGCCCTGGTGAGGTACTCCAGTTGACCCTTCTCTTCTGATTCGCTGTGGAGGCCCTCTCTGTGGGTGCGGTACGACTGAGAAGCGCCAAACTCCCAGCTGTAGGAAGGGAACGTGTCTGTCGCCAACATCCCAGTGCCTGCTGGTCTGCTACAACTCTCCTGCCCCAGGACGGTGTTCGACCTGGAGCTGCAGTGCGTGATGATGGCTGCGTCACGGGACGGCATGCTGACGCAGTGCGAGCAGCTGGAGGAGCGCGTTAGGTGCAGGCAGGACGCCATCCAAAGTCTGCACAGCCAGTGGCAAAACATCATGGACTTTAGGCAACTTGTGGTGAGCCATATTGTCTGCTTTCAAATCCCGCCAAGGCGCTTACTGTTTCTGCGGTGTTCAGGGTGTCTAACATGGCTGATTAATCAGTGTTATGAATAGAATAGCTCCTGCAATCCCTCTCCCAGGAAATCGTCGTATTTAACAGGTCAATTTGCCGGCTTTAGATGTTCCTGGTGGTGCAGCTCGGTTTGCCAAGTTCTCCAGAACGTCCAAAAACTTGTATGTTAGACCATCACGGTGCTTTTAATCAGACTGGATTTTTCCTCCTTGTGGATCTAGGACAACAAGCAGGAGCAGATCAGGGGTCTGATCAAGGGGAACTCCATGGCCAAGACTGAAGCGTCCCGAGTCCACACTGAGGTGCTGTGGGCAATTGCTGTTATCTTGGGGCTGATAAGTCCAGCAGTGTGACACAGTTGTGGGAATCATTTTCCTTGTAATTTACTGCTGAATGACTATTTCTAAACGTTAGTTTGTGTGGTGGCAAAACATTTGCCCTTAGAATATACGTCTATATATTTCTTTTTTGACCCACCACCCCATCGTTAGGTCGGGCAGTTTCTAAAGGATAAGGTGGCTCCCTTGTGCCAGACTGTGGCAGAGGCAGTGGCCAATCTGCGGAACATGGTGTCCCAGGAGGTCAGGCAGATGGCAGGAGTGTCACTAGCTGCTCTCGATGCCAGGGCAGTTGATGGGTAAGAAGGGCATTGAAGGACCAGCCCTTTTCTTAAAACAGCATTAAAAATTGGTCAGTGGGTACCTTAGGTGTCATTGCATTGCCATACATTGGATTATCATATTAATGTGAGTTACCTGTAAGTTAAATGTTAATGATACCTGAGTAAATTCAATGTTTGAAATAATAAAAAAAAAAAAAAAAAATTTGTTTCAGTGTGCAACGAGTCCCAGCTGAATGGCTTTCAATTCACCGACTCCAGTCCGGAACCTTCCAAAACCTTTGCCAGATCTTGGCTTTCCCAATGTACAAAGTAAGCCCCCCCCTTCCTCCACTTGCTCTCCTCTCTCCATTTCTCGTGTTTTGTACTATTCATTAGCTCCCCCTTCCTGTCCTCCTAGGCTCCGGAGCAGCTCTGTGCCCAGGCCGTCTCCCAGCAGCTGGAACTGCGATTCTTACGCCGGCTGCTGCACCTATACTCAGCCTCACTGACCAGCCTGCAGAACCAGAGGGCCCAGCTTCCTGCCCCCGACCTGCCAAGTGAGGCTTCTTCCCATTCATGCATGATCCAGGAAGTGAATCTGAAAGGGAGTCTGACCCCTCTACACCCCCCCCCACCTTCTTTTTTTTTGGTTCCCCCTCACCCCCCCCCTCCCTCCCCGGCTTCCTCCCCCCCCCTCTCCT
>JAACJT020000036.1:2974646-2987755 GCA_009936485.2 Gymnarchus niloticus
CGGGGGCTACTTCCCCTCATGCAGGGTCCCCGGAAGGGATCTTGAAGGGGGTCTGCCCCCCCTCCACCCCCCCCCCCCTTTTTTTTTTTTTTCCCCCCCCCCCCCCCCATTTGTGTCACTGTGTTCAACTCTCACTCTGCCCTTCCAACCCCCAGCCCTCTTGCACCAGGTGCAGGAGGTGGATGAGGAGCTGCTGCAGTCTCTTCTACCTCGGGTTCGAGAGATGAGCCAGAGGACCTCCCAGGCCTTGCTCTATGCAGCAGAAGCCAAGACTGCTATTGCATACTGGTGAGCCCTGTAGCACCTTCCCTAGCCTGCATCATATATCTGAAGAAGCACTGTTGGTGCAGTTGAGTGTCAGTGTGGCAGATATCTCCACTTGACTTCTTCCCATCTCCCTTTTCTTGGTTCAGTTCTCATCATCCCTGTCCTTTCTCCTCTGTCTGCAGGTGGGAACAGCCAGCCCAGTTCGCCCTGCCGGAAATGACGGCAGGGGGTCTGACTTTGCAGCAGTGGTTACAGAGATGGAGGCTAGCAGCCAAAGCCTTGGAATGAGTTCCTCTCGATGCCAATCTGGATTTGGACAGAGATGACCTCAACCAGACCCTACAGCGGTTGCTTTTAGAGTGTTTAATTCACTTGGCTTATTTGTGTCAAAAATATTTTGCACACAGCTGCTCCCTCTTCCCAATTTATTGAAATAAACTGAATGAATCATTACTTGTGTACTGTGTATGAGTTCCTTCCTACTATTGTCAAGCTTTTGCTTTTAGCGACAAGTAATAGGCAGCGCAGTTCATCCACATAACGCATGAAATCGTATCACTCCCTACGGCAAAGATGGAAATAGAAGATTATTTTATGTTTAAAGGAAGATGATGCGCAGTCCGTTGCTATCGTGACCGATAATCGACTGGCCACTTCTTTGTGCGCATGCGCAAGAGTATGGCTCGTAATCCGGCTAGGGGCGCGCAGGCGCACTGCGGTTCCCTGTTTTACATGCATTTCCGGACGCCCAGTCTACACAGCTGCCGCCGAATTTAAAGAGACAGGAGCTATTAGTAATTTGTAAAAAAATTTTTCCCTTTTTTTTTTTTTTTTTAACCATTGTCTCAGACCTACTTTTTTTTTTTTCTCCACTGGCTTCGTGAGTGGGGACAAAAAGGGTAACGTGGGAGGAGCTACGCGGTAGCTAACTCTAGAATGGCGTTTTAAAGAAAGTGGTCCCGTTTAAAAGTCAGATTTCTCGGCGCTAGCTGGCTAGCTAACGGCAGCCGCAGCTTTCTTTCAGCTTGCTGGCGCGAGAGCGCTAACTGGCTAACAGGCTAATCTGGAGCGGAGCGGCAGGAGTGGGGGCGACGAGACAATGGCGAAAATACAGACGCACAGCACCGTGAAGCAGATCAGCCAAGTGCAGGAGAAGGCGTACGTGGTGCAGAAACAGGTCCAACAGCAGCACTTTCAGAAACTGAAGGTAAGCGGCGGCGTCGGGGGGCTGCTGGGGTGGCTGAGGAGGGGGGGGGGATAGGAAGAGAGTTGAAGTCCTGCGGTGTCCAGAGCCATTTTGTGCTTCCATTTCAGCACCAAGAGGAGAAAGCGACTACGCGCTTTTCTTTATCAGGCTGCCCGCCGCGATGTTTTATTGCCCCCCTCCCCGAGTGGACGTAGGTGGCCGCGGGGTAGCTGCTACAATGTTACTACACGTCTGCGCGGCGCTACTTTGTCTCTTCCTGACGCCGCGTCGGCTCCGTGGCCGAAAAGCCCAGTAAATATGACTTGTGCTCCATGCCGAGTGTTCCAGTGTGTCACTGCGACCCCGGAGCCCATGACTGCCTTCACTCCTCGGTGTGTGTGTGTAGCTGGGCGGTGGGCAGCGGCCGGCAGAAGAAAGCACGGTGTGTGTGGTGTGTGTTGCGTTATTTCACCACCATGGACTGGGTCTGTGTCATCTGAAGCTGGATGCTTCGTTATGTGCTTAGGGCTTTGTTTCAGAGTCCTGGGCAGCATCCACACACACACACACACACACACACACACACACAGCTTCCTCCTCCCCTTTCCAGTTTAGACATTAGAAATTTGGTGCGATCGCAGACGATCAGGCCAGCAAAGTGTGTTAAGTACCCACTCAGCAAAGGATGCCCGCAAAACTCCTCGCCCTGTGTGAATGGCCCCGTCTCAGCTTACTGAAAAAGACAGGCTTCTCGAAATGGTAACAAATCTGCGCTTTAGTGGCCTCTTTCATTTACTGATGATTTATTTTTGTTCTTTTTTTTTTTCTTCATGTTTTCCACTCACTGCCGTCATCCTCTTTTGACGTGTCGTTGGACAAAAACACCCGCATTATGAGTTGTGTTGCACTTTGTGTGACTCCTGGAGTGATGCTTGTTACTGGTGAGGAGAGACGTTTAAGGGTTGTGTTTTGTTACTCTTGACTCCAGGTAGAAGATGCCTTATCTTACCTTGACCAGGTGAAAATACGATTTGGGAATGACCCGGGAATATACAACAAATTTTTGGACATCATGAAAGAATTCAAATCACAAAGGTATGCATTCTCCCTGTCTGCATTTACAGAAAATATTGTGTGTAAAATAAAACTGATAAAGTATTAGAAGAGATTTTTCAACTGTGCTCAAGAGACAGCTCAAGTTGCCTGAAATGGTGAGCTCATTCTTGCAGTACTTAAACACATCTGTACTGAGCGCATGAACACATTTAAACACGCAGTTCTGTTTGAACCACAATTTGTTCTTTTCTCACCCACAGCATTGATACACCGGGGGTAATAAATCGCGTGTCCCAGCTCTTCCACGGTCACCCTGACCTCGTATTGGGTTTCAATGCCTTTCTACCCCCAGGGTACCGGATAGAGGTCCCCAAAAATGGGCTGGTGTCCCTCCAGTCGCCCCTCTCTGGCCAGGTTGGAAAACCAGCTGCACCTTTCCTGTCTGTCTTAATACGTCTTATGCTGCAGTCGTTTTTAAGTCACGTTTTGAATGTTCTGCAGTCTTTTCCTTCTCTTTCCAGTATTTTTTCTTAAAAAAAAATGTCCAGGTTCCCGTCAGCCAAAGAAGTTAAATAGTGGGAGTCAAGTCGAGTTAGGTTTGGGACACGTTAAATGTGGCCAGCGCTCTTTGGAGCAGAGTCCCCTTGTTTAGTGAGAGCCTTTGCTTGGTGTGCGAGGCATGCCACCACTGCTCCGGCATAAATACAAGAATGATTACAGTAGTGATGCGTCTTTCCGCTGCGGGGGGTCACTGATGGCGGATGCGCTTGTTGGACCATTCAGGCATCCCCAGGCCAGGGGAGGAATGTGGCAGTTGGCGTGGCCGGGGGTGTTTCGGCGTCATGCCCTGCCGAAGATGGCTGCGCTCATGGAGAAGCCGCCGCCGCTGCTGCTCTTTACCCCAGCCCCTCATCCTCCAGCCCTCCGGACCCTCCCAGCCGACTCTCCCTGGCTCTGCCCAGCCGGGAGGGTCAGTCCCAGCTGCCCTCTTCCTACTCGTCCTCCCCACCAGGCTCCGAGCCCAGCCCGGTGGAGTTTGACAGTGCCATCAGTTACGTCAACAAGATCAAAAACCGCTTCTTGGACCATCCAGAAATCTACAGATCCTTCCTGGAGATACTACACACTTACCAGGTTCGCGTTTCTATCAGGAATCTTGTGATTCCTATCTGCACTTGATTAGTTGCGCTAACAGGTTTCCTTTGAATTAGCTTTTCAAAAACACAGTATAACATCAGTTATCTGAACTTGACTCATTCTAACCGTCGATTCTCAGCCACTCCGTCCCCCCCCAGAAAAATGCTTCATTTCTTTCAATAACATTATGGTTATTGTTTCCATTTCCTAAAATTTTTTTTTATAATACTTCATATTAAAAAAATCCCCATTCGCAAGACCGTTAGTAATCTAATTGTGGGCCTGATGATTGTTTCATGTAAACTTGGTATTTTTCTGTTTGAACTGTTTGATTAACTTTGGTTGCAATTAGTTTGGATAATCAAGATTCTGCTGCATTAAACATCCAAAATGATGTCAGTTCAAACATATCCAAACACTGCCTGCTATGACAGTTGGGCTGATATTCAGTTCAATTTTATTTATATAGCGCCTTTAACAAGGAACATTGTTACAAAGCGCGTTACATGGTCCTGGGCCCAGGTTCCCCAGAGAGTAGGCCAAAGGCGACAGTAGCAAGGGAAAACTCCCTCAGGAGGAAGAAACCTTGGGAGGAGCTAGACTCAAGGGGGAGGCCCATCCTCCTCTGGCCAGAATCGGGCAGTACAAGTTTATGTTAATACAATATGAACATCAATGTGGTGGAACACTCAGATGGACAACAATGTATTGGAAGAGGCGGTCAGGTGATTTGTTTGAAGAGCAGGTTCAGTGAACATTTTCAGTAACAATGTCTTGTACTTCCAGAAAGAGCAGCTGGAAGTAAAGGAGACACGGGGTCGCGGTGGCATGACAGAGGACGAGGTCTTCTCGAAGGTGGCCAGCCTCTTCAAGGGACAGGAAGACCTGCTGGCTGAATTTGGACAGTTCCTGCCTGATGCCAAGAGATCTCTAGTTAGTTACCACTTTATTTTTCCTCATGATCATAAAGGCTTTCATCAGCGTTGTGTGTGTGTGTGAGGGAGGATATTCAGAATTGGTGCTCCTGGGTTTTTGCTGGTTCTCAACTCTGAGGATTTGTTTTGAGGCTCCCTGCTGATGTAGCCTGGTTATATTGTCCTGTTAATCCAGTCCAGAGACTGCGTTGCTCTCTGACCTCCCGGGTTTCTGTTCTGCAGTTCACCGGTAGCTCGCTAACAGGGAAGGACCACTTGAAGAAGATGGAGGATGAGGACTTAGCCAAGCAGAGTAAGAAGAGGTCCAGACCCATGTTGCTGTCCCATATGACTCCACTACTAAAGGTGCCTGTTTTATAGCTTATAAAATCTTACCTGTTAAAAATTCTAATTCCTATACAGTTTTTGCTCATCTTGAGTGGTGAAGTATAGATTTGAGAATGGTATGGATTTAAGCTTTTAATAAATTGACTTTGTGTACTTTTTCCTTCAAACGAAATGTTTGATTTCCTTCTGAATCCTAATGACCAGTAGTGTTATGTTATTTTAACAATGCTGGCTAAGCCTTCTCTGTGAGGTTCTGAGTCCTATGCATAGGAAATGGGGGTTATCAATTTGAACGAAAGCAGGAAGGAAGGCTGAGAGGTAACTGTAGCGTTTTGAATGGAAAAACTTGAGCTTTAGAGTCTTGTCGGGTTAGACTGATTAAGCTGATCAGTTAAGCCTGCTGGTTCATAATAACCTGCCACAAACTTGTGTAATTGCAGTAGCGTAGAATGATTCTCAGTGTTGGGGAACTTTTTTGAAGGATTAATCAGTGAAATTTGGATGCTGATGTGTTGACTATTGGCTAGATATGGTTTGAGAGCCTGAGTTTGGAGTTTCACCCCAATTTATCCGTCTGTCAGTGTTCCTTTTCCAAAATCGCTTATCCAGTGGAAATTTGTGTATTTCTGAAGCATGACCTAAAACAGGATCAGCTGTGGATGGGACCTCCACCCATTCCTGCACACTGAAACGGGCAGTCTTTTTCATCTGTTCCTCTGAACTGTGTGTTCTTGGAGGAAACCCATGCAGTAGACCACTCTGTTCCCAGTCCACCTCCTGTGGCTTGGTGCTGATTACCAGGCCAGGTGGAACATTCCCAGCAGAGGCCTCTGATTCACTGGATGGCTGGTGGAAACACTTGTTCAACCCATTTGACCATATTCTCTAAATTCGTTCCCCATTTTGGGATACCCGCTCTCGGCCAGCAGGTCGCGCTTGAATTTCAGATTGGTCTGGGCTTTAGAACTGGGCACTGATCACGTTGATGTGCTTTTGGAGAAGGGAGAAGCCTTGCATGACCCCCATGGGTATACCATAGGGCCGCTCAGAGGAATTTGTCTTTAATGTGGTTGTGTGACCTCGCCGCATTGTGCTGACCTAACTGTCTGGAATCTGTGTTGGGCTCGGGTCTCTTTGAGGCCGAGAGTTTCATTTCTTAACAAAGGATAGCCTTTCACTCAAGTCTAGTCTCCCAGCCTGACTGGCGATTATGAGATGTGGCAAACGTTGCTGGGTGTAATTGTAATGATTTGTATTTCAGCGATGGGGAGTTTGTAATCTGGGGAATTCTGCTCTACCTCCGTTTAGTTCGTCAGCAGTTCTATGCCCGGTGCCTCCCAGGACTGTGTGTGGGCTCCCTAATGAGCGAATCGTCTAGATTTTTTCTTGTTCCCCAGTGGTGGTGAAGATGGTGAGCGGTGCCAGTCTGGGGAAGCTCCTTGTGCTTCCTAAACCCCACACACACACACACACACGTCTGTGTGAGGGTCCAGCATACAGACAGACTGAGAAACTCTTGATGATATTTAATCTTTTCCTTTAAAAATGTTATTTCCCTCCTCCCCCCCTGAGCAACAAATTTGTACGGTTATACCGAGGGTCTCTTACTGGGGTGAATTGGATTGTGAAACATAATCGGTGGAATATGATTGCCTTGTTCCTCCTGGAGCTGGTTCTCACTACTTTCACATTACGAGTGCTTGTTCTTATCTGTCAGGTTCTCAGTTGCCTCTGGGTCATTGCTATGCCCTTCCCCACAGGGCAGAACTGTGTTCAGTTGGTTCAGAACGTCCTGTTAGCCAGAGGATCACCCAGACAGTGCTCTGTGCTGTAGGATGTGCGAAATATCAGAAATGCTCTACATGGAATTTTTTTTTTTTTTTTTTTTTTTTTTTTTTGTCGTTGCCTCTGTCTGTCAAGTGAGGTTATGTTTTCCATTGTCATCCTTGTAGAAGAAGATGAAGCTGTCATGTTCTAAGGACCAGTCATTTGCTGCTGTTGGAAAGCACGGAGTTTTACGGGAGTTCACTTTTTTTGACAAGGTATGTTGGAGATGCCAGATGAAATCCGCAATGGTTTGGTTTTGCCTTTTCTTCCTCGTACTCTAACTTCCTGCGACTCTTCTCCTCAGGTCCGGCGGCTCTTCAAGAGCCAGGAAGTGTACGAGAACTTCCTGCGTTGCATCGCGCTATTCAATCAGGAGGTGGTGTCGGGGGCGGAGCTACTGCAGCTGGTAACGCCTTTCCTGGGGTGAGCGGCCCGTCGCGGGCGGCAGATATATGGACATTGCGACGGCTCCCGAATCGATCCACAGGGACCCCTGGCAATTTCGTGTGATTGGTGGAACAGAACACAGCTTTAGCAAATCGGAGGCATGGTGGATATCATAGCAGCTCGCAAGGACAACTGCAAGGTGTAGAAGTTGTAGTATTTAGCTGTCGGGTAGCCATATTTCTGTACCTGATGTCAGCAGATATCCCAGGAGCTAGGGTGTGAAGTTTCCCCTAAGGTGCTGGTATCCCAGTTGATTGGGAATCAGTCTCAGGCCCCAGGTGTTCCGCATGAGAGGATTTGGGGGGTGCTTATTAGGGCTTTTCAGGATATGTAGGAGGCTTTCTGATGTGTCGCCACTAATCCGCAAACTGAAATCCTCTACCTCCAGGAAGTTTCCGGAGCTCTACAGTCAGTTCAAGTCATTTCTGGGGGAGAAAGAGCTGTCACACTCGCTGTCGGGGCTCTCAGACCGCTACATGGAAAGCGGGGGCCGGGAGATCGACTACGCCTCCTGCAAACGCCTGGGCTCCAGTTACCGGGCCCTGCCCAAGACCTACCAGCAACCCAAGTGCAGCGGGCGCACGGCCATCTGCAAAGAGGTGGGGTTCCATGGGGAGAGGTGGAGGAGAGGGTTTGAGGTTGATGGAGGATTTTGGGCTGGCTGGATCTCCTCCTGGCGCCAATGACAGTAGTTTAGTGATTAGAGCGGAGCGTCACGTCAAGCCCAATTCAGCTACGTCTCACCAGACACATGGTGCCTGCCTCTATTACATGCTCATAGTTCTGATTTGTCGGGGGGGGTGGAGGCGTGTGGGTGAGCTGGTGATGGCGGTTGTGCTGCTGACTTAAATCTTCCTTTTTTGTGGGTGAGTAGGTGCTGAACGACACGTGGGTGTCCTTCCCCTCGTGGTCGGAGGACTCTACCTTCGTCAGCTCCAAGAAGACGCCATACGAGGAGCAACTTCACCGCTGTGAGGACGAGAGGTTTGAGGTATGGCACTGCGTGCGGTCTGACTCTCACTTTCATGGTTGTCTTTAAAATATAGGTATCTGTGGCATTTGTTTGGTAGAGATCAAAAAAGACTTTGAGAACCGGGAGCATCTGGTTAAGTCTGCTTTTCTAAATCAGTCAAAACTTTTTCTAAATGCTTTTTTTTTTTTTTTTTTTTTTTTTTTTTTGTTCTGTGGAAGTCTTTTTTTTTTTTTTTTTTTTAGAAAGGAGGGTGTCTGTGTTGTGCGATCAGTCATCCCGCTGTCACTTGTCTGATTTGGTCAGTTGGACGTGGTTCTGGAGACCAACCTGGCCACCATCCGGGTGCTGGAGAGCGTGCAAAAGAAGCTGTCGCGCCTGTCACCTGAGGATCAAGACCGTTTCCGCCTGGATGATTGCCTGGGCGGCACCTCTGAGGTCATCCAGCGCCGTGCCATCTATCGTATCTATGGCGACAAGGCGCCCGAGGTCATCGAGGGCCTGAAGAGGAGCCCCGTGACAGCTGTGCCCGTGGTGCTCAAGAGGTCAGGGCTGCGGCCACCCCGGCGAAGCGCTCATGGCTCTGGTTTTGTTTCTGACCGTTGACTCGCGTTATTATACTGTTTAGTGGTTCATGGTTCACTGCCTGGTTGTGTGTTATAAGTTCATAGACTTGGGATTGAAAGGCCAGTCTGAGGCTGTGTTTTGTTGCTTTTTGATGCTGCACTGCGTGACATTAGGGAGCGGACTCTGTGGCACCGGAATTTGATTGTATCCTCCGTATACACGAGAGGATAACTTGAAGTGTAAGAGGGAGGGGAGGCTTGATGTTGATGTGGTGCCCCTTTCTTTCCCCTCAGGCTGAAGGCGAAGGAAGAGGAATGGAGGGAAGCCCAGCAGGGCTTCAACAAAATCTGGCGCGAGCAGTATGAGAAGGCCTACCTCAAGTCCCTCGACCACCAGGGCGTCAACTTCAAGCAGAATGACATCAAGGCCTTGCGGTCCAAGAGCCTGCTCAATGAGATCGAGAGTGTCTATGATGAGGTGAGACCCTATCCCAACTGTGGCAGCTTCTAAAACACAAGCAAGGGATTGACGGTCAGCCGGTGGGAACCAGCCGGGAGCAGGCCGATGGTTGGTTGTCTCTGGCAGGATGCAGTGGTTCCCCACCCCTTGCATGTTTGGAAGGTGTATTTCTCATCTTTGGCTTCTTGGCTTCATGATGCTTTCTGTTATGGGCTTCAGCGGCAGGAGCAGAGCACAGAGGAAGGTGGGGGGGGCCAGCAACAGGCCAGGGACGGGGGTGGCGGAGGTGCCAGCAGCGAGCCCCACATGATCTTCGTGTACGAGGACAAGCAGATCCTGGAGGACGCAGCCTCCCTGATCATCTACCACGTCAAGCGGCAGCCCACTATCCACAAGGACGACAAGGAACACATCAAGCGCATCGTGCAGCACTTTGTGCCCGACCTCTTCTTTGCCCGCCGCGGTGAGCTGAGCGAGACGGAGGAGTGGACGGATGAGGAAGCCGAGGCCGAGGAGACGGGGGCCGGAACGGCAGGTGGGGCTGGCGCGGGCACGGGGCCCCAGCTCAACGGGGACTCGCGGCGGCGACGCTGCACCTCGCCGCACGGCACCGAACCCGGTCCGGCTACTGCCGCTGTCGCCGCCGTGAGCGCGGGTGAGAAGCTGGACCTGTGCGACCCGGAGGCGGAGCACCAGAAGGAGCTGGACGACGTCTACAACCTCTTCTTCGTCAACAACAACTGGTACTTCTTCCTGCGGCTCCATCAGACGCTGTGCTCACGGCTCCTCCGTGTGTACCGGCAGGCGGAGAGGCAGCTGCTTGAGCGGCGTGCCGAGAAGGAGCGAGAGAGGCTCCTGCTGGCCGATGGACGCCGGGACAAGGCCACCGACCTGGCCATGGAACTGCGCCTCAAACAGCCTAGTAAGACCCCTGATGCAGACGCCCCTCTCCTCAGTGGGTGCCACTCTTTGAAAATGGCTCATGGGATTACCGTGGACTCTTGGTCCTTGGCTTCTTAAATGCACTGGGAATCAGTAAAGTGATTCGTGGTAAGTGGGCTGAACTGCTGGGTGAGTGGTGGTGTTTGGGTTTGAAAGGCTCCCTCCTTCTGACACAGGTGAGGTGGAGTTGGAGGAGTATTACCCAGCCTTCCTGGACATGGTGCGCAGCCTGCTGGATGGCAACCTGGACTCCACCCAGTATGAGGACACGCTGCGGGAGATGTTCACCATCCATGCTTACATCGGCTTCACCATCGACAAGCTGATCCAGAACATCATCAGACAGGTGGGACGGCACCGGCTCTCGTCGGAGTTCGAGCCGAACGGATGAGTCACTGCCCTGGTGGTGTGGAGTCTGAATAAGTCATCACTGCCTCCGCCCTGCAGCTGCAACACCTGGTGAGCGACGAGGTGTGCCTGCAGGTGGTGGAGCTGTACCTCACCGAGCGCAAGAGGGGCGCCGCCGGGGGCAACCTCTCGTCGCAGTGCGTGCGCTCCGCGTGGGAGACCAGCTACCAGTGGAAGGCTGAGAGAGTCATGGCCGACGAGAACTGCTTCAAGGTGGAGATCCTGCTGCCGATATGGCCTGGGTCTGACCGTGCCTGCGGACGGAGGTCATGGTCTTCGAGCTGTAGAGAGTTCCACGTTCTGACCTTGCTTTGTTCCTTCTGCTGTAGGTGATGTTCATTCAGAGCAAAGGTCAAGTGACCTTGACGATTGAGCTTTTGGACACTGAGGAGGCGCAGGCTGATGACCCATTGGATGTCCAGGTAGGAGTTCATGTATTTGGGGTGGTGGTTTGGCCTAAGCTGTGATTTGAAATGGACTGACTGCCGCCATCTTCCGTATTCTTGTGCAGTGCCTGTCCAATTACATGGAGCAGTTTGTCAGATCCGAGTCAGTGTGCACTCAGATGGAGGGCTACTGCTTCAAACCGGTCTTTCTGCCCAGGTGAGTCACCGCTGAACAGGGTCAACCTCTACCATCCCTTTCCTGCCACCTAGAGCCCGTTCACTTTTTTTGCCCCGCTTTTGTTACCAACCCTTTTAATCTATGGAGGTCTGCATTGGATAGTGATTTAAGGGGTTAAATGTGTAAGCAAAAGGCTGTAGGTTTAGGTAATACTACCTGAAGCCGCAGCAGATTTTGGGAACCTCTCCGAAACTGGAATCATCAGTGCCAAGTGCACAACGGACTAATGTGCATTTTAGCAAAGCTAACATCCTGTCTGTCACCCACTCAGGAACCTGCGGCGTTTCCGCCGCTGGCAGTTGCGGCAGATGGAGGCCATGCGCTGTCGCCGTGAATGGCGCCGCCAGCTGGGCGTGGAAAGCGCCGGCAGCCTGGACTGCCGCTTCAAGCTGCACACTCACAAGATGGTGTTTGTCATGAACTCGGAGGATTACATGTACCGCCGGGGGGCGCTCGTCAAAGCTCGCAAGGTACGGCCCATTTCGGCACCTTTAGCTAGAAACGCAGCCGGAGCCACGGTGACTGCCGGCTACAGACCGGTGACCAAATGGGTCGCCGCCATTGTAGCCTTTAACCAAGTTCCTAAGCCAGAATGCTCCAGCTAGTCAAATCTTGCATAACAGTAATCTGTGTGACTGTGCTTGCATACAGCTGTCTGTTGCACTAAACATCGCTAAATTATGAGAGCGGAGTGTGTGTGTGTGTGTGTGTGTGTGTGTGTGTGTGTGTGTGTGTGTGTGCGCGCGCCCTGGCTGATGCTGGGCCTCAGGTCAGTTCTCTTGCTCTCAACACAGTTACAGCACAGTGTGGCACGGGCCCAGCATGGCAGGTTCGACAAGTGGCACCAGGGCTGGCTGGCAGAGCATGTATTGCCGAGCGCCGAGCGTGCCGTCTCCGACTGGCTCATGGGCGAGGATGAGGAGGACATGGTTCCCTGCAAGACCACCTGTGTGACCCGGCAGGTGAACGGCTTGCCTGTCAACAGGTACCAAGTGCGCTACAGCAGCAAGCCCCCCGCCTCGCCTTAAAACGCTCCTCCGTCCGCGTGCAGATGTGAACCACGTGGTGTTTTGGGGGGAGGGGGCAGGGAGGACAAACCGGTCCCAGCCTGACCGGCAGTGCCTGCACGTGTGCCATGCAACAGAGTGAAAACACACACATGTACACACACACACACACACACACACACACACACACACACACACACACACACACACACACACACGTATAGTAGGACGGAGTGCCTGCATTCAGCGGTTCATCGGCCCGCTGTGACGTCCAGCTTGTGGCACGAGGAGGGGACCGTTTGCTGAAGGGATGAGACGTGCGCCTTTTTTAAAGACCAGTGTCGTCATGGCGTTGAGCAGCTGGATGCGTGCTGTTTATATTTGTACATGTTTATACTGGGAGGGATGGTTAATGGAAGCGTACAGCCTGTGCTTTGTACAGTATACCGATGCAGACGTATATGTAAACATGCATATAATACAATATATACATGATTCTCTACTGAGCCATGTTCCTGGCAGCCAGTGCATCCATGATTCCAACTTTATTTTCTCCCCTTTCTTGTAGCTAAATTAATCTTTTCAGACTGCTTGTGTCCATTGTATGTGTCTACAGATTAGTTTTTACGCCGGTAAAATGTATATCAATGATTTTGGCCTATTCTGCTCGGATGATGGTGTAACTCTACAAACTTGAAAATAAAGTCAGTGTTGGAAAAGAATGTAAAACATTTCCTTATTCTGTAGGAGTCATCATGAAATAAACAGTTGTAAACTTCTTAACCTATTCAATGGTCCTTTATGTTACCGATAAAGGTGTTTGTCTTCTGTGTAGATTTTTTTTTTTTTTTTTTGGGGGGGGGGGGGCACTCCAGTCTGCTTGACATTTAGTGAAGGGGGTGCCCCCTCCAGGCACATGCTGTTATTACAAGCTGTATATTAATCTTCAA
>JAACJT020000036.1:2995087-3007168 GCA_009936485.2 Gymnarchus niloticus
CCACACACACCTCAAATCCTGTCGCATAGCTACCAGCTCAGCCCATAAATTACACAGGAAGATGAATGACAGTGATTAGGACAATGCATGGTTGATCCTCTTCCTCCAAGGACCTGGATAACATGTCTGTCCTCATAATTATAATTATCACATTGCATTTCAATTACAATTACCACCAGCACTAGTGGTGCTTTTAGGGTAGATATTGGGTAAGTCGGGGGAATACTTCTGTTTCAGCGGACCACTTAGCACTTGAATTCAAAAACCAGTTTGATGGAATAGCTGGATTTATGTCTTCTCTGTCCTCAGGCAAGGGGTTTCTGCACACATGCCGTGTTAACCCAACCCTCCCCCCAGTTTAAAGCTAAATCACGCTTTCAAAGGGCTGGAGAGAGGGTGTAGCAGCAAGTCCTGGTTGTGGGTGCGGTGGGGTGGAGAGGGGGGGTTGTCAGTAGGATGGTGGAACGGAAAAAGGGAGAAGGGCAATGGTAGAGAGGAAGAAGAAAGGGGCAGAAACTGTGAAATGAGAGGGAGGGAGAGAGTGAGGGAGAGCCGGAGAGGCGACAGTGCGTCATATCCTGTGAGCACTCTGAATACCTTGCTTGTGGGCTTTGACTGTGCAGAAAATTGCAAAGTATTGACTCTTAAGCAGTTGGATCAAGTCAGCACCAATGATGGACAAAGTGTCAAAGGACAACACACGTTTTTTATATACTTTTATCTCTGTTTTGTTTTTAATTTCCTGTCTATTACAGTAGTAAATAGATTTACGTCAATGTATAATATCTTTTTATCTCCTACCATATAATGATTAATATAATGTTATGTCTACCACTTCTACTACATTCCAACTACTCAGAATGTAATAATATATGAATAATCAGAATATATTAAAATAATATTAAGACTCAGGAAAGAGGCTGTCTTATATTCCCTACGTATTCTACCACTGAAACGTGAAACGTGGCTGTTCGAGCTCCCCAGGAACGTGACTGTTCTCTGGCTAGAAAAACTGCTGTGACATTTGTGCCTTTGCTGTTTCCACCCTTAGTCCCTACACATGAATGATTACATATAAAACTGGATCCATTTATGCTATTTGAGCCTAAGTCCAGGTCTCTCTAATACATGCACGTTACATTCCATGTAGGGTGTGTCACCACTGCGCAAAGCAGATGGCGAGGCAAGAATCAAGATTTCCTGACATATGCATGCTTACGGGTAATGCAGTCTCTGACGCATGCCTAACCCTCTGTTTCAGAGCATACTGAACATCTCACATTTTACTGGACACAGCCTCACCCCAAGCCAGTGCTACAGGCCGCACAGCAGCACTCGGGGGATAGAGAGGCTTGCCCCAGGCGCTGTGTGGAAGACTAGTGATTTTGTTGTGATGTTGCAAGAAGACAACAAATCCCAGTCTGCCACCCAGCATGGGGCATAGGTCAACCCAGTGGCAGCTAAACGCACCAGATCAGGACCAGCAGAGGTCCCCTGGCCATTACCTGGATCACTGGTTTAAGAAATAATTTGTGTTCAGAAATTTCTGGATGCTTTTTCCTGTGTGCATGCATTTGCTGTAAATGAAAAGTGTTTTTATAACCTAATTGTGTTTTTTCTGCTGTGTTAATGAGCAATTATGAAGTGTAATCAATAAAAGTTCGATTACAGATACTGATGACCGATCATTTACTGTGGAGAAGCTTTCCAAATAATGCAAATACCAGTTTTGTCTGTGGCATTTGGGGTCAATTCACATTTTAATGGATCATGATGGTTTAATCTCAAAACAATTTATTCCTTTTTTTTTTTTCTTTCCCACCGGGACCTTAAATATGCAATGCTATTTTGTCAATACTCAAATGTATCATATGCAGTCTAATGTTCAGTGATGGCGTGTGGCAGGAGGAAATATCTAAGAGCTGTTTAATCGTGAGCGAATTTAATTTACTGTATCAGAAGCATTTCAATAAAAATTTCTCCCGACTTGAATATTCAGATGTATACGTAAAAATACGTAGCGTCTGATAAATCGTTATGTGCGTAAAGAGCTCGTTATCCATATACACCTAATGACATACTGTAGAGGATCAGAGCGACCCGACCTGGTTAAGGAACACGAATGGATACATTTAAGTATGAACAAACAGTATCAGACAGGATTGAAATTAAAATAAGCATTTTCAAACGTATAGCGTCAAAATACTCCTTATGTACGTGTAATGTGACAGCTGGGGGGGGTTGTGTTGAAAATGATACTTTTAACTACTACCGAAACAGTGATTGGAAATTGAATTCTGATCAGGACATTTAACTAGGCAGAGGGCATTAACGTGAGATTCTGACAGGCTGCGATTACATGTAAAATGCCAACATTATATAACCTAAATCTGCTTCCTTAACTTTTGATTAATCCCATGAATTGTGTTATTTCATTGCGTAGCTTGTTATGAAACAGACATCACTCAGTTTCCCAAAGCCATCCCGCTTCGATTGCCTATACAGCGTTGCCCGATATATAGCGTGCTATGCGTAACGGGAAATGTAGTTTTATTACGCAAACAAGCTACTGAATTCAAAGGGTGTTTGTTTTAGTCAGACTGCATTTCCCAGGATACTCTAGTAGCGTTTCCGGTCAGCGGTAGAGGACACGCCAGCCATGCATTCTGGGAAATGTCGTTCTATCAAAAGTTAACGTAATTAATCTACACGGCGCTGTAGTTTCAAAAAGACTACAGCACTCGTGATGCTTCGCGCATAAAGTAAACAGAGACCTGTCAAACCGCAAAGTCGCCATTTTAACCGTAGCCTTAAAATGGCTGAAAATGCAAGCGAGAGACAGAAACACGGACAAGGTTTTGTTTCAAAGTTGAAACAGGCTTCCGTTCAGTATTTATTATAAGGTTAAATGGCCGAAGGGAGAGCGGCACGCAGGTAAAATGGATGTTAAAACTGCGGTTTTTAACGCGGCTAGAGATGGGAAGCTGAAACTTATACAGAAGTTGCTGAGCAACAAAAGTCCGGAGGAGTTGGAGGCGCTCGCCGAGGAGAAGACGCAGGGTGGCACCCCGCTTCTCATCGCTTCTCGGTATGGTCATCTGGAGGTGGTGGAGTTCCTGCTGGAGCACTGTAAAGCTAACGTGGAGCTTGGCGGGTCGGTAAACTTCGACGGCGAGACCATCGAGGGAGCCCCCCCTTTGTGGGCAGCTTCGGCCGCAGGTCACCTGCCTGTGGTCCGAACTCTGCTGAAGCATGGGGCCTCGGTTAACAACACTACGCTGACCAACTCGACGCCTCTGCGCGCAGCCTGCTTCGATGGCCACCTGGAGATCGTTCGCTATCTGGTGGAGCACCGTGCAGACATGGAGGTGGCCAACCGGCACGGCCACACTTGCCTCATGATATCCTGCTACAAGGGCCACAAGGAGATTGCCAAGTTCCTGCTGGAGCGTGGCGCAGACGTCAACCGCAAGAGCGTGAAGGGCAACACGGCGCTGCACGACTGCGCGGAGTCCGGCAGCCTGGACATCATGAAGATGCTGTTGAAATGCAACGCGCGCATGGAGCGCGACGGTTACGGGATGACTCCTCTGCTGGCCGCCAGCGTGACCGGACACACTAACATTGTGGAGTACCTCGTGCACCAGACACGGTCTATCCGGGAGGAGCGTGTCGATGCCCTGGAGTTGCTGGGAGCCACATTCGTGGACAAGAAGCGAGACCTCCTAGGCGCCATGCGTTACTGGCGGCGCGCCATGGAGCTGCGGCAGCCGGGGGACCGGGCCGGTGCCTTGCTTAAGCCTCCTCAGGGCCCGCCGGTCCCCGCGTACGACTGTGCACGAGAGGTGAACAGCCTGGAGGAGCTGGAGGCACTAATCACGGACCCAGACGAGATGCGCATGCAGGCCCTGCTGGTACGCGAGCGTATCCTGGGCCCCTCGCACCCGGACACCTCCTACTACATCCGATACCGCGGCGCCGTCTACGCCGACTCCGGCAACTTCGAGCGCTGCATCAGCCTGTGGAAGTATGCGCTCGAAATGCAGCAGAGCAACCTGGACCCCCTGAGCCCCATGACAGCCAGCAGCTTCCTGTCGTTCGCCGAGCTGTTCTCCTTCGTGCTCCAGGACCGCGCCAAGGGAACGCTGGCCACCCGAGTGACCTTCCACGACCTGATGGGCGTGCTGAGCAAGAGCGTGCGCGAGGTGGAGCGGGCGGTGGCCCAGCGAGACGGTGCCCCCGAAGCCCCGCAGTTCACCAAAGCCCTCGCCATCATCCTGCACCTCGTCTTCCTGCTGGAGAAGCTGGACTGTACGGCCGAGCAGGAGCACCAGAAGAAGCAGACCATCTATCGTCTGCTGAAGCTTAACCCGCGTGCCCGCAACGGCTACAGCCCGCTGCACATGGCTGTCGACAAGGAGACCACGGCGGTGGGCCGCTACCCGGTGGGACGCTTCCCGTCCCTGCCCGTGGCCAGCCTGCTGCTGGAGTGCGGCGCCGATGTGGACTCGCGGGACTGCGAGAACAACACGCCGCTGCATGTGGCAGCCTCCAATGGCTGCCCGGAGATCATGAGCGCGCTGGTGCGGGCTGGCGCGCATTTTGACGCCACCAACGCGCAGCGCAAGGCCGCGTATGAGCTGCTGGACGAGCGCAGTGCCGGGCGGCATACGCTGCACCCCCTCAACTACGTCACCCTGCAGTGCCTGGCAGCCCGAGCCATCGAGAGGCACAGACTGCCCTATAAGGGTCTGATCTCTGAGGAGATGGAGGCCTTCATCGAGCTACACTGATGCTCTTCCCCACTCCCCCCTGTCTCTCCAGTCCCCCACTTATGCTTAGACCAAATCAAAGCAATAACCCCACGGCACTAATCGCAGACGACACACTTGAACCCATGGAGGACGTTTCTTGTTGGTTTTCTTTCTTGTAGACTTTTTTTAGAAAAAAAAAGAAGTTTTTTTTAAATAAGAAACCAACCTCAAAGTATTTTGTGGGGATTTGCTGTTAGAAGGTGGGTCAGACTTCTGATTTGATTTAAGCTTCTCCTTGCTGTTCTCCGCGAGCACGACAAACAAGTTTCTAGCCTTCCTGTCTGTATCGCTTTAGATAGGACAGCTGGATTTACAGGTAGCGAAAGATGGTGAGGGAGGGCGAGGCGGTCGGGGTGTAAGCACCGGGGATTCGTGCACTTTGATAAACGCATGTCGGGTTAAAGAGTGGGTGGTTTGTCTGTTCAGTATGGCTGATATAGCAAATAGGTCCATCAGCTTCAGTGGGATAAATCAGTAAAGTTCTCAGCTTCTCACCTTTGGCTTCAGTTTTACTGATTAATCATGTTTACTGGTGACTAGGACAGAGCAGTAAGCTGTGCCAAATTGCTACTGTGCGTTCTCTCTGTCTCTCTCGCTCTGACAACTGTTCGAGCCCCTCCCCTTTACACAGTGGTCGGGTTGGGCAGTGATACTGAGGATCCCCAGCCCAGGTTCATTTTTGGATCATCAGGAACCCCCCCCCCCCATATGCAGGGCTACATCTCTAAGGTTCTGTCTTCATCGTGCCATGAGTCAAGTGGAGCAGAACAAGTTTGGGCGACTCGGCCCAGGTGACCTGGGCCAAACCAACACCTGGGCACTGGTGTTAGGCACGTCCATGCAGTATTTGTTGGTTACATACTGGGTTTCCCACTCTTGACTGGGATGGCTTCCTACCAGGAATTAGGACAGACAGGCATGGAAGTCCGCAGATGTCAGTCTTTTAACGAGTCTGCACGTTTACGTCAGTGTCAAAGCATTGATAGGAATGTATACTTTAATTAAACAGGGGCTTTCTGTCATATCTGGTTGATGAAATGAATTGCGGAATCTGGTCATGAACTGTGTTTGCCTCAGTCTTATTTTTATGCATTTTATGATATGCTTTATTTTGTTTTTCCCGTCAACCTTATTTAAAGCACTTTGAAAAATCGTAGTACTTTATTTTGCATCCATACCATGGACTCTGACATGGAGTTACCCATGTAACAGACTGATCGAGTAACATGTTATGGTCAAAAAATGCTTCTGAGGTGCCTGAATAAAATTCAGAAACCAGTGCCGTGTTTGCGTTGTCATTGGAAATGCCTCAGTGTAGACGGGACAGCGGGCCTGTGGACGTCTTGTTCCCTTTAAAAGCCGGTGCACAGAACATCACCTTGGAAACTGAACAACACGTGTCGGAAATAATGGGAGAATACAAGGGGTCACTGCGTCGCGTTTAATGGGGAAGAATGACCCCAGAACTGCGACTGATACTAAAAATCAAATTTGAATTCTGAATATTTCTTTTCCTTAGTAGAGGCAGTAAGGGTGAATTTTGTGATGGTTGCTTGGAGTGTACCCAATTGCTTCGAATAAATAATTTTAAAAAAATGAAAGTATGGTGTTTCTCTTTGAGGAAAAGAGCAGCGATTTGAAAAAAGCTTGCCACAGGGAGGTGAAGTGTGCAGTTAGCTTCGACTGATGCGAATGACTGTTCCACCTGATGGCCAGAGGGACCAAACTGTCACCACTTTTACATCTGTCATCTGCTTACACAGAGGGACGAGTCTTTCATCTGAATGGCTTTGCCAACGGCAAGCCCCTTCTGGCTGGGTGGGTGCAGTGCAGCGGCCTTCAAATTGAAACCACTAGCTGAAATTTCTCATAACCTATATTTCAAGACGGCTTTAGCGTCTCGGTCTTCCTCCGTCAACTTCTTGTTTCCCCGCTGCTGGGGGAACCATTTTCTGGCTGCGTCACCTGATGTCGGACCTGGTGCTGTAATGGCAGACAGGAAAGAGGAGTAATGAAAAGTGGCAAGAGCCTGACAGCTGCCGTTATTCACAGCGCCTCTGCTCACGGCCTTTTTATAGACACAGTGAAACAAGAGTAATGAAAATAGACCATCATGGGCTGGGGGGGGCTGCCCGAGCAGCTAGCCGAAAGGACAGCAGTCACCGTCCCCCCGTCAGGAGGAGCTGATCAATGGAAATATACAAGCGTGCCCCGTGAAGCCAGGAGGTGCCAGTTCGTCACTCGTTTTTGGGTTCTAACAAGGCCGAGCGGCAGTGACAACACTTAGACACACACTGTGACATTTAGGACTAAACGTCGCATTCTTTGCGTTGTGGGGCTAGTTATGGAGTTTCTGCCGTTTCTGTCAGCCCCCTCTAGTTTTGCTTGTTTCAGCATTCACTGGTTATCCAAGCCTGTTACCGTATATCTGTTCCAAAGCTGCTGTTACCGATTCGCTCAGCCAGATGGGATAATTTATTCTGTAGTGTTATCTTTGCCAGCAAAAGGGTTCCCCTGGCTGGGATACTGACAGTTTAATCGGCAGGCACCACTGTGGTCCCCCCCTGTGCACTCCTTGAGCTTCTAGATTCTTTGCCAGGCAATATTTGTCCCAAAAATTCTGTAGCATGTTTTAAAAATAATATAAAATTAAACAAGAGTTTTATGTGGGGAAAGCCCCTCGTGCCTTTAGCTAATAAAAAAATGACCTAAAAATTATCCTATAAATGTAGTTTGCTTTAACTGTTTTCAGGTAAATCTTGGAATTTAACAATGGTTAAGTGTGGGTAACGTGATCGGTTTATTTACAGCTAAGGCAAAGTTGGTATGAAAATAAGAGAGGCTGGATCTAATTATGTCACTGGCTAACAGTATCCATAGGACCATCACTCCAGACTGATTTGACAAACTGTAGTCACATTTCTTTCATGAGCCTGGAAGGAAATCATTTGCTTCAGAGGCCAATTACACCATCCCAGTGAATGCCCAACGAAGAAAGCGGTTGTAAATGTCATGTTGGTAGAACTGGAAGACAGATCAGATGGTGATAATATGACAGAAAACGAGTGACTTAATTACCAACCTGCTGTTGCAAATAAATACCACTGAAGGTTAAGTATGAGAACAAACTACAACGTTTTTGTTGAAAGGGTAGGTCTGTGATTTTGCCTCACTGTTATTGAAACTATTCATGGTGGTAAATATGCTAATTTTTTGTTGTATATGACGCTTACATATAAAATGCAGATTACCTGCTCAGTTGTCAGCAGAATTTTTAAATGATGGTTTCAGACAAGTCGCTCTTTACCCAAGTAAACGTGTGTGTGTGTGTTGTACAGATGTTTAAGGGTAGGTGCCCTCTTGACTTGAAGGATATCGATGGACTTCATGTAACATTACTACTTGGTGTCCTACTGTAGAACATGGAAACAATTTGCTGCATGTATACAGTATCCTCAGTGATTCCTTTGGGAAAATATCTGCTTATTTATCTGATGCCCTCAGATATAGCTTTCCATGGCAGATGGAATTTTAATTTTATACTGGTGTGTTGTGAGTGCTGGTTTTTACTGCTGAGAGGGAAAGCAAGGCATCAGAACTGGATAACAATGCACTGTTAATCATTGCCTGATTCAAACCAATGGGACCCTTTTAGAGCAGGGGTGTCTGCAAAGGGCTGGTGTGGGTTCATTCCAACCAAGCAGGAGCCACACCTGATTCCACCTGTTTAATCAGTTGAGCTTGGCTTTCAATGAACTCGGATGTGGCTCCTGCTTGGTTGGAATGAAAACCTGCATCCACAATGGCCCTTTCCAGATACGACTGGACATCCCTGTTTTAGAGCAACTGACAGGTAGTGAGTCAGACTTGTCTATGATTGACACCTCATGGTAATCCCACCCCTTTTCTTCCAGCACTAGTTTTTCCTTTATGACTATGGGATGAGGTCTGCTGTGTCCAGGGAGGAATTAGTCATTTTTTGTATGAGGTAGAGCCACATAAGCTGGATGATACTTAGAAAGTCATGATGCAAGAAGTGAACAGAGAGAACGCATGTTTCTGTCTCTGCTTGCCCTTTTGTTTGCTTGATGCTGCCGGAACTATGATGCCATAATTGCATCAATATCATATTGTCTCGTATATACAAATCAAAGCAGTCACATGACCTTAGGCAGCAACGGGAAGAAATGCAAATTGATCAATGTGTAACAAAGCAAGTTGATTAAATGTCATATCTTCTAGTTCTTTGATTTTTAAAAATAATTTCTGAAGAACATGGAAGTACTTTAGCAGCCAGTAATCATGTCGATATGGTCAACTGTGTTGAATTTTTTGAATTTGGGGATCGAGTGAAGTTAAGGCATACACTGATTCAATGGTTAGCACTATTGTTGTTCACCTCCAGAGTTGGGGTTTCGAATCCGACCTCTGCTCTGTGTGTGCAGTTTGCATGTCTTGCCTGTGTCTGGTAGGTTTCCATCCACAGTCCAAAGACATGTTTAGGCAAACTGTTGTTTCTAAATCACTCGTAGAAACTAAAAGAGTGTGTATGGGACCTACGATGGGCTGGCATCCCATCTATACTGCATCTATACTTCTTCAGAGTCTTCTGATGTACTTAAAACACACCACCGCTTCACATGATACGTTGTGCAAGCTAGAATCTCATGATGACTTGGGCTCCACTTTCCCCTCACAAGAATAATTGGTCAGAAGATGGGAGGATGGATGGATGAAAGAATAGATGGATGAGTTCCACTTTTACAACTTATTTAGCTGCTAAAAATGTCAGCACCAAGCAATACCTCGCCGAACAAGGCACAGTAACCTGCTGGGCGCTTGTGTGTTGGAAGATCGAGGTCATAAAGGTTTTACACACGTGTGTCTTCGGGAGACGGAGGAGAAAAGGTGACGTTTTAAACGGTTCCACCGGGGGACACACAAAAGGCTTCATATTTCTTGTGAATGTCATAAAAATATTAAAATAAACCGGCGTTTTGAATGGCCTGAGGAATGTTGGCTTCTTTGCAGTAATGTTCAGTGAAGTGTTTTGCTCCGGGCTGTTTTTAAAAAGGGTTCATCACCAGTGCAATTTAACGACAGAAGATGATCATTCATGTCGTTAGTGTGTTGGCGCATTGCTGAATTGTGCAACAAATTAGAAAAGGAGTGACGAATGAAAATGAAGGCAGACTTGCGTTAAATATCAATGGAAGCTTGTTTCATAAATTCTCCTCACTCTCCAAGTTGCTTTTTCTTTCGTCTTATGAAATCTCCTAAGAAATGATCACGTTTTCACCTTCCCCCCCCACCTAATATGGTAAGTAAATAAATACGGGTATATAGCCGCTCATTTAAGAGTAAACAGGGTATCAGGAAGGTAATTCCGTTATTTCTTATTGTGAAACTTGTATATTTCGTTTCCGGTCCATTCAAGAAACCTCAAATGATTTCCTCAGCATATCAGTAACGTTCAAAAATGCCGATTTCAGCATGATGAAGAGCACCTTAAAGATCGAACACGTATACCCAGCAGTTAATGAGGTGATAAATGCGAATTAGTGTGTTTACTGTCAGGTTCCCAGCAAAGTCCTCACAGATCCCCGTCCCCGGAGTTCCGACCACCTGCAGCCCACTGGCAAACCCCGCAGGTGCCCCACAGATGCCCCGCAGATGCCCGGCAATACAGCGTAGCGCTGCCAGGTACCGTGTGGCTGCGCCTTGCTAAGCATTCATGTACGATGCGGTCTTCTTACTGGTCTTGTGTCCGAGCTCTCATCCGTGCCATCATTACATTTACTAAATTCTGTCATTTTTTGCAGTGTCATAAGTTATGTTTTGTAGTAATAGCAACGCAAAAATTAGAAATGAAAACAGTATAAAAAAAGATAACAACCTCCCATTACAGTGTGTATATTTTATGATTTGTTACAGGGAATTAACTTGCATGGGAAATATTACTCTAACATTGGGATAATATATATAGATATTAATATATAGGCCGTGAATTCTAATATCGGGAGCTCAGATACTGGGGCACAGGCGTACAAGCAAAGGTTGGACGAAATAGGCAGACTCCAGCTTACTGGTCCATGCACAGACATCTGCTAGGGCCAAGTGCTCCAAAAATCACTGATGTGGCCAAGAGCCCACCTTTAGACATGTGAAGGAAACAGGAAAGATCTACAGTACAGTGATTCCTGAAGGCTGAAGCCCCCAAGCCCCCCGCTGCTTTTTATGGAAGAGTTTAATTAATGAAGTCCACTCCACCCATTAAGAAGGCAAAGAACAAATCAAATTGATATAGAAAGTTAGTCTGTATTTTATTACTTTAAAAACAGTTCTGATGTTTCTTTATAATGCCGTTTTCCCTTATATTAGCCTGTTCATGTGTTAGTATTTGTTAACAATGCGGGGAGTTTGTCTCGATCCAACACGAGATCATATATACACAGTAAGCTCACAAGCACCCAGTTCTGAATAAAACTGAAATCGTTTCACTACACAGTAAAAGATCTGCTGGAAGAACAAGCTACAGTAATGTCGTGAAGGAATCGTGAAAGCAAAACCAAATGTAATAACTATTATAACAAACAATGTGTGAAATAGGCCAAGGTGGCTGCTTTAAATCCATTAGCTGCTGAACCAAAATGCGGACCTAAGTGGACCACCAGGGGGCAGTACAGTGACATGTCAGGACGCAAAGCCAGCGTGACTGCATGGTAAGCAGTCGTAGTGATGGGAATTTCGACTCTCGTTAGTGATTTGGCTCAGCTCACCAGGAAGAGCCGTTTGGGAGCTGACAGACCCGGCTCTTCATTTTACCACTTCTGCCTCAGCCAAATTTAGCGCTTTTTTTCACTCATGATTGATATGCATACTAAACCTTATAATTTCCTTAATACCATCATTTTACATTACGGTTGGTGTAGGTCCTTCTGAGGAAGTCGTATGGTTGACGCTTCGCTCTCTTCCCATCCGTTCATAGATGATCCAAGACACAATTCGATAGTTTAAATTTCTTTATAATCAGAATATGAGAGGCGAAGGTCGAAAGGCCGTGTGGCTCCCTCTTTGGTAAGTCGTTTGTGTCACGGGCACGGATCAGAGTGCCGTTATCTTTTTCAACCATAAATAACTTTAAGACAGTAAAGTAATAAAGTTGGGATTCCATCGTCAAGATGACAGCTAATGCAACAATATTAATCTACAGATTATCCATTACGTCACCAAGGTGATAAAGAATTAAGAATACACTCAACAATGG
>JAACJT020000036.1:3007268-3050568 GCA_009936485.2 Gymnarchus niloticus
GTGGCACCCTGGTCTTGGTCCTATAGTGTTAGGGCCTTGGAGTAACACACTGGGCGGGGGGGGGGGAGTCCATTGTGCCCAAAAGGAAAGACTCCTGCGCCCCCCCCCCCCCCCCCCCAACAGCTGTGTAACAGTGATGGGTTTATATATAATATGAGATTAGCAATGTTACCCCAATGTTTATGTACTGTATGATAATCTGATGGTGTGGAGATGTACTGCATAATTTATAGCCCCTACACAGTTGACTTTTTAATAAATGTTGGTCTCACGTTGGTCTGTTAGATCTGCTACTTTCTCCTGCTATTTAATTGGAAAGTTTAATTCATAATATGGGGGTTAATATAAATCTGCCGTTTTTTATGCTGTACAGCATATTTTATTTGGAAATTATTTCTTATTGGATGACATTTGAATAGATGTGTTAAGGAATTGATATTTCTGGAGAGAGAGACTCATCACTTGACCTGCTGTTAAACGACACTGCGGAAAACGTTCATCACAGCTCTGAGCTAAACTCCGCCCCCTCCGTCTGATAGTCGTTATTGTTTAAATTATTTTCATCAGCGTCGGCTGGCTGTACGTCGAACGCATAAATCTCACCTCTCATTCCTTTTGGTCGCTGCTGTTGTACCATTTGTCCATTTATCTCTGAGCCCGCTGTGGGAAGTGTGTGGCGGGAACTTGTTGATCCAATGGTTACCGCTTACCTGCAGAGGGTCGGTGGTCTGAAAGTATGGCCCGTTGGTGACTAATGGATAGAGAGTGGATGTGAATGGGAAGCCAGACAGAGGTTTTGGGGGGGTTTATGGACACTGAAGGATTGCGACGTACAGAAAGATGCTCTCCTCCCTTTTAACTGCCGAAGAGAGCAGCATAGTGGCTGAGGAGACATGGAGTGTGACCAGACATATTTTGCTTGTTCCAGTCCCAGGAGTAACCTGTTCCTGTAGCCTTGGAAGGGAACTGGATTACTCTAACGGCCTTAATTTGAATTATTGCATTTTTAATGCTTTTTATTTAAAGTAGTGAAACTGAAAATCTTCAAACCACCGGAAGAGGGGAGAAAATGATGCCTTTTCAGGTCCCTTTGGGTCAATATTTTCTTGTTCTGTTTGGGAGGGGCGGCGTGGACACGTGACTGTGTGTACATAAAGGACGTGAGATGGGAGGGGACGGTCCCTTTAAGATCCCGTGTGTCTGGTATCTGGTGTCGCCCACAGCTCCATTGACATGTCGCCCCGACGAATTCCAATGCAGTGACGGCTCCTGCATCCACGGCACCAAGCAGTGCAACAAGGTACTCGACTGTCCTGACTCGAGTGACGAGGCTGGATGCGTCAATGGTGAGTGGGTCAAGCTAGCCCTGGGTCCCACCGCTGGACTGTTGCAGAGGCCCCGCCCCCCACATGATCAGCTGTCGGATCTTGGTGCCCCCCCCCAGCCACCAAGTGTGAAGGGCCCCAGAAGTTCATGTGTACGAACGGCGAGTGCATCGAGGGCAGCAAGGTGTGTGACTCCAACCGGGACTGCAAGGACTGGTCCGACGAGCCGGCCAAGGAGTGTGGTGAGGCCCATGGCGCACACCTGGCATGTCTGGTCCCGGCTGTTGGACCCTTAAGTAACTTGGGTGTAAATGGGTTCGGTGAAATATCAATTTATGTATTTGAAAAGAAACACTATTGCTTTAGGTTCAACTCAGCTATTAAGATGATTTATAAACGCCCTGAACAGACAGAGGAGGGTGCCTTTAAGACGTAGCTGCCCATTAAACAAAGTAGAAGATAAAAACATTCACTCCAAACATTACGTTTATGTGCCGTTTCTCTGACCCAGTCTGAGGCTTTCGTAGTGTTTGATCTGAAGGGAGAGGGCTAAACCCTCAGAATGGCTATCTAAAACAGTTGCCCCCCACCCTCCGAGGTTGAGGGTGCACAAAATTCAAGCTGGCAAACCTGCCTCTCTTGGGGTCTTAAGTAAGGCAGAGGCACACGATTCTCTTCGGATGGGTATTAGGTCAGTTGCTGGTCGTCTTTTTCCCCTTTTCTCAGGGCCTGGGCTCCCCAAGTCCCCAAATCTACCCATCCTGCTCACGTCCTTTATCATGACCTCCCCACACACACAAACACACTCACACAATAGCTTACTAAATGACAGGAAGCACCACTTCTGGCAGTCAAAAGAAGGACCGCCGGTGGTCTGCCCTGAACCTCTGACCTCACCCCCCCCCAGGCCTGAACGAGTGCGACATCAACAATGGCGGCTGCTCCCACATCTGCACCGATCGGCGGATTGGCTACGAGTGCGACTGTCCCGCTGGCTACAAGCTTCTAGACAAGAAGACGTGTGGAGGTGATTGGACGGTGATCCGCCGTACCCTGCCCCCTGACCACCCCCGCCCCACTTACTTTGGAAGTTTCTGTCTCATTACTGATGTGTTTTTAATGCTCTCCCCCCTTCTTTGTCACAGACGTAGATGAATGCGCCAACCCCAATGCCTGCAGCCAAATATGCATCAACTACAAAGGCGACTACAAATGCGACTGTTACGAGGGATACGAGATGGATCCCGTTACCAAGACCTGCAAGGCGGAGGGTGAGGTGTCACACAAGCGTTCTCCTTAGGGCCCGACGCCAATCATGCCGCTCCTGTGTTTGCCGTTCTCACGGAACGTTTTGTCATTCAAATGCCGCGGGAAAGGCTGCGATGTAAGGAACTGCTCCCCAAACACGTCGCGATTCACTCTCCCTTGAATGCAGACGTCGTTTTTCTTGTTCCGCTGTTCCGTCCATTTGTGAGGAAAGCTTTTATTGGGGCGGGCGTCTCTCTGCGTCCGTGATTTTCTGCGACGCCCGAGGCTGCCCGGGGAAGCTTGTACCCCAAAAAAGCTGCAGTGTTTCGGCTAGTCTGCCTCAAAATAGCCATCGCTTTTCACTCCCTATGAAGATGCACTACCCGAGCACTCTATAAATGTGCTGCTTTTTATTACTGCTGTTTTTATTAATGAAGCTACGTTTTTGGCTGTGTTTTTCCTTAGTGCGTCGACTCAGTTTTCCAGGTCAGATGTCCTATTAAGGGAAAAATGGGGGTTTGAAAATCCTACCTCGGGGGGATTAGTGGGCTACTGCACTGACTATCCACGTCCCATTGGTTTATTTTTACCCAGTGGGTTAGGACTGATTTGTACTAGTATAGAGAGAGCTTTATTTAAAGCTAATTTCCTGCAGTTCACAGGGGTTAACTAAGAGGAGAGCCAATTTGAGATGAGTGATGTAATACAACTGTACGCCCATCCTCATGGATTTGTGTAGAGCTTTCTAGAAAGTTCCCCAGTCAGTCACGCTGATGTTCAGCAGTGTGAAACCTAATTTAGGGCCTCTGTGTGCCTGTGAGATTCACCTCTCTCTGCCCCTTTTAAACGCTTCTTCACTCAAGGCCACCAATGGATGCCATTTCCCAGCTAGTTGCTGTTTAGCCTCAGTGTGGCATGTTGAGATGCTCGTTAACCATTTTGTTCCCCCAGAAGTGAATGTTTATGGTCTGCCACAGGCGTGTTGTCATGAAACAGGTGCTGTCGTCTCATGCTAAAGCCCTGAAATGCCTCTAATTGGTTTATGCCGAGGGGAACAGTTCACAGTTTCACCTTGCAGACTGGTTGTAGGCTTTTTCTTATTTTTTCCTACTAAATGGTGAGCTGAGATCCGGTCGCCATTAGCAGTTATTCTCAGATGGGAAGTCATCAGTTGTCCCTAATTGGGTCTGCTTCTCTTGAATACGTGACGGTTAAGGGGTCCGAACCACCCTATTGAACACGGCGGCAGGTTTGACCAGCAGTGCTTGCAGTCTCGCCTTTTGGCTTTTGGGATGTCCTCATGTTGATTTAAGCATATCCCTCCAATGCTGCCTCCTGAGTCGATGTCAGACCTCTGTCAACAGGCCGAATGCCCCTTGTTCTCTTCGTCTTGTGTCTGTGCCCTGATCAGAAGTGCTATTTGTATTGTGGAGCCCAGCAAACGGACATCAGGTTTGCCTGGGGAAATTTAAAAACGTCTGATTATTGTCAAAAAGCCTCCCATCCTATTTAGGTTAGCGTGCCAATTTCATATATATATATGTGTGTGTGTGTGTGTGTGTGTGTCTGAGACCGGAGGGACTTCTTTGGGGAAAATGGACCCCACAGTACGATCAGATCTGGGGGGTTACCACAGCGATTTGGCACATCTAGTGGCACGGTGCCCTTCTAGAATGTCGCGGGAAAGGAGGGAACCAAGGGCTGAAACAGCGAGAACCGCTGTTTCCGAACACTTCCTCCCCGGCAGGTTAAGCCCACCCATCAGAGGGGAGGGGTCTCTTTCAGCCGCCCGGCACCCAGCCGTGCTGCGCCACATCCCCGATAATTTAACTTGTCCTGCTTGTAATTTGACTTACAAAATACAGCATAATACAGTATAAATCACATCGAATCAATGTAAGGTTCAAGATGCCATGCCCGTGGATTGCGGGTGGTGGTCTCGTAGCGCACCCAGTATGGATTAAAAAGTATTGATTATTATAACTGTCCATTAGTTTAAGGCACCATACATGTAAGCGGCTAGAGACTAGATCAGCTTTGTGTCTTAATTTGGTTACTGTTGAGGGAAAGAAAATGGTTTTACAAAATCCATATCTGCTGCAGCAGATATGGAATTTAGATCCTCAGTCTGTGGTCAATTTGCAGTATCCCTCCTAGGATCTGAACCTGCTGGTTGTGATTCGGCTGAGACAATTTTCACGAGCGCCAATGATGTTCTGGTAGGACTGCCGAGAGGCGTGTTTCTTAGCCATGACAATCAGATTTAATACTTACCATCCAGGGGGTGAAGGCGAGTGTGTCAGACTTGCCGGGGAGTGGTCAGGGGCTCGAATCCCTTTACTAGTCCTGCCTCCCAGGGGGGCTGTTGTGATTGACAAATATGGACTGTCCCAGTTAGGAGCTTCCCATCGCGGTGGGTTACCCTTGCCTCCCTGCGATAGGCTCGAATCCCCGAGGGCCTATTTTGCAGGCCCTCCATTTCAGGCAATTTTAATGACATTTCAAGACAAAACATTCGACAGTGACAGCTGCAGAAGGTCGGGCAGGGTCTGTCCCTCTCTCTAACCCAGGTACATGCCTCTCTCCTTCCCTCTCTCTCCCCTCTCTCTCTCTCTCTCTCTCTCTCTCTCTCTCTCTCTCTCTCTCTCTCTCTCTCTCTCTCTCTCTCTCTATCCCCCTCTCTCTCTATCTATCCTTCTCTCTCCTCTCTCTCTATTCCTCTCTCTCCCCCATCCTTCTCTCTCCTCTCTTTCTATCCCTCCTTCACACACACACAGCCCAAGCTGCACCCCCACAGTCGCTGAACTGCTCCTAACAGAAGCTCTGAAAGATCTGATATCCTGTGTTATGCCCGGAGGCTGGCATCACAAAGGTTTCTGTTGTCATTGCTCTTCCCTCCCCATAGAAACGTGGGGTTTCTAGCAGATGATGGAAGCCTCGAGAAACAAAGCCATTAAAACCTGTGAAACGATAAAACTACAGTAGAAAGACATCATAAAGACCTCATCAAGAATGATGTAAATACAGTGTGACTGAAAATGAGTGATTGCAAAAGTGAGGCGTCCTGTAAACGGCAGAGAAAGAACAAGTTCAGTTCACTCCCTGTGGGATTGGAAATAAAGGCGTTAACAACTTGGTAAATACTGTGGTAACTGTGGTTTGGAAAATAGGATATTGTGTTGCCTGTAAGGACAATTCATACGTTTGTTAGTAAACCCACCGTAAGAATCTGTCAGTCCCATTTTTATAAAATAAAGGCGGCTGAAAATCTCCAAGTTCCAGCAGAGACTGTTAATTGGATGCTGCCATCACGTCTGGCTGGAACGTGCTTAGAAACGGGAATCCGTAATTATGGTGCCACAAGTACGGCGTGCCGCGTGGATGTTGAAGTTGCGTAATTAGAGGAGCGGCAGAAATATTCGATATCACCATGACATCACCATACTTGTGTGCCGCTCTTTTGTAGCTACCGCCTGAGTCCGTGCAGATCCTCGTCTCTCACACGTATTGTGTGCCCCCCCCCATTAGGCAAGACCCCCTACCTGATGTTCACCAACCGACACGAGATTCGCCGCATCGATCTGGTGAAGCGGGATTACACGCAGGTGGGGCCCACCCTGAAGAACGTGGTGGCACTGGACGTTGACGTTGCCGCTAACAGGATGTATTGGTGTGACCTCTTCCACCGGAAGATCTACAGGTAATCCAGCCAATGCGGTTCTAGAACATTTCAGGTAGGGGGCCAGGCTGGGGCCGTTTGTGTTCTTGGGGGGGGCACTTACATTGTCACCAATCAAATTACAGGAACTCTCATCTGGCGTGGGGTGTCTGGGGTCCTGCACTATTGACCCATTGACACTGGGCGCTCCTGGCATTGAGCGTGAACTCTGACCTCTGTCCTGTCCATGCCGTGCACACGGCAGTGTGCTTAGACTTGGGTTCGAATGTGTTGGATGTTTAAAAATAGATGCTGAGTAAATCAAGTACGATGTTCACCAAAGAGGTGAATTTCAACTCTGCTCTTAAGATATTTTGAGACTACGATATTTTCAGCCATGCTTTAAAGGGTAACAAGGCCGCTTGTTTAAATGGATTTTCTGGGCTCTGGTCCAGTGCCGAGCATCTGAGCATCCCAGACAGATGCTCCTTTCCCCCGGTGTGTTTCTGAAACACACAGTGTCACTCCGAATTACACATCTGAAACCCGGTGCTAATCAGCACGCCGGCCATTCAGTGCCGACCCGAAAGCGGAGTGGTAATACAGGCCGCTCTGAGGCAGGTTCACCCGACAGTGCCAACCGTTTTCAGAGACACGGGGTAAAGCAAAGAAATACCGAGAGGAACTCAAAATGGCGGCCCAGCTTCTCGTCGTGGCTCGGCTCGGCGGGAGACTGCGCCATGGGCGCCGTGATTTATGTGACTGCCTTCCTCGAGTAATTAATTCTGATTAATGTCACTCAGGTCGATGAGACCTTAGCTTCCAACAGTAATTAAGATGTTTAAGGTCTGAACAGAAACATTTGGAATTAGGATTGCGGTGTGGTTTCTGTGTTTATCCAACTAATTTAGGGTAATTCAGGTCTGTACCCTTTGCTTTGAACCACAATCTAATATACCCCTCATTTAAACTGCAGAGCTGAGTGAAGCCACCTCATGTCTTTATCCTGGCCCGTTTCCTTTAAACCAGAATAATTGGGTCACCGCCCTGCTAATAATAGACATCTCGGTGGATTGCATGCGTGAGGGACATTACGCAGAGATGTCTCTCCTGAAATACCAAATGCTGAGGAACTGAAAGCATTCATCAAGGCAGGGGAGTTCACCCACCCTCGCTTCTAGGGTCTGTCCTGTTGCTGCTCTGCGCGTATGACTCTGTGTGTGTGTGTCCATTCTTTACGCAGCGCGTACATCAGCAAAGCCAGCGACTCCTTCCAGCAGGTGACCCTCATAGACGCCGCCCTCTTCTCCCCTGGGGGGCTGGCTTTGGACTGGGTCCACAAGAACCTGTACTGGACCGACTCCGGGGACAAGAGCATCTCTGTGACCACAGCTGACGGCAAGAGAAGGAGGGTGCTGATCAGCACGGAGCTGAGTGAGCCCCGGGCCATTGCCGTGGACCCCAAGCAAGGGTGAGAGCACAGGGCTGGACACTGAAAATGGGTGGGGCCAGAGCAGAGAGGTGGAGCCAGAGTAGGATATGACATTGCGATAGGTGGATTAACAAAATGGAGGCGGGGCATCTGATGGAATGAAAGTTTAGCAGTGGGTTTAGAAGTGGTGTGGAAGGATGATGGGTGGAGTAATAGGTGAGGGATTTGGAGTTTAATGAAAATTGGATCTGTGTGAATGGTTTTGGGATGGAGCAGGGAATTAAGCAGGTAAATATAGACCTCTCTTTAAAACTGTTGGCTTCTCTCTCGTGTCAGATTCATGTACTGGTCTGACTGGGGCGTCCAAGCTAAAATAGAGAAGGCGGGTCTGAACGGTGTGGACCGCCAGGTCCTGGTGTCCGAGCGGATCGAGTGGCCCAATGGCATCACGCTGGGTAAGAGCTGCGGCCTGAAATGAGACCACCCCCCCTGACTCTATAGTACAATATTTGCAGCCCACCACCAGTAACGGTGGATGACCTGGGTAGAGTTAATGGCCTCGGGGTTCTTTGTAGGTTCTAAAAGCTTTGTGCTCGATTCTTAAGAATGGGAATGTGACCTGAATAGTGTGCTGGGTTCATCCCTCAGACCTGCCCAACAGGCGCTTGTACTGGGTGGACTCCAAACTCCACCTCATCTCGAGCATCGACTTCAGCGGGGCCAACCGGAAGGTGCTGCTGTCCTCCGTGGAGCAGCTGAGCCACCCCTTCGCCCTGACCGTGTTTGAGGTAAGAGGCGGGCACACGCACCAGCGGACAGGGCCCAACTGAGGGGTGGTCATGACGTGCGGCATAGAGGAATCCGTCCCCACAAAATTGGGGGGATTCCAGGCAGAGGGACACGGTTTTGAAAGCCTCTGCTGTGACAGCAATCCGATGGCGAAGAAACCGTTAGTTCATATTTGTGAGCGGAGCACGTTCCGGGGGGGCTGGAACCCCCCCGATGGGCTTTTAACTTTCCAGTCGCTGTGTTGTGGTGCGGTGGCTCGTAGGCTGTTTGGTCGTACTCTACAGTAACCATCATCGCACCTGCCTGCCGCTCAGGGCAGTCTCTAATGGTATTAGAGCCCATCGCCTTTCTATTTGCTTTCAGCCAGGCGAGGTGAAGTTTTTTGAGGAGCATATACTGATCCTGGGTCAGGCAGTAAGCTGCGAAGTCCAGTGGAAGGCTGGGGGGGGGGGGGGGCTGCAGTTTCATCCCAGACTCCCTCCTCCCTTGCTGCATTATTCTGCACCCACAGAGCAAAATCAGGTGACTCCAGTACCATGGAACTGCCAGTGACGGGGGCTCGATTGCCGCCCCCCCCAAACATTGCGGGGTTTGGATTCCCGAAAGGGAACCGCCGTTGTACCGTCAAAAGTTGAACAGGTGACCCGGTTGAGAGAGAGCTCATTTAAAACAACAAGCCCCTTTTCTGTAGACACGTCTGTGTATCGCTCGGGAATTATGCCGCTCAATGAATATATGCAAGAATGATTAATTAGCAGAGGTGCTTCTAAAGGGTACCCCTTGGTGATGACATGCATGCCAGTGGAGGTGTCAGTCACAGTGCGAGAAGACCTGCACTCGACAATTAATGGTGTGATCCTGAAGGCTGCCTGGCGAGCACGTAAATGTCACGAGGAGCTGGGCCTCACTCGGCCTGTCTGACATGATGACAGAGCGAGCTCACCTGCCTTCATTTTCCTGTTTTATTGGTTGCCAAGGTAACCATACGTCTGATTCTGTCCGTGGTGTCCCCTTGGAGGGTGATGGGGAATGAAAAACGCAGTATTGGGGGGGGCAACATTGTCACCTGAACTGAAAATCACCCCACCCCCATCCTGAGGTGTTCCAGTCCGAAGCCTACTGCCCACGATTTGGACCTCCAGCCTGGGGGGGGGCATCTATATCTGGACCCTTCCCAGTGCCCTGGTGCCCAGATGACACACACATGGCAGTCGAATCCCCTGACTGTATCTGTGAATGGCAGGCTAGGATTTGGCCTTAAATGGTCTGACGGTCTGTTCTTGGCCTGCAGGACAGGCTGTACTGGACTGACCTGCAGAGAGACGCCATCTACAGTGTCAACAGGCTGACGGGGAGCGACGTGGCAGCGCTGGCTGAGCACCTCAACAACCCGCATGACATCGTGGTGTTCCACGAACTCCGACAGCCCAAAGGTCAGTGCCACGCGGGGGTCTGCAAGGGTCGGTTCTCCAGCACCTACTGCTGGTCCTCCTCATCTCTTCCGGTGCTCCCTTTCGGAAAAAATTAATGTAGGTTGACGTTTCGGAGGCGCTGTTATAAATAAATCCAGTTTTAATAAGGAGTGTGTGTGTGTGTGTGTGTGTGTGTGTGTGTGTGTGTGTGTGTGTGTGTGTGTGTGTGTAAATGTGGGGCAGAGAGAGTGCGTATGTGAGACATGGGGAAAAGTTGGTCCCTCGCATTAATTCACGGAAAAGATTCATATGCAGGCGAAAGACAAAGGCGTGTGTGTGTGTGTGTGTGTGTGTGTGTGTGTGTGTGTGTGTGTGTGTGTGCACACCGTGTTCCTCAGTCAGAATTGAAATGTGCAGCTCAGGTAGTTAATGGCTGCTTTGCAATGTGGTTTGCCTGGCAGAAAAATGTGGAAGCGTCTGCCGTGATGACTGAGCAGCAGACGTAACGAGTCTGAATCGGCACACAAGTCCAGTGCAGAAACGCTAAACTGCCAGCCGGTGAAAGCGTGTCAATTAACTTACTCATGGAAAATGTTCAAATATTTCTGCATGAATTATTCATGGGCCATCCCAGGGTTTTCTTTGTTAGACAGAAGGTGTCATTTTTAAAAGACGCCAAATTGAATTATTCCCTAATATGAAACGTAATCATAGTCTGGTAGAGATTTATACTGGGGGGGGTCTACCTCTTGTCATGAGTTGAAATCCTTTGTTGCTGCTTGATGCCTTTGTGTAGATTCTTGCTTTTCTTATTGTATTGTTATGCCGAATTTTTGAGACTGACAGTCAGCCACCGACATCTCCCTCGCTGTGAGGGACACCGTCGTGCCTTTTCCAAGCTGGAAAGGAGAGTTCTCATAAATCCACAGAAACGGAACTGCGGAACCCCGCTGTGTGGCTGTATTAAAACTGTTTGCATTTCTGAAAGCTTGCCATTTATCTGCTTTGTGAATATGTGCTCATCTTTGTTTTTGTATGTGTAATATGAAATTAATCAGGCTTGGACTGAACAGAATTTTGTATTATTTAAAAAGGGTCTGTCTCTTAGAGTTCATACTAGTTCATACTACTGTGTCCCCACAGCCCCAGACAGTTGTAACGTAGGAGGGGCCCCCAATGGGGGGTGTGAGTACCTGTGCCTGAAAGCCCCCCAGATTACAGACCACTCCCCCAAGTACACCTGCGCGTGTCCTAACGGCATGGAGCTGGGCCCAGACATGAGGAAATGCGTCGCAGGTGAGCCCCCACCTCCTCGTCCATACGTCACCCAGGTGGCCTCATTGCGTCAAATTCCTTCTGCTGATGAACGTGCCGATGGGAAACGCGTGACCCCAAAACCTACAAACCCACCATGTGAGGGGTTATGGATTGCAGGCCGTTATGATTGATTAAACCAACATCCCACTGCTTACTAAATTGGTTTCTAGGCTTTTACACACCTGTCATATCGTAGTAAGCTGACCACGGTTTACTGAAAGAGCGGTAGATAGATGTCACTGTGCGATTCGTTTGGCTGTCGGTCCTGATTGGCTGAGCTTGCTGCCACAGCGGTTTGCAGGCCACGCCTCCTGTGGCTACTTGGCCATTCACTACTCAAAGCGGAACTCATAATCCAGAGTCTCGAAATCGGCTTATGACGGTTGGTTGGCGGCAGTTGCGTTTCAAGGGTTCAGGGCATCCTAGATGGAAAAAACAGGTATGGCTGTCATTGAAACGGAGGACACCGGAATATCTGGCAGCCTAAAATTGGGAGTGTGTTTTGTTTTCTTCTTGATTCACAAATGCAGCCTTAGGTTGTTTTTTTTTTTTAAATGCCATTTAAAATGAAGAACATTAAAATATATTATTGCTTCTCGAGGTACAAGGAACATTTTTTATGGAAAAATACTTGGAGGTATCATGGCCATTATCTGGACGGCTGGTGTCCCTCTGTCCTAGAGCAGGAATGGGAATCGAGCCCTGGAGGTGTCAGGTGACATCTGTCAGGATCTATACTCTTCCTCTACCTTATTCCAGATGTCAGGCCTGACCCCAGCTCCATCTTCAGTTAGTGTCGCCCTCATTTGTAATCGACTTCCTTCACTTCCAGTTTTACCGCCCATCAAATCCAAAACGACGACCTTGGCACCCAAGCGGACCACCCCCATCTCTGCCGTCGCATCTGGGAGTGTGGAGGCAGCTCCCGCGGCCTCAGGGGCATCCATGCCCAAGAAGACCTCTGCTTATGTGTGGCCGCCCAGCCCTTCCATCCCGGTCAGCAGGGCGGCGCCGACGAGCCTGCGGCCCACGTCCGGGTTCCGGGCTGACGACGCCCTGCGGGATAACACCAACATGTCCCACCACTGTGAGCTCACAGCCCTCCCCATCTTTGCCTTGTCTGTGATCTGCTGTCGATCACTATGAAAAGCAGGTGAACTGGGTGAAACTACTGCAGCGACCATGTGGGGGTCCACATGTTGACTGGACCGATAGGATGAGCTCCATCCAGAGTAGGAACTGCAGCCTCAGTGCCTCCCGCGTTTGCCACTCTGACTTCAGATTCTGGGTCCAAGATGGACTGTCATATCCTCAGTCTCAGCTGTAGTGGCCGTTTCTGCCATCTTACTGTTTATGCTGGTCAGGGACACGGGAGCTTGGAGCCTATCCCAGGCAGTGTAGGGCAGAAGCTGGGTGTGCACCATTGGATGGAAGGCCAGGTATTGTTACATATAACCTATAATTACATGGAGAGCTAGATGTTTTAGTGAAATAGTGCTGGTTAAACATGGCTTTGAGAGTTATAATTGGGCATGTCCCTAACCGCTCTGCCCTCTGCTGGCTCTTGATGAATCACCTCTGGAGAATCATCCTGAATCGTTGATGCAGAAAAGAATGTCAGATGAATGTTCACACATAGGATTTTTTGCAAAGAGTGGCATTCTGGGACTCCCCCTCAGTCCGTGCATGGTGTTGTGCTTAGGGTAACTACAGCAAGTGCCAGAGTCTTGCATCGGTCTGCTCGCTTCGCGAGTAATAAAAAGAAGATATGTACTAAAATATAAATAGAACGACGAAGCTCGGGTGATAACGCAAATAAATCTAATGGAAAAACAAATTAATTAGGGTTATAGGAATCTGCAGACTCCAGCAGGAAAACAGAGGATGATGAAGTGTTGTATTAATTAAATATGCAAATGAGCATGATAAACACCAGGCGGCAACGACGGAATGCGGCGGGTGTGGCGTCCGGGCGTTACCAGTTCGGGACATCTCTGGTAGAGGGAAGCTCTTGCTGTGTCTCTCACGTTTGGCATGTCCCTGAGCTACGTCACACACCTCTCTCCGACTCTACGATTCCCTGCTGAGCATCAGGCAGGCGCGCCACATAAATGTCCAATTCTCACGTATCTCACAGCAAAGCCTGGCATTGCGTCTGTCAGCTGGGTACACTTAAGAGGTCACGTGACCGACCAGCAGGTGATCCGGCACTGACCACTGTGGTTTCGAGGGCGCCCTTCCTGTCTGTGGAAGTGGGCCACGCGGCCGTTCCTGCCACACACCCTCGTTAGAGCTCGTTAAGATCAGCGTGAGCAACGACTCTTATTTCAAGCAGGCAGCGATTTTTCTTTTGCCGAGCTGGCGTCTCGCAGAGCACGGCATGGCTAATTATGACCGCGGTCGTCCCTCGGAGCCCCCCAGCCTGTTTCCTTTTCAGAGGAATGAACTCTATTCTTCTGTAATGTTCTAATACGCTTTTCCTCTCCAATTGCTGTGGCAGCCTTGGCTTCCAGCTGGCATTCCGTCAGTGTCTATAATTCACATCCCTCCCTTCCGTCAGAACCTGCGACCGCGTTTAGCGTCGACGCTTGCTGAGTGGCGTTTCAGTTCCCAGACTCCCTTGCCGTCATTTTATCATGCTGCTGATTTTCTCCTGACATTAATTGGACTTCGTGCGATATTTGCGTTCAAAGGACTTATTGCTTATTGCTTGCTTGCGGGGGGGGGACAAGGAGGCATCTCCTAATCGGTGATATGTAAAAGTGAGATGTAGAGTAATTAAAAAAGTAAATGTTAGATGTGATTCTGAAGCTTCAGTGGAATCGTGTTTTAATCCTTTGCATGTTTTCTTATTGTAGCTTTAAAGTCTTTCTATGCAGTCACCTGTGTTACATGTTAATACCTTCCTTTACAGTACAGCAAGTTCCCTTAGGATTTACAGCCTTTAGGTGCCCATTCCAGTTTTTTTTTTTTTTTTTTTTTTTTAACTACTATGCCACCTACTGTCCTGTTGACTGATAGGCCACGCCTCCACACTTCTCTTTCTCCTCCCCCTTTTCTCAGCATGGAATGGCCGCTATCTCCTTGGCAACCAAGTGGTGGCAGTGCTGAGCATCGTCATCCCCATAGGTAGGTGGCAAAACACAGCAGAGCTCCCCTCACTGTCACCAGCTTTGCCTGTGCTAGGATTCATCTGCATTGAGATCACAGGTTACCTGAATTTTTTGAAAAATGATTTCTTTTGCATGTCGGTGCTCCTGCGTTGCTGTTTGCTGGGGAAGAGGATTAAGAAAATACCTTCGTACAATAGAGCTGAGCCCGTTAATCTGGGTTCGAAAGGCGAGCTTCCTGTCATCCTCGCCGAAGCCGCTCATCCCTGACAGTGTGACAGCTCCTTATTGAGGACGATGTTGGTTATTTTTATTTCCTGAAATCAGTATGTGAGGCCCCCTGGATCATCTGCCTGCGATGGGAGGTGGTCAGTGCCGGAAAGATGCGTTATCTGAACATGACCCTCTCCACTCTTGTTTATACCTCTTGCGGCAAACTGCCTGAGGTAACTGTCAGTGCAAGCCTTTCGTTGACTGTCGGTATGCAACCGATGATTTAGGCAGATGAAGCATTTTTCGTTTGTGTGATGGTCAAAGCGACCGGGTGGACAGCCAGGCCCCACAGCGCGGAGCCCGGATGACCCACATGCATTAATTACACACTGTTTCACACAGGTCAGTTGGTCTGAGTTTTGAGCGAGGCCGTCGTGTCAGGTCTGTGGGTCCTTAACAGCGTGAGTGTTGCTTTGGCCTTTTGCCCCACAGTCGAGGGAGCTTCCCTCGCTTGGAAGGCTGTAGAATGAAACCCTAAATCCACCTGGAATCCTTCCCCTGCCTCAGCCAAACACAAAGTGACACAAAGTATACCTCTTAATTGTACATGCCCATGCCTCCATTCAATTGGGGCCCTGTCATGATGTGCCTTCCCCGGATTGGCTCGTGTTAATGCCCCGCCCCCTCCCCCAATGGGCTGTGTGTTTAACATGTGTGGTTTCTGTCGTTAACACAGCAGTCATCGGACTCCTGTGCAGCGGTGGCTACCTGGTCTGGCGCAACTGGCAACGGAGGAGCACCAAGAGCATGAACTTCGACAACCCAGTGTACCGCAAGACCGCCGAGGGGGAGGATGACGAGATCCACATCGGCCGGACCGAGTCACTGGGCCACGTGTACCCGGCCTTGGCCTCTGGTGGTAGCGGAGTCGTCTGTCAGCCGTTCATCACCCTGCCCTTAGGGGGCAGCGGTGCGCCTGACACTGGCACCCACTGGTACGCGGGACAGCCGGTGCACTCTGGTGCCAAGTGAGTGGGCCAAGAAGGGACAGCCACTGTGACACACGCACACGGACCCCATCGCCTGGGTGCCAAGAGTTGCGTTCGAACCCAGCCGTGCTCTGCCTACTGTAACTTGCAGTATCTTACCTAACCTCCCCGAAGTGTGGATTTCTAGAATTTGGGAAAGATCAGTGTCGGTGTTGAGGGTAAGAGAGGGATTATCTTCATCAGCATCATCCACGTTGCTCTCACGCGTGGCATGTGTGACACCTCTATTCGTCCGACGTTTCCTCACAGCCTGTCTTCTCTAATTATGGCCCCAAGCCTCATCGTCACCGAGGATGGAAACATGAACCACGCCTTAAACGGCGGGATGGTCCGTGACCCCGTTGTCTTCGCACATTCACCGACATAGCGATCTGCTGCATATTTCATCGCCCTGGAAGTCTGCACTTGCGTGAGGAAGACGATGGGCCGATAACAGACGCTTCTAGGGGCCCTTCACGCACCTGTCCTGCTGCAGTCGCTTCAGCCAAACCGTCTTCCTGGCCCGTTATTCGCAAGGCAGTCGGTGCAGTGACCCAGCTTTGTCTGGTCTTAATGTCCCATTACCCCAACCTTGACTGACAAAACGACTGGCATCATTTTTAGTACGCCCTCTCCTTCAGGGTGTTAACCCCCATTTCCTGTGCTTCAGTGGCCTCTAAACGGGTGTTTGGGTCGGTCTTTCTGTGATGGTGGCTACCAGAAATCTCTCCAGGGGAATTCCTTGGTGGTGGTGACGTTCAGCGGCTCAGTGATGTCGAACCAGAAAAAATTTTACCCAGCATGCTCTGCCGTCCAGATTTGAATCTTAGTTACTTTGTGTCACTGCTTAAGTTATAAATAAAATCATGTTAGGCGAGGTTGAATGAGATGAGGAAGCAGAAGGGGCTTTCTTTGGGGGGGGGGGGCAGGTTTTGCCAGGGCCCCCTCCGGGGAGACTGCTGGCTTTGGGTTTGGGCTCCTCTGCTGGGACGATGCGCCCGCAGTCGATCAGAACGCTGGCACCTGACTGACCTGGGGATGCCGAGCCACTGTGCTGGAAACAGTCCACTTATAGTGGAGCCTGAAAAATTGCATCTGCTTTGGGCTTCACAGTCTGGGTGGCTGATAAAGCAGGTTAATATCAGGCAGAACAAAATGGAGTACTTTCATGGACAAGGGGGGCTCCTGAATTATTCATAAAGGCCATTAACCTTTGGATGAAGGCGCAGAATGAAAAAACAGTAGTGGTAATATCTTTACGATATGAAATCCAAAATGTAATGAAGTGTTACATTTGGGCAATACAGGTTGGGGAAAATGCAAAATTAAGTGCATACTCATGTATTTAGAGAGAAAATGCTGGTCTTATCAAATGAAAGGAATGTGTCATCAATTAAAATGTACTTGATACACTGACATATAGATCAGTATTTTACATTTTCATATATGCAATATTGTACATTGAATTTTTCAATATATGATACAAGCGTACCATTTTTTAGGAGAAGATATTTTCAGAAATGTTATAGTTTATATGTTTAGTGAAGGGTTCATGATATTTTTGACATCTGGAGATCAATTTATCTAACAGACGCTTTTCGTCCAAAGTGACATACAGTGAGGCAGATGGAAACACAAGTACACAGCAGTTAAGGGGCTGCCTAAGGTATAAGGCAGCTAGGCTGGGTGTCCAGTAAGGGTCAGCAACTGGTACAGGCTAACACCTAAACAAGGAAATGGAGGGATGCTAATTTGAATGATAAACGGGTCCCCACAATCCAGTGTATCATTCTTGTTATTGGCAGTGTCATGCAAGTTTACGTTTAACAAGGAATGGCTCAAAGTTCAGTTCACACAGATTAAAATGAACTAGTTGATGTTCATTTCTTCCGATTTCTTTTTTAATGAGATGCGTGAACTGACGTTTCTGTCGCTTTAACTTGACATGCTTCCCTTCGCGTGGCGTAAACTTCGAGAGCTGATCATTTTTTGAAGAAATGTTGAAATGAAAATTGTTCTTTGCAGTTTTCTTGGTTTTTTTTTTTTTTTTTTTCTCCCAATTTTCCTTTTAATGGTATCATTTCGTAAAAATATACTAATGGATAAGAAATAACGACAAGTATGCGAAGCGGAGGTTTCGTGCAGTTTGACGTCTCGCGGGAAAAACGTGATGAAAGTTGGCGGGTGTTTAATTATCTTATTGTAGTTTATTGACTTTGCAGGCTGAAGGAGAAATATGAACGGAGCCTCTTTAAAAGGAATATCTTTTTTCTACTCTACTAATTAATGGCCTAGAATACAAAGTGAAATTTTTGATTAGCAATTAAAATATCAAATTTCAGTGGGCTGCATTAGTGTCACCTACCGTTAGAACGCTCTTGGAGTCTGTTATATAAACAACAAACAAATCAGTAGCGTCAAGACCGCGATTCAGAACACATCACCGTAAAGCAGCATCGGTCAAGACAAGGAACAGGCGAGAAAATTGAGATCGCCGCTTAATAATTTTACAAGGTGCGTTCATAAAACATCGTAATACATCTTTCGACTTGGCAGCTTGGGATGACCTTTGTAATTTGGAGCCTATTTTTTACATAATGTCATCCCCGTTTGACCTGTATGGCTATGTTTGAAGAGGGTGGTGTACTTTTGGTCAGGTAAAATTATAAACAAAGGGGATTGGGAGTAGGAGAATGACAAAGATGGCCCAGTTGGGTTGGAGTAATTGGGTTTTCAAACAGTTGGGAAGGGTGGAAGAGGAAGGTGAATTTTTGCCTATTATCCCTGCCTCTGGTGTGTAAGCATCTTTCTGTCACGCCAGACTGACACTCACGTTCATTAGTTGCAAACTAATTTGTTCAGTTCACCGTTCACCAAAAATATGGGTGCATTCAATGAATGGCGTTCATTTGGAGCGTTCATGCACAACACTGCTTATTAGAACCCATATTTTGACGTGGCTACGTTGCTTTGTAAGGTTTAATGGCTGTTTGTCCGCAGCCCAGCTGGAAGAATCTCCTATGGAGTCTTCGTCTTGCTTTATGTACCCCTGTACGTATGGGGAGTGATTAATATCGGGGTTTTACTTTTTTCAGTCTTGCTCTGTTACATAAGGAAGAGAAGAGCATCTGGCCAGGATGACTCAGCGAGTCAGAAAACCGTGTCTGGATGGTCATGGGTTCGAATCTCATGGCCGGCTAAGTAATTATATCACCACTGGGCCCATGTGCAAGGCCCTTCACCCCAGTTGCTCAAGGGGCATTTCATGCTGGCTGACTCCATGCTTTGACCCCAAGCCTGCCTGTCTTGTACATGCTTTGGACAAAAGCGTCTGCTAAATAACTAATTGTAAATGTAAAAATAAAGAACACACAATAGTTTTTGAAGAAGGACCATTGACTGACAGTCAGCTGACTGTCCAAAAAGGCCATGTTCCCTTCTTTTCTTTCCCACGTACGTTGCTCTCACTGACTTATTGCATGTATCCAGGAAGTCATGATGGAGATTTTGCTGAATGTGGGGGGGATGGAGCTCATCTCCTGTGGAGATCTGTTTGTCATTCAGATCAGTGATTCTTTTATCTTCTTATGGTTGCCTGCAGCCAATCGTGAGTTTTCAGTTTTGCTTTGCTCCATCTGTTTGATACACTGGCTGCCCCAGGAGCCCTGGCAAGTGGGTGGGCTCTGCGTGACATGCCTCCACGTCGTAATGCTCTGGAGGAACATCAGCCGTGGCGGGAGGTGGATTGTATGAGTTGTGGAAAGGGCTCCACTCCCTGGAAGTTTCCGAATGGACCGGGTCACACTGCTGGGTTGAAATGCGTCAGCTGAAAACTACTGCACCGTCTGTGGTCGTTCGGAGGAGTTCCCCGTAAGCGTAGTACAACGTGCTTCCCATACCGTGGTGTTCAGTAGCAATTTCTGCTCCTGTGCAGACGACATCTTACTGATCAGAGCACAAGCAAAGTCCTTGGAAGCTTTCATCCCTGCTGGAGATCCTCGTAACCCCCCCCGTCTGTTAATCGAAGCGTGTTCGTGCTGGCCGTGGACTGCATCTGGATATTGTAGCGGTCATACCTGAAGTAATGCGAAACGTCTGATTTTAGTCAGGCTTAAATACAATAAAGATTTAAATAGTAAACATTCCCATTCTGTGTACAAAAGCTGTAATTACCAATGGCCAATGGCGTTCTCCTGTGGAGGTCTGCTGATTAACAAATGGCTTGCCGTTCACATCGCTGTGCGACCTCAGCTAGAATAAAGGGACTGCGTTAGCTGAGGTGAGACTTGAACGGGTGGATCTCGGAACATCGGAAGACCGTTCGCTGAACGCAGAACACTACAAGTGATAAAAATTCACAGGGAACACTTGAATTTCCCATCTTTAGTGGGTATTCCTGCAAATTCAGAATTGCAATCACGGTATTGGTCAAATGAAATGGGGGTTTTTCCACTGCTCTGCTGTCTGACACTCGACTGGAACCCGTGAGGCTAAGCTGTACTCTCCTGCTGGACTGGAAGCTCTTTGAACAGTCTGATGTCTCTAAAGTACCAGAGCTTATTGGCCGATTGGTGGGTGCCTAGATGGCCAAACTGTAGACTCTGCATTTTGGCACCCTCTCTCCCCACATATGGCCCCAGGGTTTCATTAATGTCATTTTTGTAATGTCGATTCTAAAGTTCACTTCACTTTATTATGCTGTTCATAATTTTCATTGTGTCTGACTTGTTTAGGTTAATTTTCCCCCTTCCCTCTGCTAACTTTCTGTATAAACAAGGTTTAATGGTGACATTGGGGAATTGGAATCGGTCAATTTGTCTGTAGAGGCCATTTTTATTTTTTTTTTTATAGCGATCGTTGCACAAACAGCTTTTAAGATGCCCTTTACACTGTGCAAGTGTGAACATGGGACAGTAATGTAGGCAGGAAATTCCTCATTGTGAAATGGTTTTAAATCATGAATTGTATATACGTTTTCATACTGCAGAAATTTTGATAAGGTTTTAAACGTTTCTGTATAGGCAAATGTGTATATAAGATTCATGACAAAAGTGCAGACCATAAAATGAAATTATTTGTGTACATGGCCATTCATTTCTTTTATGACTTAATTGTAACTTAAAATGTCATTGCCAAAGTATCGAGTTCCATTTAATTTGCTTTGGTTCTTTTTTTTTTTTTTTTTACAGCTATGCATTGCAGAAAGTGCATGGCTGTTTTTATTCCTTATAACACAGTAGATTTGTACATTATCGTTTTATTTGTTAGTGCCTTGTTTTAATTTTTTTTAAAACATCAGAGGTGGGTTACTTTGCAGCCTTGGTACTCACATGAAATGTCTGAACTGTATGCCAAAATGGTCTCACTCTCATCTCCTTGAAAATCAGCTGCTGATAAATATCTTTATATTGATATATAAAATCACTGAAAAATACCTAGTTGCGTGTCTTTTTGCCACCATGGGGTACATGTTTAAATTCCTCTGCTCTCTTTCAAATTATTGGGCTGTATTGGATTTTCCTCCTGCATTTTGACAATTCCTGTATTCGTTGTACCAAATGCCGTTATAGAGGCTGCCGTCAAAAGCTTGGTCATGTGACCTTTTTAGGAGAATGACGGTAGGATGGCCTACAGCGAGGAAACCCCTGTGGTGTGTTTGAATTTCCCTTTGGGATTGGAAGACATCCTAGACATGTTTTAAGGGTAACATAACCTGTACTGTCACCAGGCTGGTGTTACGAACCGCGTCAGGTGGAAAACAAAGGACGCTCAATTGGACTAGAGTCGCAGCGCCCTCTTCTGGACGATATCATTAACTGCACAGGACCGACAATGAAGCTAAACGAAATGAGACGCACCTTATTATAGGTGCGTAATTAGACGAGCACCGGGCCTCATAAGAACTTGTTGTTGGCATGTGGTATTTAATTACCCAGCAGTATAAATGCTGATGAAAAGCAATTAAGTTTTTTTTGCAGTGCAAAATAACTGTTAGCTGTTTATTCCGTGAACTGTGCGCACTGAATATACCGAGAGTCGTAAAGGTAGAAGCACACTTTCATGTATGAAGACTTGTACCATGCAGGTATACACACGGAAATCATAATGCCAGCCAACTGTCTCATTAAAAAATTGAGTCCAAATACCTGCCCCCTTTTTAGGTCACGTATTACAAAATGATGTAAGGAAAACTGCAGTCCAGGCCCAGACATTGTGTTTCTGTGTCTTATTTCCACTGAAGCCCTGAGATACTCTGCTACAATGTGACTGAGGCTGAACTTCAGCCTGAATCTGTTCAGGTATCCCAATAACATTCTGCAGCTGGGCGAAACACTAAGGCTGTGTGTTTGTCTTCCATATCAAGGTTTTTATGTAATGAATGTAGTGTAAATCAAACCATTTTGCAATGCTTAGCCAGGCTGGTACTCTGTAAAAAGGGTAAATTAGTAACGAGGTTTGGGTAACTCATAACTGCATAAAAACTCAAAGTTCTTTTAAAATACTCGTTAATTTCTCGAGCAGGTGGGCTGTCATGTGACTTTTAATTAAGGTCTGTTCTATTCAGCAGTCCAGGGTGCTTAATTGTCGTCCTGTTAATTTACCGCCTTTAAAAGTTACACTTCCTTTGACAGAACTGGGGCACTTATACCATCCATCCATCCATCCATCCATGTATGCATGCCCATTCTGGTCTGAAATTAAATGTATGATTGTTAAATTTATGTTCAGTCACGAGTAAACTCAACTTATTCGGTTACTTTCCTATTAAGTGTGCCGATGGCGTTCTTTCCTGTTTTAGCCGTGTTTACCAAATGAGCACGTCTTTCATAAGAGCAGGTAGTGATAACATTTTGGTCGTTATTCTCAGAATATCTTTATTGTCATTGTAACGGGTACAACGAAATTAAGTAATTCTCTAATGTTCATGGATAGAGTCGATGCACATGGGGATGTAGCTTAATGCAAACTGGCACTCGTGATCAGTACATTCAGCAGTGGTGAGAATAACATCTTAACTGTTTACCCCGGTTTAATTAACGATCCTCCCACCATTCATCATTGGAACAACGTTGGTCATTTATGGTCATGTTCTTGTTGTACTATGATGACCTGAAGGGTCATAGAATGGCACAGAAATTGGCAAGTTTGTCTGTTTCTGTGAGGTTAGATTAGCATCTATGATTCATGCAATTAAGGACGGGACTGGAACTAATATGAGCGGATTGGAACCGGGAAACCTCGTGTATCCATCAGCAGGACCGTGTGGACCCAGCGCCCAGCAATCTTGAGGTTCTAACGTGCTGTGGCACGTGGACCCAAAGGCACGAGGACGACCTGCCTGCCGTGTCGTCTATTCTGCTGTTAGTCTGGCAAAATTGTCACGATTGCTGCAGTAGGCAATCCGGCTGTTAAAAATGATCAACGTGTCAGAAAAGACCCCGTTTACAACCAGTCAAAACATCACTCATTAGAAACGTTCAACTATTTAGCATTGCTAAAACTAATAAAAAAAAATCTAAATTTGATCAATATGAATGATCTTCTGGTGCATTGTGTAAAATTCTTAGAATTTGTGTATATTTCGACGCAATAAATCGACATAAAGGATACACTAGTCATAAAATTGAGTGTTTGTGTGCATTTTTCATTCTTACTAGTCACGGCACGCAGACCGTGAGAGACCTGAGACTTTCAAAAATGGTCCTCAAGGAAGAAAGGAAACCCTTTCTTCTGTCATGTAACCAGACTGTGCCTCTAGGAACAAAACCTGAGATCAAGCTCAACCCATGCCTGGTTAACGTTCCGCCTTTTAAAATTCCCAGCGCTAGCTTCCAAGAAATCGGAATCCCAAACAAAGTTTTGCAGTGGTTAAAAATATTACATGCCTTGATCTGTTTAAAAAACACAGTTGAACACTTCTGGAATTCAACTCATTTTATTGAATCCCTTGCTGGAAGCATTTGTGATTGTGGTGAATTTGGCCTTAAAACTGATGGAAATGACCTTTCACATTTTTCTGGGCGTGTGTTAGTCAGCTGTTATAATGGACCCTCAGTGCAAAATAATCCATACTAGTGATGTACTCCTAGCAAAGTAATGCGTAATAAACATCTACACCCTTTACATTGTTTGCATATACAGTATATTACAATAAATATACAAAAACATAGAAACTGTGCTCAGAGGAGATTGTGTGTGATTAATGATGAATTATCAGACAAAAAAAAGCTTGAATTGTGGCTTGAAGTCAGCATCAAAAACCCACATCACTCCATCCAGGTGGTCCTGTCTTTTTTTTTTTTTTTTTTTTAAATCTGCATACGGTACAAGGGGGTCTTTCTCATTGGATGACTGCCGATGCAAATTTATCAAATGGAATGTGCACAAATATGACTCAGTAATTTTGCCTCGGAGCCCCGGCTATCCCGTGATCTGAATGGAGCTCTTGTCATCTCGTGTGGTGAAAATGAAATTACTGTTCAGAGGGCCTCGCTTGCGTCCGATGCCCCGCTGACCGCGTGGGACCGCAGAAGGTCAACAATCTCTGAGTGGGAGGCCTTCGTTGCCACCGAGAGCGCAGTGTTGCCATCCTGAGGAAGATGGAGGAAGAGGACATGACAACATCGGGCAAGAAATACTGATGTTCGCCTTTGGATTAGAGGTAATTAAACTGAGGTTTTAATCTTTATATCCATCAGACATATGTTTACACTGTGGGAAATTAGTTTTATCCAAAAGATGGTGAATTTAAGTTGACCAGTGGAACAGATCAAGGGTGACTTTTCACCTTGTTTTAAGTTTGGCACCTGGATATTTTACTTGCTTAGGAACTGCGCTCAAGGGTCCAACAGCAGAGCTTCTTTCTTGACTTGAACTGATGACAAAGCCATGTCGCTTTAGCCATACCTTCCTCCTGACATGGCCTGTGTGTGCGTCTGTGTGCATGCGTGTGCGTGTATGACGGGACTCACTTCATCAGCGATGCCGGCATCGCAGTGACCGCACGCCAGCAGCATGCGGACAACGTCGGTGTGGCCCTGCTCGCAGGCGCACATGAGCGCTGTGGCGCCACTATTGTCGGGCATGTTGGGGTCAGCCCCACAGTCCAGCAGGGGGCGCACCATAGCCACACGACCGTGACTCGACGCCAGCATGAGTGCCGTCTGTCCTCCCTGCCAGCAGTGGGAAAGTAACAAGTAAAGGAAAGGATCTACCACAAGGTATGAGCCCAGTTCACTTATCAGCCAATGGCTGTTTGTTACACAGCAAACTGAATGCTGATTGGGTCAGAGATATGTCACTCAGCAGACCACCCATACAGAAAATGTCAGACACGCTCTTTCACTGGTGAATGGTGATTGCTAGATAATCTACAGAAGCAGTGGTGCTCGCGGCACAGCAGAGGTGCATCCCTGTCTTCAGCTGACATGCTCTAGCACGTGACTAATGTGTGTGGCGTGTGCTTGGGGAGTACCTGACTGGCCCGGGCGTTGACATCGCCCAGCTTCATCAGCTGAATAGCCACAGCCACGTCCTCGGGCCCGTCTGCTACAGCCAGCGAGGCCAGCATAATGGCGGTGTAGCCGGCCTGGTTCTGGCGGTTCACCTCACACAGGCCTGCCAAAAGTCCGTCACGTCTCTCAGATAATGTGAGAAAAGATGGGCGTCTTCATGAATATTCAAAAGCTAATTTGAATAGCATTGAAATTAGGGGCAAGTGGCACCAGTGTTCTAACATCATTAACATGAGTGTGAAAAAACTTATAATTGCATATTCATTACCTAGGGAAGCGGGTGACCAAAATGGTCACATTGCAGGCTCAAATCCCAGAAGAGCGATTCTGTTGTACCTTGGATGCTTAATAGCTTCATTTACTGAATCTATGTCTGTCGGAATTCATCATTCAAAACCCATACTACTGTAGATAAGTCATAATGGACTAATAATAAAGGATGTAAATAACGCCCACAGTTTTACGGGTCTCTTCGGCAGTGGGTGGGGTTTGCGCTAGGTCTGTCACCTGTGTCCAGTAACAGCTTGACGATGCGGAAGTTGGAGTGGGAGACACTGTAGTGCAGGGCAGTGTTGTCGTTCCCGTCAGCCAAGTTGATGATGAAGTGGAGGAAGGTGGGCGTGGCCCGCCTGACGGCGTCCAGGTACAGCGCCACCGTGTCTTCCTGTGAGGCCCTTCGGCTGGACACACGAAACCAATCCTGATACAGCGTGGACAGGCATCGCCTCTAGGGGGCAGTAGAAAGCAGGATGGCGCTGAGCAGGTTAACAGACAAACATTTAACACATTTTTCCTCGCACAATTTTCAGTTCATCTCAGATTAAGAGAATAGATCTACAGAGCATGATAATTTGAGTTCCAATTTAACACAACTGCTTGCGTTTAATTTGATTTTAACAGCCACCTTTTAAATGCTTATATAAAAAGCTTAATTACCAAAAACTTATATTTATTAATATAATCGATTCATAGCTATATGAAATACTCAGCTTCACCCAGAAAAGATGAATTCATACAACACGTTACCCTAATTACAAGGAAAATAAATATTGTTATATGATAATATTCAAGGTAAATTTGCATGGAATGGTAACTAAAGGCTTAATTCAACTTAATTGCCACCCTGCAGTTTGTTGCCAGTTTGTGTTCCTCATGATGAGGAGTTTCAGTTGTACTGTGGGATCCTCAGGCTTTGCAGAGTGTTAAGCTATTTACCAATCCCTGAATCCTGCTTACTCAGCACACAGTCAATAGAATATTGCGACTGAAAAGAATGCATTTATTTCTGTCTCTCCTCTCTCACGAGATTGAGTTTCTGGCCTCACGGCACCAGTGTATCCGTTTTCGTAAATGAGTATTAAAGAAATTCCAGCAAAACCGAAAAAAGTGCAATACGTACGACATTGTTTTAAACACCTAAAGTTAATATGTTAACGAAGCCAAGCTTTATACAACTGTCTTCTATTTCAGATGAAAACTGCCCAAATTTCCCAGCATGCATGTGTGATGGAATTAATCGAGTTTCCTATTTGCGTCTTGTAGGCTGGTACAGGTCATGACCTCAGGTTTATACTGAGGTACTGATTTAACTCAAATATGGTGAGAGCTAAGCCCCAGTTGATCATTTATTTTATCTTGTGTGGATCAAAAATTCTGTGTTCTAGCTGTGTCCTATTTCTTTGTTATATATATTTACGTTTAAACAAGCGCCTGCTGGTTCAAATCCCAAAAGGGACCCTGAACTTGTACCATAAAGCTGACCCAGATTTATTCCAGTAAATCAGGCAGGAATGTAAACTCGAGAGCTACTTCAATATTAATCATAACTAATATCATTAAGTACTGGCACGTACCATTTCTTCATTGGGGGAGTCCATTTCTTCCAGACGGTCTTTCAAGAGATGACAAGCTGCCATGAATTTTTCATCTACCACTTTCCTGAGAGGACAAACAACAGTCAGAAATATGGTAACCCCATCTACATACAAAGGCTCACATCTGCTGGTCTTTCTGGTAGCCAACGGGGCTTCAAAACCCATGGCAGGTGGAACTATCCAGAACTAACCAATCAATGCTGGTACTTTTGACACCTCATTCAGCACCAGCATTGACTGGAAGTTCGGGATACACACGCCCACCACGGATTTTGAAGCCTCATTTGTCCCATCACTAGTAATAACTGTCAATACCTAATGAAGATTAAAACGGGCCATGTTGCAGGACCACCTTCCATAATGCAGTAAGGATCCAATGAGATTATTGTCATGATTAAACCTCCTTGATGTTTATCTCCATATATCAAAACGTTGGTATCGTTTTCTTTACAAGTCATAAACATTGTGACTGTACTATTTCAGGAATGGGCAGGATTTTAGACTCATCAGTAGCTGAATTTCACCTTAGTTGTGGCACTTTTGAGGCTATTTGGCCCAACCTGTGTGTGGCCTCGTTAGCATCCTACCGTTGTCGCTTTAATAGCGTAGGAGTGCAGTTCCCAAACTGGGGAGCTGCAGGATATTTCAGACTTTCGAAGGAAACACAGGAACTACGTGAGTTTTGCTTATCCATAAAAGACGAACACCCACTGCTTGGTGCGAAAGCTCAGCGAATCCTAATTCAATATCGCGGCGAAGGTGGGTTTTCTGCAGTTACCGTGATAAAAAGCAAGTACTGCATGAAAATCAATGTGGAACTGGACGGCATCCAGTCTGAGTCTGAGGTTCGAAAAGATAATTACGCGCTACCCAACAGGCAGTCACATCACATTAGTAAGCAAGTGTGATTACTTAAGAATAAAATATTTTCCCCTTCAATTTATGCGTAATTATTTTTGAAAAACGACTCAGTCGTTGGGACATAAATACTTAAATTATTTGGACCCACCTACAATAAATGGGACCACTGAGAACTTCTTGTGACTTGGGGGCGTTGTGAGAAAAATTACTGACATATTAAGGACGTGTTTGGGAACCTCTTCTGTAGGAGCATTGCTATGTATAATTTATTAGTGCAACAGTTTATAGCCATGGTCAATGGTGATCTTCCTGTTTAATTAAGCCGGCAGATGCTTGCATAGCTGTACAGCTGTGCTGATGTTTGCTAGTGTGGCTATGTGTAAGCTAGCAGACGAGAGTGGCTCTGTTGTCTAACCTGCCTGACTGCTTTGTCTGGGACCCCGTGCTGGGCTCTGGGGGAGTTACAGTGTTGGCAGGCTCTGTTGCCTCCTCCTTTTGTTCACCTCCGTCCTCTTCCTGTTTCTCGGGCTCGAAGACATCCACCTCTGCGTTGTCCTCGTCGCTTGAATCCTCACTGGATGTTGTCTCATATCTAGACACAAAATTAACCAAAAGGTAATTCCAGTTCCAGGAAATTCCCCTCATAACCAGACCATTTTGTCTAGTACGCTCAACTGGTTTGCATACTGGTTGGTGTCTGCTGGTACATAACTCACCAGTAGATGTGGGGTGGGGTCTCAATGAAACCAGGGTACAGTTTAACTCAGGGGTCTAGACCAGTTGACCGCCATGTCACATGAAGTGGACTGCCGATGACCTCCAGAATCATTGCCCCCACACTCCACCGCAGGACAAAAATTGGGACTTTTTTTGGGTTTAGTAGATCTTGTTGAGCTAGTCACTTAAACAGTTGATCACAATAGTCTGGGCACCCCTGGTTTAACTGAAGGTCCAGATCAACTGTCAAAAACTGATCTGAAGTCAGTTTGCTTTGTATTGGGGACCGATATGAGGACGTTGGCTGGATGAATCAGCCAAAGGTGTGTGTAAGGACTTGTGAGAATAAACAAAACACGCCAGGAGAGAGGCAAATGCCGAGAGACATACCAGGCAGGGAACCAAGGCTGCAAATGGCTGTCATGTGGAGAGCCTGTCTGTATTGGAAGAACACCCTGGCTACTGAAGTTTGTTTGTTTAGAAAATCACTCCGGCTTTAAAATTGAAGAATATATAAACAATATTCCGCTGTAGATGTCCAATTAATGTTTTACACACCAGTCAATACGCTGCAAATATATTATCTGTCAAAAGCCCAGAGGCGCAAGTGAAAGCTGGCTATGTCACCATACTGCCGTGTGTCTTTCTGTGACAATATTCGGGTCTCCAGCCTCTTGTGTTCTGAGATATTTACTGTAACAAAAACTGGTGTTTTCTGTGAAGCACACTGAACTGAAATCACGCACAGCAGACTCCCAGTTCAGTAGAGTTGGCAAAATCCTGTGTAATTACAGGATTTCCAAGCTCTTTCTGCACGCAACAACAGAGTCCTTCGAGTCTCTCTGGCAATGTCTAGATATGTCATTCCATTCGACAGTCTGGTATTTTTAACAGCAGGAATTTGACAGGCCCAGGTTGTCAGTTAACTGCTGAAAGGTTGATGATTCCACATGCCACACGTTTACAAATGATCAATCTTTACTTAAATAAATTATGAAGCCACTTCTGCCGTCAGTTTATATTGGGCTGCGTGCTTATTTGACATCACCAATATGTCAAGTTTGGAGGTTTCCCTGAAGGTAAAATCCCAGCTTTTTAAGTATACAGCAATAAAATACTTTTATTTCCCCAATTTGAATGACAGTTAAGTGAAGCCTCTCTTTACTGGGTCAGGTGAGCTTGCAGAATAAAGCTTCACAAAGGCAAGATGAGTATCAACTCAGCAAAAACGCTGTCGCCTTTTAACAGCCTACCATAAGCGGGCGAATGTTAATGCGTGGTAAAGGATGAAGGAGCCTTTTTAAGGGTCGTCACAAGCGGGCAGACAAGGCGTGGGTTCTTACCCTCCATTCACGCCGACGAACTTGAGATTCTTCTTGGCGCCCGCCGCACTCAGCCGCTCAGCGCCGCCGTTTTTCTTCATTATCGATCTGAGGGCTGAAGCAGGGAAAATGGAGGTAATGAGACAGCCGCTTATGGACCCTGAAGGGGCCTCTACCCCAGCAGAGAGCCCTGCGGCTTCACCTTAGCCCAGGCCTCTCCTTTTACATGCCCACGAGAGGCGAACTGTGCGTTAAAGTCATCTGTGTGACAGAAGATAATGATGGACTCTGGAAGCATTTGAGCAGGAATGCATGGAAATGAGGTCATTGACAATGTATCCCTTTTTTTAAAAAATAGTTTTCTGGGACTCTAGTGCTCTGATGCATGGGGGGGCGCTCTCTCACTGAGTCGTCCGGAGAGCGTAGTAGAAAATACGGACACCTTGGCCAGATGTCCCACCCCGCGTCGGCCGAGAAGCGAGCCGTGTCCATGGAGACCCATGTGGGAAGGTGGAGTGACGCTTCCTCTAGAGCAGGTGTTGATGTTTGGCTGTACGCCTTCCCAGCTGCGCACAGTGGCAGCAAAATACGGAATGACGTTCCACACTTTTTTGTGTTCTATCTGTATTTCTGTGTACTCATAGGACAGTGCCTGTTTTGTTGGAGAGGACAAAAGGTCTTCAGTGTTTCTATACCCTACTGACGTAGTTTTAAAGGCTGCGTTTCTCCAGGTACCCGAAACAGAGCCCCCGTTTGAGTAAATCTTTTAGGGACTTGCTGCGTTCAAATAGAATATCAAAATCTGTTTAAAATGCAAGTCGCGGGCATGGAATATGGTTCATGTGAAAGCAATTCTCTTGCTTTGTGGAAAACTACAAAATACCACAGTACCGTAGTTGCAAAAAAGGTAATCCATTCTGCTTTGAATTGGGGCTGTAATTTGATCCGAGTCGTCTAAATGAATAGAATTTAAGACGCAATCTGCAGGATTTCATAATCCAATGGTTATATAATGTGCCATTGAAATTTGAGCCTGCATTTTGTTTGATAGTGATAAGAGCACGAATTCAAGGCTAGCAGAGCATATTTAATTTGTACCTGGGAGCTCTTTGGCAGTGGCACACGTTCCACCTTGTAACATATGTTGCTGCCCTTAAATGCCCATAAATTAGTAGGCATTGCAGTGACTGAAGTGACCTGCTTACACAAGCTCTGTCTACCTGGTCCAGTTCGCGGAGCATTTGCTGGATTAGGTTACTTGGGCTTTGATAAGCCTACATGTGTGCTGTAACATGTAACATTTTGAACATCGGCCTGAAATGGGAGTCACTGTACCTCCTTCCTTCGTGGGTGCTGCAACGTGTCCTGAAGAAGAGCAGATGGAAGAGAGGGCATTGACTGTGGACATCAGCTGGGCCTGGATGGAGCTCATTTTTGAGGTCAAGTCTTTGGGGCTGCTGGAGGTGCTTTCTGAGGGCCCACTGGGAAGGTAGACCCACTGCTCCTGTAGGAGGTCCTGTATCTCGGTCACGTAGCGACTGATCATGACTTCCACAGGTTGGCGGTCTTCCTTCTGATCTTGTGCCACACATTCTGTGTTCGCCTCATGCTGAGACCCGGTTTCCATGAGGCCTCCCTTGACACCATCTGATTCCATGCATTGGGGGTCTTCCTCAGTAAGCCCACTGGATGATATTCCCTCAGAATCAGTGTCAACCGCTACATCACGCATGGTGACAGTGGCTTCCACTAGTTTCTCGGCCATGGAGACATTTGCCAGTACTTCTGAATCTTGAGTTTTACTCACGTCTGTCTGAGTGGCAGCCGTCTTCAGGTCTTTGAGGTGCTTGTTAGCGGGAAAGCGCGGCTCACTAAAAGAAGCCTCCTCCATTGAAGCTGCTTTTTTGGATGGAACCTCCTGTTCTGAATTTGTCATCGCTGGTAGCTCACAGGTGTGTGAATGATCAGAAGGCTTTGTCTCCCCCAGGTTAGCAGGTTTCTGGTCTCCTCCTGCTAGCTCCATCTTCATCTCAACCTTCTGTTTCAGCCTTTCTTTCATTAGCCTGTTCTCCTCCATTTGATCCCGCAGGAGAGTGTTGACTCTGTCGAGCTCCCTGTTGGATTCCTCAAATTTCTGCTCCAGAGCTGTGAGCTTCGTCTGCAGTTCTGCAATAGTGCGATCCTCCACGTTGTCATCCTGTGTCACAGATACGTGTACCTCCTGTGATTTAATACGGTCCCCTTCTTCATGCAGCTCCTGTGCTGGTAGGGTTTTTACCTTTAATTCGAGTTGTTTTGTTTTCTCTTCTGACGGATCCTTGTGTGCTGTCTCTTGATCTTCTGGCACCTGTTGTCCTGCAGCCCTTCCTGCGCTGATGCATGCCTTGTCAAGCTCAGCAGCCTGTTTCTGAGCATCGGCTCTGTTGGATTCTGCATGCTGCACGTTCTGGAAGAGTCTGAGAAGGCATTGCTCTTTCTCTTCCCTCAGCGCACTGATCTGGGCTTTCAGCTGGGGGATGGCCTGGACTTCTTCCTCAAGTTCTCTGACCCTTTGCAGGACTGACTGTAACTGCTGCACGTTAAAGTTAACCCCTTGTGAAGGACTTCTGTTGTTCTCCACATTGCTGGAGTAGAATACGTTTTCAGAAGAGCCACTTTCTTCGGTGGGCTCCCAAGCAGCTGGGAGCTCTGGATCCTCCAGTTCTGAGTTCCTTCTCTGAAGGACAGTTACAGGCATGCTAGATGCTCTCAGTAGGTGTGGTCTGACATGAAAGCCCAGGGACTGCTCATCAAAGGCTCTGATGCTAGGATCCTCCATTGGCCTCCTGGACGAGTACCCAATCCTCGTTGCCTTTGGACTGACTGCAGATCTGCTGTCACAGGCCTGGAAGTCAAAGATTTGCCGTACTTCCATAGCCTGGTTCTTGCCAATAGACCCAAGAGAGCCAGAGGAGGCCCACATATTAGCCTGGGGCCCAGGCTGGTAGGTATTGCCAGGAAGGCTGAAGTTACGGGGCAGCGTGCTGAATTTGGGACCCTTGTTTCGCCGCTGTACGTGGACTTTCTTAATGGTCTTGCCCCTCTCTATGTCCTCTACATATTTGAGGAAGTCCAGGTCTAGGTGGAAGCCGTAGGGTGTCTCGACACTGTACGGTATCTGCTTCTTCATTGCCCCAGCCTGAGAGGTTTTCGAGGAAAAGCCATTTTCTGAAATGGAGAAATTTGACATTTTCTTTTATTTAATTTTTCTTTCATTTACATCAAGAGCATTTATTTTGCACAATTTTTCGATTTGTAATAGGCAAAAAATAATCATAATAATGCTTAGAAAGCATCTAATTTCTGCTGCTAGGTCAGATGTTAAATCTCTTGATTATATCTTACCCGTTTGCTTGTCCATCTTTCAACTTTATTGCTCTCATGGGCTTTGCATGTATGTACAACCTGTAAATGATAAGCATATGGTTTCTGAGATTTCAGGATTTCCCAAATTTTACAGACTTCTTGATCCATCTTTTTGCTGACTTCATGTCCCCCAGCATAGGGCAAAGCCACATCATGCATCCACCCACCCACCCACCATTCTTTTCCAGCTCAGGGTCACTCGGAGCCTATCCCAGGCAGCACAGGGCACACCCTGGGCAGGATTGCAATTTATCCCCAAGCACACACTCCTGCTACAGTTTCACCAATCAGTCTAACCACACGTCTTTTGACTGTGGCAGGGAATCGGTGTACTTGGAGAAAACCTGCTCAGCATCGGGAGAATGTTCAAATGCCACAGTAGAGGTAGGATTCAAACCCCCAACCCTAACAGTGTGAGGCAACAGTGCTACCCACTGAGCCATCGTGCTGCTGGAAGCCATATTAAGAAGCCTATTAATACAGAAGACTGATGGAAGTGAGTTGGTGTTCAAGTTATTCTCTGACTTCATTAGACTCCCAATCATTTTCCAAAACTCTAAACCCTTCAGGGTCACGGGGGGGGTGCTTAAAGTGGGGGACACCCTGGACGGAGTGTCATCAGACTCACTTGTGAAGAAATATCGTTAATACAGCTGGACTATTGATTTAGACTGATTTAAGGACTACATCAGTTATGCTGGCATCCATGATTGCCTGGAAACTTTAGTTTAAATAATATCTGATTTTGGTAACAAAAATCACACTAATTTACATGATTTATGCACTTTCTGTATGATGCGTCTAATTCCAGAGTAAATTATCACCAAATATTCTACCGCTGCTGGTGCTTTCATAAAGTTGTGGGCACTTTCATGCCTTGTGATTCCAGAGTTGATGCCAAGAAATAAATATCAGTTTAACAAGGTTTTAATGTGAATGCTGTGAAGAAGCAAGCCCTTTGTGGTATCATGATGACGGTGGTCCTTTCCTCACCTTGCCACCATTAATTGCATGTCGAAACGATTTGCCGAGAAACGTGACACGCGTGTCGCATGCACAGAAAGCAGTTTCTTAAAGGCACAGAGCTGCAGGAAAACACGTGCCGAGATGCAATCTGCAGTCGTCGTCATCCTGCCTCTCTGCAGGACTGCAAAGCGATGCTATCAGAGATGGGCAGGCAGAAGCAGCCTGAAGATCTAATCGAAGGTGCAGCAAGAAATGCCTTCCTTTGATGTTCGTATCTGCCCTTACTTTCCTATGATGAGGAGCCACTAAATGCTAACAGATCAAATACTTCTTTCAACCATCCAGCTGTTGATGCACATCCTATTGCATCTTAGCTCCCAGACCTCTTCTGGGGCTCAGGTTCGACGGACGGGAGCGATTTTAATTTTGCTGCTGCAGCTTCGAGGGGAAGTACAATACTCAGGGTTCTGATGGTGGGATAATTAAGGCGGAAATGGTGACAGAAAATAGCAATGAAGAAGGCTGACTGAGAGGGCGATGCTTGACGGGCTGCAGTGGCCCTTCCACATGGTATCACCAGCAGATTTTTAACACTCAGCTCACTTTAGTAGATCTCAGTAGGAGCCACATGCATATGAAATAATGTATTGTTTAAAATATCAGCTTAAAATAAGTAAGCGTGTGTGTTTTTACAGTCCAAATTCCACAATACAGTACAAATTTCAGGAGAACTAAACCGAAAAATTAGCTGAGGTCCTCTCTTTTTAGTCGAACAGATGATAGCTTTCTTGCTGTGAGGGGCCGTCCCATCTCTGTGACTAGAAGAAACAGGAAGGTACCTGTCTTCGGAGTGACAGCGTGGCACATGGCTGCAAGGTGTGGTGAGAGTGCTCTCACCTCCCAGGAGCCCGCAGAACCAGCTGGGGGTGAAGCATGCAAGGTCTGGATGACAGACTGGAGGAGGTCGACAGGCTGTGTTCTGCATGCTCGTCACTGGGGACCGCCCTGCGACACACACCTGACGCTAGCCACACCCCCCGTTCTTCATCCCGCACAGGCAGACGCACACACCGTCGCAGTATAGGGAGGCCCGGTAAACACGCGGCCCTGAATCACAGTGGCGCGCTGAGTCACACAAACTCGACCGGCACCAACGAGCAAAGATCACAAAGCCCATGTGTCGGGTGGGGGTCTGTGCAGGGTCAACCTCTCGGCTTCCCTCCTCCCTCGATGTGCCGGCCAGTAAGCCGGCCGTGCCGTGAACCCCGCTGCTGTTTCACTTTGAGGTTCATCCTGCATGGGTATCCCCTGTAAATACAGTTCACACTAATGCCTGAGGCTGGTAGTCTTTCATTTTAATGTTTCCTTGGGAATACCAAAAGTCCTCTGAGCTCTCGCTGTGTGGTTGTGTGTAACAGTTAATGCTAAGTGAATTATTAACTGTTTTAAATAGGTCTTCTGAGTTTGCTTCCTCTTAGCTCCCCACCAGACACATTTTGGCAGAGGAAATTTGGTTTCCTTCCCTGGTGATTTCAAAGTCTCTGTCTTACATCAAAATGGCAAGAACAGGCATTTACATGCACAATAAAATAAAAATAGTCAAGTATAGAATGGAGTCCTTCACTCTAGTAATATAGACATTGACTCCAATGAAGTATAACATATTTTTAAACGATGTGTCCTTGAAGTGTCCTTGAAGTGTCCCGAATCTCTTCGCCTCTTCTCCCCTTGCTCTAAATTATTCTCAGACATCTATAAATTGGCGCCGGTAACACAGCCGTGATGTATCCTTATTGGGTGTGACACCTTGTGCATCACAGAACCACGGAGTCACAGACGAGTCAGTTGTCAGTTTGTCCTGTGCATCACATCAGTTTTGGTCGGACTTGAACACGCGGGGAGATTTTCTATTGTCTTTCCCATGTAGCAGCTTTAATTTGCATATTTCATATTTTAATTTTTGTTAAGGCAAATGGACTTTGTCATACCATCAATATTACTGGTATAGAATGGCACAAAAAATATTCACCGGAGGATTAATGATAATATCATTGTGCACAGGACAGGGCAGTACGGGTGGTGGGGGGTGGACTTAAGACTTAAAAAGAGTTAATGAATAATAAATAGTACAACAGTACTAGGGAGAATGTTGGAGAAAGTGCGTGTGTGTGTGTTTGCGCACGTGGACCCCCCCATGGGGAGCTGGACCCCTACCCGGGACCTACTCTGTCCCTTGCCCCGTACTTCTGATAGGTTCCCGGCCCACGAGAGACAGACTGCACAAGGAATTCATCCAACATGCTCTGAAAATGCTATCTGATGTGAGTTTTCAGGACTGGAGGCTTGCATTACTTTGGAACAGAAATCATTAAAGCCCATCCGCATACAGGAACATGCAGCCATACGTACAGAAAACGTTACGTTTAAACCCAGAAGTATTATGGTTGGATTCGAAAGATTACATACATCCACCTGTGGTCGTTCCGTTATACATTAACAAACATCACAGATGCTTCGTACTCAATTTGAATAATTTTTCATTTTCTGATATAATACCAATATTGCTATTTAATGGATTCGAGACCATAGAGGAGGCTCTGTGCCTACTTAAATCTATAAACTCTGCTATGTCTCACTTCCTCTTTGAAGTATGATACACCATGTTTTTCCCGTTGGGTTCTTTTCTGGCAAAAACAATATTTAGCCTCTCCTTATTGATTTCAGATAAAGCTTTGACTTCTGCTGCAGGCTCCTCAGTAATTGCTACATGGTCCTTAAGTGAAGTAGAATTATCTCATGCCCTAGAGCTCTCTGATGATTGGCATGTTCTTGTCAGCCAGTTGAGCCGTCGCTTGTAGGACAATCGTTTAGTAGAATCTCGGCCAGATGCAGCCTTTCTGACTTTGTCTCCAGATAACGCCGCACTGCAGCTAGATATATTGCTGTAATAGATGTCTCCGCCTTTGTAAGGGATTTTCTTGGCCACGCCCAAGCATTCACAGTTGAGGAGAATCGCGCCTTTCACGGGACACTATAGGTCCACTGTGTAGCTGTACGACCACTGAGCACGAAGACGGCAAAAGGGCACAGAGAGGGGAGGTGAAAAGGCATTGAGCCGGACCCGGGTTCTTACGAATCCCCTGGAAAATGGACTCCACAGGACGGAGTGCTGTCTCGGAGATCTGCACATGCTTATGGGAAACACGGGCCTTTGTTCCAAAGTTTCACACAGTGGCTGTACTGTCAAGCCTTCATGTCCTGTCCCGTTTTGCAGAGAAAAAGCTAACTCCCTTATACAGTAACAGACAGATGCTTACGTAGCGGTGATAGCCTCTACCTAAATGAAGAGGCAGGATCACTATGTTATTGCAAATACAACTTGACTCCCCCATTTCTCTCAGCGTATACTGTTGTAACCGCAAGCTGTGTTTTCCTATCCATTACATTTCTGTTCTTTCCGCACGAGCCACACATTTCATACGGTAACTGAGCGGATTTGTCATCGATCTGTCAGGAAATTCTGCTTGTCCCAACAGGTTGGCTCATAAGCTGAGGCATTAATTCTCATCTTAAGGCACATCAACACTTGGCTCTCTTGCTGCTTGCTTTGCAGTCTACAGAGGGCACCCCTAGTGGCTATGCAGGCAAGGCTTTTGGTGCAGTTTTTGATGCAATTTTCAAGTCAAGATCTTGCTCTCCATAAATGTTCTCTAGGCTGGATGTAGCTAATTTGACTGTCTCATGAAATATTCTCTCTGTTAAACCTAATGTTCTGCGTCTGACATCTTTTGCTCCGATTCTGCTGTGTCCAGAGATCAGGATGGTTTGGCTCACTCGGTGAGGTTGTCTCAGGGTACACGCAGGGAACTGGAGTGAATGATGAAGGTTGGCTGTGAATTCATTTGGCCGTAAAGTAATGTGAGATCTGTTTACATCTCACACTGTGAGTACCTAATTATTCTTTGCAAGTAACCTTTCAGAGTCTTTTAAAGGGAGAAGAAAATAAGAGGTGTACATTTTCACGTTTTTAACTCTTGATTGGCCTACTCTGCTGCATTAAACACTTATAAGGTGAGTGGACATGGCCTCTGATTGCTTTTCCATTGTTAGGCATGATTACAGAGGCAAAGTGGGCTGTGGTATGATTGTTAAGCAGAGGCAAATGAAGTCTCTGTTTTTGAAATATGTCCTCATGAGGCAGGTCTATCAGCCAGTACCCATGGGATTACAAGCAACTGCCACTAGAACGTGCGTGAACTTCAGCTTAAAACGTCTAAATTCCTTTCTGTGGTCAAAGCTGAACTTGTACTCTACATGTGCAAGTTGAGTGTTTTCAATCAGAGAAAATGATTCCAGACCAATGCTGGACTGTTTGTTTAATGAAGCTCTTGAAGAAAACACCCGTCTTTTTTTTTTTTACAAAGTAGACACCTCAAGACAGATAGGACAAGCCAGTTACTCCTTGTGGAGCTTTTCCTTTCTGGGAGTGATGGAATCAACAGCCTGCACACACACATCTGCACCCACACTGTGTGTGTGTTCAGTGTGTGTGTGCGTGTGTGAGAGAGAGCGAGAACTGGACCCTTGGTATAACCGCAGCCAAATTTATAAAACAAGGATACAAACCGGCTCTCTGGCTTCAGACGCTGCCCTTTGGACTTTGCAATTCTCCGGCGAGACCTGAGACCATTAATTCAGGCACTTTTACAGGGTCAAGACAAATAATTTTCTAGGGGTTAAGGGTTCGAGCTTTTATACCCTGGAACCGAGTAACAGAGCAAACTCCAGGTGCCACTTTCATCGCTATTAGCAATAAAAGAAACAAAATGAGCTGGGAGCAGAAAAATCCATTCCCTGTTCCCCGCTTGGCCCGGCGTCATGTCTGGTTTTATATTACGACTTTGCTGGGTCTTCTCCCCATGTGGCCCACACATGAAACATGCTGAGACTGATTCACGTGTAACACCTGTATAAAAACTGATGCTGTCATGCTTGCGATGACAACCACAGAGGCGCTCCTCTGATATCCATTTTGAAAATTTCCTTATAGTACTGTAATTGAAAGCATTTTTTATGGACTGCTGAATTCAGTAACTCAGTAAAACTCTATATTGTAAAGATTCTCCACATTTTGCCATGACCTGTTAAATTAAACTGCTAAACCGGCAGGTTTGCCTTGCGGAAAAACGATGTGAAAATGAATCTTTTTAAAACAGCCTGATTATAAAGTCTGCTGAACTGGTGACATCTTTTCTATATAAAAATATATCAGCCTCTTTGTTTCCGAGACATGCCGCTAAAAAGGTAACTCGGAGCCTCTCATTGCAGACGGCAAGGACAACAGGGTGCAGAGTCAATGGTTGGCAAAACAAATCATCACTGGCAGCTCGACCGGGTGAATCTAATAAAGAGATGGGGTACGAGCAACAGGGAAGGTCAGTTCCAGCCCTCAAAGGTGTTGGATTCTTCCATATCACCCATCCAAATTCTCACCTAGCATGTTTAAGGATCTGTCTCATTTAGTTTCCGTTTTTTAATACTCATATCTTCACACAGTGACAAATATTAGTCCTCTCTACAAAGACCACATAGAAGGAAACGTCTCTACTGTAAGCAAAACTAGGGACTGAAGACAACTAAACTATCCATGAAAACTAGATGAAATTAGAACAGTCTGCTGATAATAACACGCACCTATTTATAGGATGTTGGAGCAGAGTTGCCGTGATTAGGTCAGAGGTCAGCAAACAGGAAGTGTCAGAGCTTGGGAGTTTCATCCTCTTCCTTGATAGGCTGAGAAATGGCACCATCTGCTTCTGGAATTTACTTTTTCTTTCAACATTCTTTCGGGGAACGTTATTTGCCACTTGTGATAGTTTAGGACATCCTTTTTCCTAGTGAAAAAGATGGAAACTACATTCAGATGGTGTTTGTTTGGCACCGTTGGCGCTGAACTCCAAAGCTTCAAGTTTTCAGTCTTGCGCTCCTCTGTGAGAGGCCAGTGGCACTCAAGCAAGACAAAAATGAGAATTTAAACTCGGCCACAGCAACGTTCACCCTTTCATTTGGCTATTGCTGAAATGAAAACTTGAATTAAGGCTGCAGTAACTCAGTTATTGAGTTGACACATGCATTTTTGTATTTGTTCCATCTCATTGGTTGTAGGATCAGTTACAGAACCATTTTTTATTACTGAGCATTTGGATCTCTTCCAGGTGGCAGAAGCGGTGATCGAGGCTGAGTCCTCCACTGGAATTACAGAACCAAGCTCCACCAGAGATGTTCATGTTCGTCTGCATTGCCGCGCTTTCTGCAAGTCACTGACTTCTGTTGTTGATTCCTGCCACACATTCTTCCCTGTTGAAGAATAGCTTTGGAGTTAACCACACACTCTACCAGTCGCTCTGGACCATCGGACGACGGGGGTCTAAGAATGCCCATCCAATGTGATGGTGACATTGAGCACACAGTGTGGTGGGCTTCATAGCCCAGAAGACACACGTAGGCTGCTGAGTAGCAAAGTGTGGAGGGGGGCGGTCCATTGTGACTGCACCCAGCCAAGAGAAACATGAAAAGCCATCTGTGAGGCACCACCATCAATATTCAAACACCCCCCCCATGCCTGCCCCATGACCAGACACACACTCCCACTTATAATTCATGGCTGGGATGTTGACTTTGGACTGTCCGTGGTGATCTAGATCTGCTTTGCCAGTACACAGTGTAAGCGATGTAGGCAATGTTAAGCATGAAAGCAAAACTTAGACTCCACAGGCCTGTTCTTCAATAACTAGAACCATTTTAAAGGTCCTTCCAGTTCCATGCAGTGACAATATTTCACATTCATCTCTGTATGTAATATCTTTCTGGAGAGTATTTCTGTGTAGGATTAAAGAAAACTTAAGACATTAAAGTCTGACTGGCTAATGCAATTAATCTAGTAGACAAGTGATAAGATAGGTTAAGATAATATGGGATTTCCTGGGAGTTTCTACAGATGTAGTACTATAGAACCTCGGCATGTTATGCGGTGACAGATGAATTTTCATTTCGATATTGATCTGGCATGGGGTAGGTTCAGGTTTCAGCAGTCAACATTGACTCATGCTAGCTTTCCCATCATTAATCTGCTTACTTCCTGAGAAGTCGTTGGATGGTGGCAGCAGACAGCTTGCTGCTGTCTGTATCTCAGAACTGACAGACGAAAGAGACTTGGCTCTTGTGGAAACTTCCTGGTGCGAGATTCGATCAAAACATCTGATTGCAAGGGGATGGAAAACAGAATCATGTACTACGCCTGGAATGTGTTCTGACACTATCTGCCGCATGTTATCTACCTAACGTTCCACAGAGTACCACGTTCGTACAACAGGGCCTCCCACACCGGACTTGTGTGCCCGAACGTGTTCTGCTTTGGACTGTTACTGCAACTTAGCCGTTTTGCACCTGAAGGACTTGTGAACTGCAGCCCATGCTGGCGGGCTTGTCGAAATGCTCACCGGAAAATTCTGGAATTCTGAAGAGGACGCTTCAGGTGTCAGCGATGCCAAGAATCTGCACATCGACACGTAGGGGAAAGCTGGATAGGCAGTGGTAGAACCAAGAAGAACATTTAATCTCTTGCTCATTCTCCATTACAGACTGCTCTTCCTGGATCGGCATCGACCTGGATGAAAATTCCAGAAATTTGTCACAGCTTTCTTTACTGGGTGATTCTGGCGAAAGGATCCTGGCGTAGACCTGGTCACGCCAGCCTGTATCGTCGGAGCTTCTTGCAGTTGCCGTTTGCTCTTGTTTATCAGCTCGTGACCTTGAGCGTCAGGAACAACAAGAGGCCGAGAACGAACGAGCGTGCGGTGCTGGTGGAAATCGGCACACATTTCAGCCGGCACATAGTGTAAACAAAGGCCCCATTTTAGAGGAGCCCTGGACGAGCTGAACTTGTGCTAGTAGCTTTTTCCCTCTGACCCACTGATTGTGCAATCGTGTTTATTGTCATAACGATTCCCTTAGGACTAGCTGCAGGAAATCAACCTGGAACCGAGCTCTCATGGCCTCCTCTGTGTCTCCCTGCATATGGGAAAGACAAGCCTTTGTTTTTTCCCCGCTCCACAGTGCGAGGACACAATCGAAGGGCCGACAGACCCCGCTTGACCTCGCCTATTGTGTTCCTCGGTTCCTGTGGTACGTCCTCGTGAAGAAAACAAAAGACTCGCAGGTCACGTTGGTCATCCTGGGAAAACTGGCAGCAGAACAATCATTCAGCCCCTGTAGTGTAAAAGCAACCCCCCCCCCCCCACTTCAGTGGAGCTGCCACGCCTTGACGGCTCCTGCAGTGTAACGGGACATTGGTGCTGTGGGCCATTCCGTTTATCTCCCACCAGTGATTGTGGCATGTGTCGTTCTTGAGACTAAACACATGTTAGGATTTAAACAGCCTGAAAGATATTATCATCACCCTCCAGTGAGGGTCTTGGGTTTTTTTCAGTTATATTCATCTCTGGAATAAAGTTTGAGGTTACATACACTCTTATGGCCTAATATGTACATGTATATGTCTAAGTATCAAGTTAATGACAGCCCACTGGATGGGAAGCTGTGACTTTTCTCACCACACCTAGAAGGTTGATTGCCTCCACAGCTCAAATCAGACCTCCACGCTATCAAGTGTCAGACTGTCAAAGTGTGAACTTGACCAAACTCCATAACATTGCCTGCTTAAAAAAAAAAAAAACACTCGGTTCCATGCATCATTTTCCACCTTTCAGATGTTAGTTGTACCACCAAAACCAAGTGCTCAGTGATTATATACGTTTGTGTGGGGGTGCTGGGGCTGCTGTTCGGTGCTGGGTGATGATTTGTCCGTGTTTAAGCAACCGTGTGAATCTGGTGTTACAGGTGAGAGAGCTGAGAGATTTGAAAGACCACCCAGCTGGATCCCTACAATCTCGTCATACACCTCCAAAGTAAGCAAAGCAGAGTGCTGTGCGGAATATGTACCCCTTTCTGTCCCTCTGAGCTCTAAGTGTGTGACTGGAGAGCTTCCTAATCCGCATGCTGCCCCAGGAACAGTCCCTATCCCTCCCCCCCCCCCCACTCCCCAGGAGG
>JAACJT020000036.1:3050668-3068618 GCA_009936485.2 Gymnarchus niloticus
ATGGGAGTGCGAGGTGTGTAGCGGGGGCGCGGGTGGGGGGGGAGGGGGGTGGGGGGGGGGTGGGGGGGGGGGGGGGGGGGGGGGTGGAGGGGGGGGGGGGGGCAGGTCTGCACATGTGTGATGAGGACCTAGAACTGGACTCCCACCGAGTAAAAAGCAGAAGCGATGAATATTTAATAGCAACAAAACGAACTACAATTGGTACAGGGAGCAGAGGGCAGAGCTCGACATTCGCACTGGAATAGGGAGGGAAACTGGGACACTCCTTGCCTTCACTGAGAGAGCCTAACCCTCAGGAAGACTGCTCCAGCTCTGCTCTCATGCTGCCCAATTGATTAATCGAGTGCTGACCTGAAATGAGGGGGTAAAGAGTACACAACTTGCATTGATTTTGGATCAGATATCTGGAGTGAAGGTACAGTCCACAGGAGGACTAATACCGAGGGAACTAGTGCAAATATTTACCCCCAAATACCCAAGTGCACCCAAGCAAATCAGACCCCCCTCCAGACTAAAGAGGCCATGTGCTGCTTTGATACATTCTGCTCATTTGCTCTGGTCTGCCGACGCAAGGAAAACTGAACTGTAAAAATTGAAAGCCAGAAATGTCAATCACAGCAGCAAAACGATGTGATACATTCTCAAAGTGTCGGAAGCTGGCAGTTCTGCAGGGTTGGGGACTGTAAATATTGGAGAAAACCAGCAAACTGCTGAACATCATTAGGGTACACGTCATTCAGAGGTGGTGGTGATGATCATGCAAAGGGTACTAGCAAGGGCGATATTGACGTTCCCACTTGGGTCACAAAGGCAAGTGTCAAGGCGAGCTGACGATTACGCGTTGTGTTAAAGAGAACGTGTGCTCGAGTGCGCTGCGAGAGCTTGACATCAACCAGTGTAGAGCTCATCTTAACCTCCTTTCTCTTTGGCTTTAGACTAGGAACCCTGGAATGCATCTGAAATCATTTACCTAGGGAGCTGGGTAGCTTCTGCACAGATCTTAACAGACAAAACCACCCCGGGAAGCACGAATGGCTTACTCCTTTACATGCAGGTCTTGAGTTCTGTGGTTGAACGTTCCTGCCAGGCTGTGCCGGGTGGTGATTAAGATGCAGGTTTGATCTATGGTCAGGGCAGGCCCATTACAGCAGCTGGAGAGCTTATGAAACGCTGGTCTGTAACCACAGCCTTGGCAAGTGTCACCAAAAGGAGAATTTACAACCAAGCCCTTAACCACACCGAACTAAGATCATTTTGGGTAATAAATGACACCTTCCATGTTTAGAAGCATATTTCTACCAGACTTGTATGACCCACACTGTAAAATACACGTTAGGCTGTTCCTTTGAAAGGAGGGATTATTTTTTGTAATACTGCTATAACAGAATTGCCCTGACTGATCTATGACGTTTAATAGTAGGTGAGCTAAAAACCCAGCGCTAACCTCAATCTACTAGATCTAGCAGTTAATTGCTGCTTTTAATAGGTAAAGAAGCAATGTCCTGATGGCCACCAGGTTTCCGGTATGATATTCTTTGGGGTGAAGAGCCTTTCCAACACTGCTAGCCACACGCTCACCGTGTGGAGACGGTAACAAAACAAGGTTCCACAGGCCTAATGTGCTTCCTACACCAAAAGGCAAACATGCCTGTACAAGACCACTGGTCAGTCACACTACTTCGCCCACCACCTGCCAGCAAGGACCCTCGCAGGTACGCGCAACACAACCACAGTCGTACGACGTCAACGTCAATCTCAGGGGCCGCATAACGTGTCAGGACATCGAACCCCAAGCTGCCATTCCCGCGGACCACGTGCAGAACGGGGCAGCCAGCTTGACTTTAATCTCAGTATTACGCTTCGATTCCTAGATTCCTGACCTAAAGCCAATTACCTCGTATTCAGCAGAGGAGAATGAGGCCATTAGAGGCACCAAACGGAAACACAAACCTTCGATTCCTTTGACACTGAGCCAGGTTACGTATGTCAATAAGTGCAGGTTATACAGCTGCACAGTTATGGCTTACATGACATCAGCTTGTCCATTAACCAGAAGAGGTGGATATCTAGGTCCATCTACATGAAGGCGACTACTGCAACACTGGCAGAACTTACGGTCAAGGCCATTGATGTAGCACATGGTGATCTCACAGTGGCCCCACACGGCGCTGATGATGGGGTACAGCTTCTTGCCCTTGAGCCCTCGAAAGGCGATACCCAGGTACTGTCCGTCCACCACAAAGCTGAGCGTACCCTCGTCCATATCCAGCACCACCACCAGCGAGTCCGGAGGCACGAAGGACTCCTCGGTGCCCAGGAAGGCAGGGTAGGTGGGTGCGGCCTGCGCTGGCTGGTTCTTGCTGTTGTGGTAGAGCTTGTTGCGGCCCAGGTCCCAGCCCCAGGACTCAGAGTCACTGCCCACCAGGGCCATGTAGCCAACAGAATGCAGCGGTGCCTGGGCGGTGGCCACGCCCACCACAGCATGCGTTCCTCGTTGTCGGGTGGGCCACTGGATACGCCATGCGTGCAGCCCCCTCGTGTGGCCCACACGACCACGGATGCAGTCCGTGCTCTGAGCCACCGGGTGGCGGTGCAGCGTCAGCCCATCCTCCTCCTTGACGAAGATGTTGAGCGAACGGTCTTCGGCGTTCCACGAGTGTTGGAACTGTACCTCGGGCAGCGCTGGAGGCAGGTCCAGCAGCAGGTCCAAACGAGCTGGCCGGCAGAGGTCCGGACCCCTCAGCTCCCGTCGTGAGGGCCTGTAGGATGGCTCGCTGCGCCCATCCACGGCCTTGAGGCTCCCTGAGATCTTCTGGCCCATTGCAGTTCTGCCGAAAATGAGGGCAGGTGATGGGATGTGTCTTCAGAACCTGCTGCTACCTCATCAAAGCAGCTTTCTCAGCATCCGGACTGTACCGGCTGAGGATCTGCCACGACGTTCTAAGGCGAGCACGGGCCTGAGGAGTGGCGGACAGAACAGGGGCGTAAGTTACATAGAACGACAGCCACACGCTCTACCTACAAACTTTAAAACACTAGAAGCCACCCCATAAAAAATACATCTAAAGACAGACCGGGGGGGAGGGGGGGAGACATCATGCCCTTGAGTGATGAGCCTTTTTCCAACTTGCTTTTTCAGCACATCGATTAAGTGCTCCTATATGCAGACTTGCCATTACAGGAAGAGCACAGATGAGGGCAGTAGATCAGATCATGGCTAAAAATACCAGCCCTCTGAGAAGCTGCCTCGTGCTTGCTGATCAGCATCGGGGGGGAGGGCTGCTGTTCTTTGACTGAAACGGAAATAGGGGTTGGCTGGGCCACAGGAAGGTAGTCTGCTAGGACAACTACTGCCTGAAGGTCAGGTCACTAAAAGCAGCTCCACTTCCCCAGCTAGTAAAGTTCAGACAACTGAACAGAACTTCAAAAAGCGGAGGTGGGGATCAATTCTGCCAACAGGTATATCATCTGTCTGCCAAAACAGCATTTGGCTCTTGCAGCTCCTGGGTAGCCAGGAACACCGAGCAGATACAGGCAAAGAGGCTTCGATTTGCCTTTCAGCTACACAGGCGACAGGCAGTTAGCGTCATTCCTCGAAAGTGATGACTCTACACCCACATTCCTTTCATCATAAGCACCAAGCCAACTCCAGCCAGTACTGCATGAGTCAGGTCACAGCAGAAGTGGGAAGCCTTTGGGTTACTCCTAAGGAGAGCTGTGATAGACGGGGAAAGAGTGTGGTACGGTAGGTCAGGGATCTGTGGCCATTTCCAGAAGGTCAGAGGTTTGAATTCTGTACTTGACAGAGCACCCAATCAAGGCCCTTAACCTTAAATGATGACTCCATGGTCATCGGTAACTGCTAGCTGACCCTGCTCTCTGACCCCCCCGTCTTCTTGACATACGTTACGTCGGAGAAAAGTGTCTGCTAAATGTAAACGCAAAGCTGTAGTGTAGTATGCAAGATCACCAGCCATTGCTAGAAAACGCCACCATTCCCTACCCAACCCCTCCCCCCCAGTCTTCACTTCCATACCACGAAACCAGATGAATCCATCAAGACAGCAGTGAACCACAGCGAGATTTTCCCCTGCTGTTGCCAGGCCCCCACGGGAAGGTTCACTCTTTAACTAATTGTGGATGACAGTCAAGCTATACAGAACTCCCACAACATAAACATACACTGATTAGATCAACAGCTGTCTTCTGGGCACAAGTCATTTGCTCCCTGCTGTTTGGTTCCCTCCTGCTCACTTTTTCCTTCCCTCGAAACAATGCACCCCCACGTGTTCCGTGCGCCATCTACACAAAAGGACGCGGGCGACACACCGAACACCTGGTCATGTGACGTAAACAACTCAACCATGGCATCAATGAAAGGAAGGCTCCAAGCAGCCAGGAAACCGTTTGCAGGAACCCTTGACAACGTGACCAGTGAGGTGACACTGCAGGATTTTCCTCCAAGTCCTGCAGGGGTGAGAACTACGGTCAATAGCATAAACGGACTACTTAAGGGCAAATGAAGGGACGTTTATCAAGTTATGAATAAACATCCATCGAAAGCTGATCAAAAGACCACAATAAGAAAAAAAGCTCACTCTGGCTCATGAAAGGGAACAACGGACAGATGGCGGACAAAAGAAAGTCTGAATGGGGAGTGAAGACACACACAGAACCCCAGGCCCCCCCCCATCCCCCTATAAGGCCCGAAGCAGGCATCCACAGCAGCTCGCTAAGTCCAGGGATTTAGCGCACAACTTCAAAATTTCATTTGGGCAAACACAAAGGCAGACATTCTCTTCAGGGTTTTAGGGACACTCTGCCGGACAGAGAGAGTTTCAGTTTGAATCCTGAGGAAAAACCCAGTGAGCCCAGCAGCCGTGTGGGAGACGACAGCTTGCGGCAGGAGGCAGAGAACCGTGAGTCATCAGTGGGGGTGAGGTGGGCTGGGATCTCCTCCACATGTGTGTGTGTGTGGGGGGGTGAGACTGGGGCCAAAGGGCAGAAAGTCAACCCAAGAGACACAAAGATGGTTAATAAGGGAAATGGTTATAGGGGAGTAACCGTTCCCACATCAACCAGTCTTCACCCCACATGGCCAAAGGAAAGTCACCATAGCAACAAGCTGAGAAACCCGGCCCTCCTCAGGCCACCCATTTACCATCTCTGGCCTCCAGACCCTTCGGGTCGGTTCCCAGCTGCACTAAACTGGGAGATCTAATCCTGCCACCATCCGAGGGTTGCCTCAGGACTGCTTCTCAGTGGGATGTGTCTATATGCCATCCAAACAGTTTTTTTTTTGGGGAGGAGGGGGGATGGAAATAACAACCCCCCCAAAAAAAAACCCCAACTCTACAGGCCCCCTACCCACCCCAGCAGAGACGAAGAACCAAGTTAATCAAGAGCTGACATAACTGCCCCCCCCAGTTTTACATCCCAGGTCACTCTTCCAATCGGCATGCGCCGATGAGACAAAGGGACACCGTGACCTGGGGTGACACAACTCTCGCTGGGACGTGGCGGGGTGACCAGGGAGGCCTACCAGCTGCTGCTCCTCATTCATGAGCAGCAGCCGGCACGCTGCATCAGGATCACGGTGTATTAAATATCGCCTGTTAGGGCCAAAAATACAAACAGAACTTGGTGAGAAAAGCAACGCGCTTTATCACTTTACAAGAGATGAGGTTAAACACTCATAATTGATATGCTTTACCACAGCCAATGGAAAAAACAAACGGGAGACTTGGCAGTTACAACATGTTAAACACCCTCAACCTTCCATACAAAATTCTGACAATTTCAGACCACAAATTAAACCAACATAAGGCAAGGACCCAGAAGATCAACAAAGCATGGAATCCAAAAAACACTGCACACAAACTGAGTCACTCTGCTTGCCACAAATAATTCCACACAGATGTTGTGTTGTTATTTGAGATCGATTAAGCAGTAATCTTGTTTGCTTGGGCGAATTTTCATCCAAGCCTTCTCGGCTCTCTGCAGCACTGAGGTGATTCTAAGATCAAAGTGGTGTTACTTGTATAAGATTCATGCCTAAGGGAGAAATCAATGATGTGCAGCTATTGTTTTCCGGCAGAACTTCCATTAAAGGAGTACCACCGCCATAAAGAGAGAGCCGAACGAAGGAAGGTCACACTTGGACATCAAGCCCCACCCCTTACATAATCACTGCAGCTAATTGTACCAGAGAGTACCATTAAAACTAGGTTCATTTAACTTGGCCAAGCTTTCACGGCCAATCTCAGGACAAGGTAAATAAAGTTTGCCCTGGTGAAAATCACAGCTACAATGACAATTCAGAATAACTTTGCTTAGTTTCATGCTGTATTTGCATATCACGCAGTTATATGGCAGTGGCCGCCTGCTAGGCTCAGTATGGTCTGTAAAGCCAGTGAATGCCAGTAAATGTGTCCATTTAAACTGAAGGTGACATCACATCCTCTCAGAAGCAGAGTAAATCAAAACTAAGCAGTTGGGGAGTGACCACGGAGAAGCCACCACAGCTGGCTTCACATCGTTTGGATTTTTACAGGTGGCATGGGGGCTGAGAGAGCCACAGAATACACGAAGAATAAAAAAAAATTAAAAACAGAGCCAGCGTCTCAAGCTGGCCAAGTGGGATCGCATACACGGCATGGAAGCCTATTTCAAAATTTCAGCAGGAAACTTAACGAGGTCACGTTAAACTTCCAGATGAAGAACTAAGCTAACAAGACGCCTGAATGCGACACACATGGAGTCGGGACGCGAGCATTCAAATGTACAAGCCGTTCCCAATGCCTGGATTCAGTGTGGAGAACACATGGCTCACACTTACCTGTTAGTGGCTTCAAAGCACACGTTTCTAAAAAGAGACTAGCAACGTCTGTCTATTGGACACGCCGATGTCCAAAAACAAAAATTACTAGATGGTGAAAGCAGAAGCAAGTTTTTGTAAAATACACTAATGTCATTCGACATTCAAGCCTGATGGCTGGGGGTGTCATCTGATTAAAAACCAAGACTATCAGAGATAAAACATATGCTGGGTTTTAAGTTGCCTCAAATTCCTAGAAGGCCATCTACTTGGAAATGGGAATAGCTTAATGACTGCAGGGGCAGTTCTACATCTGGACTGAAAATCCCCTAAGTGTGTGGACAGTGAAACCCCATCTTTTAGTCTCAGCTGGTCAGCCTCACGGAGATTTCACCAAGACTGAAAAAGGGGAGGGTTTGTATAACCCTGGGAGAACATCCTGTCGGCACAGTAACGGCTCAATTTACACTCTCCACAACTTTCCAGCATGACACACACACACACACACACACTTCACCCAACGGCAACCTCACAAGAGTCCATTCTGTCCAAAGCCATCCTACCACACCATCATTTTCACATGCCTCAGTGAAATCATGGCACTGAACACTTGGCCAAAACTACTAGTAGGGATAACAGCCACAGTGGTGACTAATTCTGAGAATTAAAGCAAACAGCACATTTGTTAATCATCGTCCGGAAACAGAGTCTTCCCAACAGTTCGGCTGCCTCCTGCCCATTCCCACGACTGTTTCACCCCTTTGAGCACTGCCATTCTCATTCCAATCTTGGCACCATGAGCCAGACACATATTGGCCGAGCAGGTCCCCAATGCCTCGTCTGCACCGGAGTGTGAACGCAGGCTGATCCAGGACCAGAAGAATCTTGCCAGCCACAGCAAGGTGGCCGCTGATTCAGTCACGCACCGGCAACAAAATGCACACGTCCAATGGCGACACAGACTGCTGAACGAGGAGAGAAATAACGATCAAATTTAAAAAGGCAGGTGCAAACCAGGAGGTGGGTACCTGGCAACCAGCACCACACAGGAACCTGAAAACAGACCTCAAAAGCTTCCTCTTGGTGCCAGTTTTACAGCTTTGGAACTGTGATTAACAGAACAAAGGGATTTTGAAGGAAGACTTATGGTACTCCAAAAGCCAAAGGGGGGAAAAAAAAAAAAAAAAGTGTCCCTATTAAAAAAAACCACCTGCAAATGCAGGTGTTAGGGATTGCAGGTTTCACAAGTCCACTGCTGTCTGGATGCAAGGACTTGAAGCCGTTAGACCCTGGGTGATTCTTGTTGGCAGAATGTTGATTTGTCCCCAGCTCAGGGGCTGAATCACCTGGACATGCCCTTATAACAACGACCTGAAACCAAGAGCTGTGAAGACCTTTCTGCAACTGACCCCAAATAAAGGCATTGATACAAAGCAACCCTCTTCCCCTTTGCTTCTTTTGAATGGTGTTACTCCATTTTCAAACACGCCTCTATTACATTGACAGACAAAGTTCCAGTAAGGAGCTATTTCTTTTAAGTGGAGTGATTCAAGTAGCGTGTAGTGACCATTCCATGTGTTTAAGAAATAAGACATAAGAACAATGGGGGGGGGGAGGGGAGATGGACAACCGCACATTCTCACCAACACGCACCCAACATCCCCATCATTCATGCACTTCCCAAACCAGTCAACGCTATGGTATTGTGGAACCGCCCTCAGGCTCCGTCATCAAAATGGAAATGGGGAAACCGGACCGTTTCCCTGTTTTCACGGGACGTCTGTCAGGCACCGTCTTGCGTCAAACCCTCAACCTCTGCGTCATGGGCACCACGTTTTAAACAAATAAGCCACCTAGCCATACATTTAGCCAGCGCGCTAATGTCGAGTGCTATAATATAAACTCTCTCAGGCCACACTGACCAAGGGAAATGCATGTTATCAGTTGATAAGACTCATTTGGCAACTAGATGCACAAAGGGTCAGCCTGTGACAGGTGTTTACACCATTTAGTTCACTCTGGAGCAGTATACATACAGAATTAGCATGCACAGGCACGCAAGATCTCACACCCAACACCACACTAATCATTAACACGCCCTACTAGGACGTCATTATGCTGCTTTCCTAGCTATTACATGCGCACACCTCTGCATGCTGGTTATTAAATACTCGACTCATTTTTCCCCACACACACACGCGCATGACTAAGAGTTAAGTCACTAACACTATCGAGTTTCCTACTCCGAGACTATCAAGAATTTTTGTTGTATCTGCCAACCAGCCACTCAGCTGAAGCACTTGCGATGCGACAGACGTGGTTTTAGCAGAACTCCTCGAGCCAGACACCTCAGCAGCAAAAATGTGAGCTCCTTCTCTTGCCATAACAACCAGCTGCAAAGACATGCATGTTACCTTCTCTCTTGGCTTCAGTATCACAGTCCCATCGATGACTTTCAGAATAGGTCTATGGCACCGTCATAGAATTTTTTGACGACTCTACTTGGCGGGTAATACCCAGATGTCAGCAAGCCTTCCATACCCATTAAATAGCGTAAGAGGAACTGACTGACTTCAGAACAGCGACGTCTGGGAACATGCTTCCCTCAAATTGCCATTGTACCAGTTGTTCTTGGAAAGGATCCAGGATCCTGACTGGAGACAAAAGAAACACCTAAGCTTTGAGCTGGCGATTAGAGTGCTGCACAACGGGTTACAAGGGACAATCAATGCTCTTTGTGAGGCTATATATAAAGTTTTCACAAGTGCTCACTTTTAGATTCCACTCACACAAATGGCTCAGAAAGGCATTGTAAAAGAGGTGGGGGACTTCTCTGGCTCTCTCCCAAGTCTGGTGTAGGACTGCCGAGTGCCTGCCAGTCTCAAAACAGACTTTGAAGACAAGGTGAGTTTGCTCTGCTTTCCTCCTCCAGGAAATGAATCTATTGCTCGCCCCGACTCGCAGCCAAGGAGAAGCAACGCATTTCATGTCAGACTATCATCAGAGCAAACCAGAAAACTGAGCAGCCAGTCCATCCCACCTGCAGAATTACAGCAGCAACTGCCACCCACTCTTCCACGACCCTTATCTTCGCAGGCTGTGGTCCTAAAGTTGACAGCGACCAGACACCCTGCAGGTTCCTGCGGTTTACTTAGCTGTATCTTGACTCTGTTTGGCCTGGGTGAAGACTTTTTTTTTTTTTTTTGCAAAACTAGCCACCTGATGTGCTGCAGCTTCTGGTGTGAGTCAGAGCTCACACCTGCTTCCAGTCCCAAGCTGTTCAGAGATACGACAGAGCCCTGCACATTTTGCCAGATTACCCCCCCCAATGCTCCCACACACAACCACCCCAATCCAATGCTCTAATCTCCAGATACTCTACACCAATCTGGCTTCATTAGCATGATCTGTGATCTGGATGGAGACACAGCAGTGAGGACTATAGGACTCAGGTCAGGGGGTCAAATGGCAGATGGTGAAGGTGGGGTGGGGGAAGCTGTGCATGAATCAAGCAGAAACCTTCCAACAGTAGCTGGTACCACCTAGGTGCTGGTTTCACAGCTCAGAAAAACTAAGCACACTGACACCCCAGCACCTACAAGGCTTGACTGAAGCTCGCTTACAGAATGTGAAAAAGGCATATAAACAAAGAGCACACAGGACAGTGCGGGAGCGCCGTCACCCCTGCATCTCTGACAGCCGAACTTCTCACATCAACACCCAGAACCAGGACTCCCAGCAGGCCGACGGCACACCGTCTGACCCGCTTAGGACCTGTTAGGAGACAGCAAAGCGCCTCATTAACGACTCATTGCCATATTCTTGGTCAGCTGGCTCCACTCCGGAGACCAGCCCTTCGACACTAGGGCTGCTGCGCGGAACTTCCACGCCGGCAACTCCTGTCTTTAGAGGCATTCAGGGAGCCAAGCTGCCGAGCGTCGCCACTGTCGGTGGGCTTCACGGATCCGGCCAAAGTTCCCGGTCCGCTCCTCCGGTACAGCCCGACGACTCGGGCTTGTTTTCGCGACCGTCGCGGATTCGGTTACCGTCTCTCTGTCCGAATAACAGCGGAGAGCCGCAGGGCGCTTCTTCGTCGTCGTCGTCGTCTTCTCCGCCTCACTCCGTCACGCTCAGGGTGCGCCGCCTCGCGCCGCCGCTCCGAATCTCGCCGCGAGCCCGTCGCCTCTTTGTTAAAGTCGCTCCGCGGTCGTCGACTTCCTCTCGTGCCCCTGCGCCGCACGCTGATTGGACGCGACGAGCGCCGCGACGGCCATAGGCAGCTACGGCGTGGCTGCGTGGCGTCCTAAAGCCTGCCCGCTTCCCCCCCCCATCGATTCGGTGTGCTGCGACCCCCCGAAATTAGCTGTTTATTTATTCGGTCTTTTCATTTTTAACTTTCACCCACATGCTGACGCCGCAATATAACACGGCCTTCTTTTGTGCGCTTCCTAAAGGCAGTTCAATCCGATTAAAAATTGAGATTTGCTTACTTTGGCAGACGCTTACTCAGTTGTTTGTTTGTTTGTTTTTTTACACTGCCTGTACTAGCAGTTCGCAATAACATTAAGCAGGAGATAAGAGGCATCAATATCTTCTACCTGTGTCAGATACTAGAATATGACTAATGTTATCTGACCATATAAGTAAGCGATCAAGTTTAGGGTGTTAATTAACCAGATATTTGTTTGTGACAGCTCCATCAGAAAGGTGTTTGATGAACGCCACACACATCGACGATCACATCAGATCTGGCATTTTGCGGCACCCTCCAGTCGCAGTGCTGGCTCCTTCATTCAGGACAGAGTCGCTTTGTTTCGAAGCACATTAATGTCACCGTGAGACGGCGTGTCACAGCTGTGCGTCGCACAGGGCCGCCTTTTGTTCTTAAATGAGCCCAAGGGAATAGCATCCCAATCCATTTAATCTGTGGTCGCTCTTTCATTGTGTTCAGTAGGAACAAAAACCCTTTTTGGTGACTTTGGATCATTGCAATTTAGGGGTCCTTGTGTAAGTCCTATAATTCACGGACACCCCGACACCACAGTGTACAGCCACCTTCTAAGTGCCTCTGGAGTACAGCCTTGTGAGGGGATGGGGTCAAATCCCAGGCAATTTTCTTAAAAAAAAAAAAAAAGTTTGTCCGATCCCATAAAGTGAAACACCCTCAATGTATTATGTGGCTGCGTCTCATTTCTCTTATTTTTTTATCCTCCTGTAACGCATATACTTCCAGATGCTGAACGGTGTCCCAATACTCTAGGAGCCGAGTGAAGGAAGCCAAACTCTCCTTCAGACGTCCCCTTCGGCCGCGTATCCCGCTCGAGCCTAGCCACGCGACACAATCACACGTGACCCTCGCGTCGTTTCCATATAAGGATCGTGCGCTTCTCCGATTTCCTCCCTTCGTCTCCCTCCGTGAACTTTGAACTAGTGGACAAGGAGACAAGGCGAAACGCAGAACTGAGATGCAACCTTTAGACAGCAACATGCATCTTTGGATTATTATTGGTTCATTTGGTAGTTTAGATTGTTAGATTTTTGACTATACATGCTGCAAAATAGGCAGTTTGCACGACTTCCCGGAGTTGGGGGGGGTTAGACAGTTTGTGGGCCATCAAATTGATGAATATTTACTTCTGTCAAGATAAGGCACCTTTTAAATGAAGGCCATGCTGCTAGATAACTAATAAAGCTAGAAATGGCAATGATTCTCATCCCATTACCCTGTTCTAGTAAACAGCATAATATGTATGTTAACTGAAAATTTGTGCATAGTTTTTGATCTGCTTCAGTGAGCCAATTTAATTAAGCTAGCCTTCTCTCTCAGTACATATACAAAGAAGAGTTTGAATGGATCTGTAAAACTAGGACTCATTCTTCAGAGAACCATAAGAATCTAATCAATGCTGCCCTCTAGCGTTGGAATAAATTTAAAGGCCTTTCTTGTGAAGAAGCCTGTAATGAGGGTTTATCTGAAGATTGCCATATTCCCACAGACCCAGCTATCTTAAGTCTAACGTATTAACATACATAATAGTCTCCTGTTTTATATCAACTTCTCTTCAGCTGAAACCGATGACAAAAACAGTGAGGGGGAGGGATATGACCAGCCTCAGCCAGGTGTCTCTCTAAGCCATTATCAGCAAATGCTAATTTTGGTGTGCAGAGATAAGATTAGCTACAGAATATCAATAAGCATCAGGCCCAGTCGGTCAGGACCTTTGCTCCTGTTGCGGGCCATTTTTCCCTTCCTCTTTGAATTAACCAGCGTGTGTGACACCTGCTACCAAGCAGTAATCTCAGCTTAAGAGACAAAACAGCTGCCTTTAGTGCCTTCTGTTGGCTACATTGGTGTATTTTATCAGATGAGTTGGGGTGAAGCATGAATTCTACACTCAAAAGTTTTTTTGTTTTTTAATTTAATACAAAAGGGGATATGGTAATGCATAGGAGGCTCTGAACAGGCCATGTTTTCATTCAAATAGACAGCAAAAACAGAAATGGGGGGGGGGGGAGACAAGCTCTTAAGCAAGCTGATCCCTGTGGTACCACATTGTGGTGACAACGAGCACTACGTTTAACCTTCACACCAGGCTGACAATGGTACAATGCATAGGACTTGTTTTATTTTAATCAAATGCCATTAAAATGAAAAATCCAGGACTCCCACATAGTAATAGCATCTTGTCGTAGTATTCTTTATTCATTTACAGTACCATTTTTGTCCAGATACCTCAAACTTATGGTCAACGTGAGGAAACCAGCAAGTTTTCTCAGCTCTTCTCAGTTTTAATTGGGCACCGGCTCGGCTGACCCTGCTCTGGTTGCAGCCGAGGACCCTTCCACTGCATTCACTGCTTAAAAAAAAAAATCTTTGCTCTTAGTACTGAATCGCACAGAATACACCTGACAGTAGCATTAATATTTGTAGCAGGATCCCCTCCTCATGGGATTAAAAAGTTGCCCATGAAGACGCTTCATATTTGGACCTTGTGAAGATCAAGTGACTCTACAGGGCATTGTTGGCCGGGTTCCAGAAACAATGACAGAAGTGAGGATTTCACACCCACAGGGGGTACAGTACCACACATGACAGCGAGTGGTTTAACCTATCAATGACCATTATGTGACAGTCCCACCTAGCATGGGCTTTTAAAAGCCATATTTAATCTTTTATTGGGCAGAAACAGTCCCATTCAGTGACTGCAGTAATAACTTTGAGCATTTTAGATGTTAAAAGTACAAACATACACACCGGATTTGAATGAAAACATTAAGCCCCATGGCCAACACACACAGACACACACACACACACACACACACACACACACACTGTACAACTAAAATTATATATGTACAACTCCCAGGGTGCTTTGCTTCTCCGCTCGCATCCATCTGGCTAGGCAGCCGGTGCCAAAAGATCAGAGACGACTGGAGGGGTGTTTCCATGGATACGTGCCGGGACTTAAATGCAACACTGAAAAGGGAGATCGACACTGCACCTTTGCCGATCCTTAAGCTGGGCAGGCTAAAAACGAACACGCCTCACCTGGGCGAGTGATGTCTCAGGAGAGTGACGTAAGTCATGAAAGGGCCCCGTATGAAAGGGGCCAAACGCTGAGATCTGAGAAACTTTTATACTGCCCGTAATGCGAGCTGCTGCAGGGAGCTCCATTAAAAGTTTTAGGCCTACGTGTATACATACACAATATGTATACACATACTTTCACTGGAGTGAGCAGAATGAACTGCACATTAATTTTCCCAAAGAAAACTGCATTACACTACGCTTGATGATCAAGAGGAATCAAAACAGGAAAAAAAAAAATCACCAACCACAGGTGGCCATTCCAGTCAGTACAGAGGATGGAAGCAACCCTCCAATGACGTCCCCCAAGGAGACGCACAGCCGGAAACCCCCGCCCCCCCCTTATTTGATGCTCCAGGACAAACTGTTTCACGTCGGGATGATCGGAGGGTGCAGCCAATTCAGAGACCATCCACTACTGTTGAGGGACAGGATGCGTCAGTCTGTCAAAATGCGTCTGGATTAAATAGAATATTTTAGGCAGGATATTTAAATTAAAAAAAGGTTACTTCCTTGTGAGCAGTACCACTTCCCCCCTCTGCTTTCCTGTTCCTCAGGAAATATTTTGCTCTTTGAAGACTTGAAACTTGGAACACCTTTGGCTGTTATCTTTTCTTTTTTTTGTGCAAACATCCAGCTGGGCAGAGTTTGCACTTAAGTTTGAGCCTAACTGTAACTCTCACTCCTTACAATAACTTATTACCCCCTGTACCGCGGGTTCGAGAAGGCCTTCTCATGCCGGTCTGCTCTTTAGGTGGCTACCCATTCAGCAGGTAGACCACCAGCTCATAGGTGGACATCATGATGGCAGTGTTGGGGATCTGCCGCACCAGATGGGTGGTGAGGCCACGGTACAGGGAGGCGGAGCCTTCCTCACGCAGCAACGTGGACAGCGTCTGCAGGAAGGAGCGGTACTTTGTGCCTTCCTCCCGCAGCCGTGTGCGAATCACCTCTGGGGAGAAGGAAGATCTCCATGAATACTGAGCACAGACTCACAGTTGGCCTGCTGCTTAAAACATCATTTTAACATGGGCAAACATTAAGAGGCTGGCCCATCGCTGTGACGTAGTCTTCCCCGGTCCTGACACAAGGCGAGAACACAGCCTCCGTGTCTAAACACCGTCACACTTTACATGCTCCCACACGAGGTACTGGCCACATGGAAAAACAATGTAATTTTCATGCAATTACAGCTGAACACAGAGGGCCGGTGTCCATGCAGAGAAGTACAGTACTGTGCCATGTCTTAGGCAAGGAAAATTAACGTTTTTCTGGGGAGTAAGTGTAAAAAAAACAATTTGACAGACTGCATTTAAACAAACACCAACGATTAGAGAAATTTTTCCTTGTCTCCAAAATATTACTGTTATCTGGTGTTATAGAACACCACTTTGGCATCCAAAGCTCAACAGCATTCCAGCTAATTCAATGCATTTCAACAGCTCACCAAAAAAAAAAAAAAAAAAAAGGTTAATTCACTACGACGTGTGGATTAGCCAAACGAGGTGTACGTGTAGCCGAGTTCCACAAATACATGGGCTTATTGAGTGGTAACTGTAAATTGTGGGGTTAGAGATATTTCTAAGCATGTAAAACGACACTGCCAAAGTCATTGTTTTACACCAGGACATTTACTTTGTCTGCCTAGCGCCCCCCACCCGAGGACGGTCCGAGCTCACCGTGGGGGTATGCAATGCAGGTGGCGCAGGTTTTGGATGTGGCTGCAGCCAGCATCATCCCCATGAAATCAGAGGCGTCCCGGGCAGACTCCTCCTCTTTGTCCACGTGGCCGGTGGCCTTGGCCTGCAGCAGGCGGCGCTTGATGCTCTCGTAGATGACGAAGTGGATGACGGTCTCGGAGATGCCGGCGTAGGAGGCTGACATGCCCCGGTAGAAGCCACGCACTCCATCGCAGCGGTATACCCGCCGTATGCAGTCCAGCGTGCTCATGCGGCGCTCCCCACGGTTTCTGGGAAAGGCGGTTGAAGGTTGCTAGTCAGTTACCGCCCCCCCAGAGCCCCGTCCAAACTCCCACCACTAGATGGCTCACCTGGCCTCCAACTGTAGACGCGTCTTGATCAGCCAGATGGGGTTGGTGGTGGTGATTGCCGTGAAACCTGGAAGAGGGCAACGCTGGTTAGGGCAGGAAGGAGCCATCATGTTCCGAGCCAAGACTCAAGCATACCCACAATCTTGGTCACAATCCCCATACCAAAATGAATAAAAACCAAAACAAAAGGTGTTTTATGAGCTACAGCTAGGTTAGCCAGGTGAGCTGCCAGGCACAGTTATGGGTGGCTTTTTTGTCGTTTCTCGCTATCAGAGGACAGTCCCTCATTGCTAGCATTGTTAGAACCTAAAGCAATCCGGACAAGCCTGGTGACCATGGCAGCAGGCACTGATGCTCACTCACACGCTCATTTTAAAGGTTATCATCAAAATAGCAAGTACACGACACGTAGGAGAGTCAGCATTTGCACTGCCAGGATGCTGTGAGCCATAACCATTAGTTCTTGGTAAATGCTTGTGTTTCTGTGTGTGTTTTTTAGGCAGCTGAGGCACACACAAAGCCACTGAATATGTGGGTGGGATAAAGCATCTGTAACCTATCAGGAATTAGCATGCAAATGATCTGAGGCAGATTTTGACCAGTTTAACTGAAGATTTCGCTGTAATCACCTGCGGTGGTATGACACTCAGATCAAAGTAATAGACCTCATTTAAAATGTTGGCGTAAAACTGACTAATATTATACCAAATCTGAGTTGTCTGAATGAGCTGACGTTTTGTACAACGAGCATCATAATTATGTGGCGATTAAAAAAAATAAATAAATCTAAGCTAGAGATGGCCTGCATGTCTTGTAGGGTGGGAGGGGGGCCTGCACAGAGGCCTGAGCTGAGCTACTGAATGGGGAGGGGAGGGGGGTTGGGGGTGAGAGAGACAGCATGGCGTCTGTGGCGAGTACTCACGGCACAAAGCCACTCCTCACAGCAGCGGCTATGGGGACTGAGGTGGCGCCGCTCACTCATTCACCTGGGTGAAAGCTACAGTAAAGGCCCAAGACAGAGACAGGCTTCCCAACCACAATGACAGGTAGCGACCCGACCCCACCCCACCCGACAGGCCCAGCCCCCCTCCCCCCTCTTTCGTGGGGTTGTGTTTTTGTAAACAACCTGCTGATATCACTTTCTACCCCTGACCAGCTACGCTTATGGGGGAGGGGTGGATCTGATGCTAACTGCTCTAAACACCATCATCACCACCATGACCCCACCCCCTTTTAAAGGTACTGGAAGGGGAGACATGGTGACTGACCGAAGGTGGGAGATAAAAGAACAAGGGCCAAATGCTAACCTTGTTTGGGGGGGGGAAGGGGGGGGGGACAACTGGAGGTGATCACTCCCCTTTAAGTCATCCCCAAAAGAGGGGGGAGAGAACACCCCCAGGAAATCAGGAATGGATAGGGTACAAGTGGCATCTGTATGTGTGTACTACGTGGGGGTGGGGGGGGGGGTGGTGGCCATTCCAAACCCTGGAAACTG
>JAACJT020000036.1:3068914-3085031 GCA_009936485.2 Gymnarchus niloticus
GGGGGGGGGTGGGGGAGAGGGGGGGGTGGGGGGGGGCGGGGGGGGGGGGGGGGGGGGGGGGTGGTGGCCATTCCAAACACTGGAAACTGCAAGTAGTGGGCTCTGCTGGGATGCATACAGCCCATCCCAAAAGCGTCCCCCGTTAAAGATGGGTGTCGCACTCAATGTTCTCCGCTGCCGAGGGAAGTTCCAAGGTTAGCATTTGCGCTGGCGAAATGGTGAGTAAAAAGAAAAGGAAAACATGTGCGCCGTTTACCTTAACTGGGCCAACAAGCAGCCAAGGGCCAGTGTCAACACTGCGCAATCACAAGAAGTTAAGGCAGAGAGCAGCAAGCTTGGGACAGTGCTGGTCGCCAGCCAAGACATTATCAGCACCAAACACCATCAACCACCATCACACAACATCAAAGCCATTTCCTCAGCAACCACGGCAGTGTCCCACGAATTACTGGGCCGGAGGGTTTCGGGCAGCCCACCCCAAAACAAGAGCCCCACCGTAAGAAATGGTGCAGCGTGCAGAGGAGACAGGATAACTGGAGCTTAACCCTTTTATTGGAATGTCTTTTCTACACCCTGAATTATTTCTACGTACCCTTCCTCCACCATAATAAGAAAACAATGAAAGCACAACTGCATCCTTAAGGACACTATGCATTTCCTAAGCTCCACCTCAAATTAAGAGGCCCCTAGGTGACAATGAGCACTAAGCTATTCTTATTGAGGATCTGTCGAGCCCTTCACCTGAGCCCTGAATTCACGAGTTGACCAAATGCATTAACATCTTAAGGCCCGACCTTGACTTCAATGCACCCACATCCCCATTCTGTGGGCCATTATGAGAAAAATGCAGAAGAGAAAAGCTGAGCTACAAGCAGCACCTTCTCCTGCGGAGGACAGGAAGGGTTTATGCATGAGAAAGACGGCCCCTCTTCACTTGGGCTTTCTGGACAAGAATATTCTTCATCCAATGTAAGAAAACGTGATCAGGAGGTTGAGACAGCGAGTTTTTAAGAACAGCCCTCTACTCAAACGGTACCCCCAAGGACGGCCGTTACCTGCGAGGCTGGCGGACATCATGTGCACCTGGGTGGAGTCGGGTTGCAAGACACCGTTCAGCTTCTCCTTGGCTCCGGAGTAGGCAGCGAAATATATAGCCCTGGGGGAGAGGGAGCAGTTCACGGGAAACTTGGTCACGGGTGCAACTCTCGGCACGTTGGACAGGAATCGGGGAAAAAAAAAAAAAAAAATGTTGTACCTGGAGGGAGCCACGCCCACCAGGTTGGGCCCAAGCCCCCTGAAGAGAGAACGCGGACCCTCTTTCTCCACGATCATCCTGCAGGACAGGGAGGAAGCATGAAATTCACAGCCTTCTTGGGAGTTCAAGGGCCCAGATGTGGGAATGGGCACTCGTGCAACATGAAGGTGACACCAACCGACAAGGAACCAGAACTGAAGTCAGTTGAAGACACTGCTGTGGAAAAGTGTCTGCAAACAATCGAAAGGGACCGTCGGAAGGGGAAAGAGGAAATACCAGCTGTGGATATCCTGTAGGGGCTCAATAATGGAATAACACGCAGCCATGATCATCCAGGTGGGTCCATAAAAGCAACTCATCAAAGACTAAAGTTAACCACAACCTTACCCAGCTGACACACGCTGAGCTTTTCTTTATTTGGACTTTGATCCAAATCACAGTAAGAAGCATAAGAGGGGGATTTTTTTTTTTTTTTTTTGCAGAAGCCTGTCGGTTTTTTTTTTAAATCAACTTTTCCTTTTAGGATAGTGGCAAAAAAAAAAACAAAAAAACACAGCTCTGGCTCCTCCTTTAAATTGAAAGATGCTGCGAAACAGGCAGAGAGACAAGATCCACACGGCCAGCCAGACTCACTTGAGACAGTGCAAGGGACCCGGTGAGACACGGGCCACGCTGGCACCACTGACGGTGCCTAGTTGAACCTCAGAGATGTAGAGCCTGATGGAGGATGACTGCAGCCTGGTCTTCACCACCTCCAGGGGACACGTCAGGATGGCACCCACTGTGCCCCCACACCTGGGGGGGGGGATCATAACAACAAAAAACAGTGATGACGATGACAAAGACGAGGCTCAGCTATTATGGCGCGCGCGTGCGCGCGCACACACACACACACACACACACACACACACACACACACACACACACACACACAAACACAAACGCAAACGCTCTACCCATTCGCTCATTCAGTAAATGAGTCATGGAGATCACCAATGTGACGTGATGCACATTAGACAGACATTAGCAGAAAGCAGATCTGTCACAAGACAGTTTGGGATCATGTTGGGCCGGCCCTGCTGCCGCCACTGTTTACTCCAGACGGTGACAGGCAGCACAGTAAAATAAGAGTCTCTCTTAGTACAACAGCCATCTGTAAACAGAGGATCATTGCTGTTTTCTGGATTTTAAAAAATTTCTAGAATTACCAGAAAACAATACAATACTATTCACCATCAGCGGTAAAAACCCTTTCATGGTTTCTCAAAAGTACAAGTGGGTTTGTGGCATGGCCTAGAAAGTACACAGCTCTTAGTTGGGGGAAAACCAGGTAGTGCTAGGGAAGCAAGACACCGGACTGCCTAGGGCCTCATGGCACACTTGATTATCCCACGGTTCCTGAGTGGGCAGACTCGCCCCGTCGGGTTACCCCATCATGTAAATCAGCCGGTTATGGATAAAGATAGAGGGCAGTAGACTAACTGAAGCCTGGGGCAGTCAGGGACTTTGCATACGCCTATTTTTTACTTTGCCTTCGCCAGGAACAACCCACACACAGGGAGGGACGAACTATGCCCTACTTCCAGAGCCACGGCCCACCAGCACAGCTCAGCTACCAAAAAATGCTGTGATCATTCACAATCTCCCGGGCAGGCATAAACAAACAACAACAACTCCCACTGACACCTCTAGAATAACCAGCCATTAAACTGCAATCCGCAAATGTTATTCTTTCTTTGCGGACTGTGAAAAGTGAGCCACGCGTATGAATCCGATACAGTTTCAGTGCCAAGATTTTAGCAAAAAGGAACAGGATTGACAGGGTAGATACAGTAGTGTTACTCTATGTCAACTGCAGGTTGCTCGTTTAATTTGGGTAAGCCTACCATCTTAATCTTTAGCAGCCTACGATTTCAAATCTCCCTGTCTTACTGTACGTTTTCCTGTATTCCCAAAGCTCCACACTCCTAAATGAGGCCTCGCTGGACTTTGAGAAAGGTCAGCTAGTGAAGCTCCCTACGTTTCTCTCCTCGGAGGGCGAAAGTTGACACGCTGTAACTTACACTCGCATCAACACAGGGATGGACGAGTACAGTGTCAGCACATCGGCCTTCCAGCCTTTGAACAGGCAAGCAAGGGCCGAAACAGTCAACTGGAAGAAAGCTTGTTTTACGGTGCCGCTCCGTGCTCCATAGCATTCCTGGTGTGTTACACCAAGAACACACTGTTCTAATATAGGCCTGTCTGATCAGTGCCGGTACAGTGTGTCTACTGATATGAGGGAATAAATATCTGACATACAAGCTCTACAGTGATCAGACAGGTGGGTAATCTCCCTAAACACCACTTATAAATCCTAAGATGCCACTGATCACAACGTCACTGTCCTTGACCCCGCAGACAACCACAGGTATCCATGACAATAATCTTAACCCTTTAATACACTCCTTGGTGTATTGAATCGGCTCAGGGAAATCTTCCTCCACCTTTATACCACCATCCATGTAGTATTAATTTTATTGCTTGGCAATAAATTGTTTTAAGACTACCGTATGCCCCCCCCCCGCAAAATAAACGCAAAGACCAAAACGTGACGCGTCATCGACTGACACGGAAACGTTAATATTTAATTTAGGCAAATTAGCGATATTAAAAACGCATTTTATTACTGAAAGAGAAACACGCGCCTGCGGACTGTTAGGGGGCGAAGCCGAGGGCCAGCAGAGCCGCGGCGAGTTCTACGATACACCGAGGCTGTGCGACTGACAGCAGGCCGGGGCCGAGCGATGCCGAGCTGGGCCGAGCGATGCCGAGCTGGGCCGAGCGATGCCGAGCTGGGCCGAGCGACGCCGAGCTGGGCCGAGCGACGCCGAGCTGGGCTCCCTTCACCCCAAAACCAGTTTCCTCCATACCTGACCTTAAAAACACCGGAACAGCCGCACCGTCGCCATTCACCCGCGTTTACCCGAGGGAAGCGGCCCGATATTCGGTTACCGACGGGTAAACTCGTGGTGTTTACTAGTCCCCCCCTCGTTAAGACGGGGAGTTAATCAGCTAATAAACAGCCGTGAACAGACAGAGCGCCCCCCGCAGGGCATGGGACACACCCGGGCCTGCCCCGCACTCACCCGCCAGCGAACAGATGAACCAGAGTGTCCGTGTGGCTCATTCTTCAGCATCCTCGGAACCCGCACACGGGGCGCCGGGCTGCGACGAGGAGGGGCGGCTCGGCTCCGGGCGGGCGGGCCGGCTCTCAGTGCGCTGCCGTTAGCGATGGTAGCTGCTGGGTCCGCCGGAGAAACGTGCACTGCTGACGAGCAACGACCAACAGCGATTATTCGCGTATGCCACCCATCGCCTGCCCAGAGGCTTATGCTCGTTAGTTCCAGCCACTTAAAAAAATAATAATAATAATATGAACCAGATGCTGCAGCCTTCAACACGGCCACCACGCTGCTCCCTGTTCGGTTCCTCCCCCACGACTAGCGCCGCCGTGGCGGAACTGACCGAAGTCGCTAAAACGGACGTCGCCATTGGCTAAGAGCCCATTGCGTCGGGCGATATGCTCCTCCCCCGCCCCTCCCGATCGACACCGCCATTGGTTAAGAGCCCATTGCGTCCGGCGATTTGCCCCTCCCCTACCTCTCCCGATCACGTACCTTTCACGTGATCAGGTGCTGAACCGGCGGCTCAGGGTTTGAGCGCGGTGATAACGGAGCGCGGAGAAATTTCTGCACGTGGAGCGCAGGTGCAGTCGCGTGGAGGATATATGCCTTAGCCCGACAGCAGAAATACAGACTTTAACGACACGTTATTGTTCACACAGTGTGTTAGGTAAAAATCAGTGTTATATTATATGGCCTATACATGTATGATTTACACTGCAGATAACACTCAAAGAGCCCTACGTCCTTACTATATATATATATCACATAATATATATAATATATATATAATATATATATATATATAATGTAATATATATATATTTTGTCCAGGGGTGTTTTGACTCTGAATAGGTTAATACATTTATATAAGGGTTAGTAAAGTACTGTTTCCTTGTAAAGGACTGCTGTTAACTCGATAAACGTCACTCTGTTATAATCACCAGAAATGATATCTCACTGAAATGACGTACAGTCAGCGTTTATTAAGCCTCATGATTCTTCCCCGATTGTGGGGGGGGGGGGACAATTTTCTTTTGTTCGGTAACAGTCAGTAGTTAGTTAACTGTGCCTGTTCGATCAACACAATCCACAAATCGATGTCATGCGCTCACTGTTCGACAATCACATCACCCTCCTGAACACTGACCTCTATTTCAGCTATAAATTCACATTTTACCCCTATCAGTACATAATCTTCTTCAATGATACACTATATTTACAGTGAAGACTTTATCTGATCAGTTACACACCTATGTAATCCAATTTCCTATCATAAAACATGACCAATATTCTTTCTTTGCAGCTTTCACATCGAAAATAAAAGTTTCTTCTTTAATCACATCATTCAAAGACTACATCTAAGACCAAGGTTTGCTGTGAACTTTGGTTTTGTATATACAGTATGGTGTTTTTAATAAAGACAAACCCTTTTCATTTCTGCATTAACTTTGTTGATCCTAAGCCGAATTTCATATTGTTTGTCTGGACAGCTGCGGCCTATAATAAAGCTAATGGACTACACTTTGATCATTTGCTCTAACTGTATGACTTGTTCTTTTGACTTGACTGTTATCTGACTTTGCTGTCTGATTTTGATGTCTATCATTGAGAATATTAGTCAGACTTGTTACTCGTGTCACAAGGAACAGTAGGAGTACATAAAACATGTGCGTTGAAGAAAAAAATTCACATTTTGTTACAATTTTCTTTAGGTGTATATCTCCCAGAAATGAGCAAAATCACCCCAGGATCAACAAAGTAATTGGAAAAATAAAAAGGGTTTAGTTTTTTTGAAACTGTGTATATATTTACCTCAACCCTCACAAGAGACGCTGATGGTGATGACGATGCATTTAATTTCCATTTATTTTTTTTGTTTTTCCATATTCTTATGCCTTTCTATGGCTGTGTAGTGGGAGATCACGAATGTCCTTTAAATTTGACCTTCGGTCAGTGTGTTGTCATGTATGGTATATTTTCTTGTAAACATTTACATAACCATAACAAAATATGCAAACACTGTATCTTTTGAAGTTTTTCTTCAGATATGATTATGTCAGTCATCCTAGTCTGTGGTTAAACATCACCTCTTTGACCGTGAACACGTATTCCTTGTTTGTTCATTGACCAAATGTCAGCAAATGTGAAAATATGATTGAAATGAATACAAACTGGAATTTTACCCCATCTGTTCAAAGGGTTATGGTACGTATTGTCTTTTAATCACCATTTAAAAACACCTTTGTTTAGAAACCTGATGAAAAAAAAACGTAGCTTATAATCTTATCTTATAACCTGGTGCCGTTCAAAGAATCCTGTAGAACTTAAAATCATTTATTTTATTTTAAAATCTTCTATAGTTTGGCACAGTTCACCAAAATGTATTCTTCTCACTGCCATTATAAAGTGTGCCCTGACTCATGCATAGGTTTAGCAGACAGCCTGATATGTGTTTGAGCTGATGTACGAAAATGCCCTCTGAACACGACACACCACAGTGTGCAGATTGATGAAGGGAATAAAGGTTAGCTGTGGAGTTTAGAGTGCAGTTAATGTTCATGTCAGACGTCTTGCCTCACCCCTTCTTCACCCATCTCCTTATCCCACATTGCAGTAGAATTCGCGAATGCTTTCTTGGGTTTAGAGTTGATCATATGACAAGGCTTTATTTATTATGGTAGGAACACTGATAAACGCTCACAATGTCCGCATGTTGACAGTTCCTAAACATTGTCTTTTTGGATTTGTAATCTATTCCTTCAGTGTTTGGAGGGTAAATGACGCCAAGCAGCAGTGTGTTCTAAAAGATCATCCTGCATAGCTTGTACTGTGTAATCATATTGTTTTTCTATTTCAGATGTATCACCAACCCCATTCAGGAAAACATATGAGAAACTCTAACCAAGGATGTTGTTCCATGCTTGAACCACTAGATGGCAGTAGTGGATCACCTGATTTGGTGGGTGTGGCTGGAAACAGTTGAGATTGCTAATATGTAGACGGGTAGAAATCACGGTTTTCTTTAATGTAGTTTTTTGCTGCAAGTATGAACTAGTGTCAAATTTTCACAAGGAATTTCTCAAAATTCTTTTTCATGGTAAACCTTTTATCAGTAGTTCAGCTCCTCATTCACTAGGCCACCTTCTGTTCCCTTCCGGAACTGCACAGAGAACAGCCTGCAGTGCGTCGTTTAGTCGGGTTTATCTGAGGCTCTTTGGCAAGTTCAAATTCATATGTTCACCTCCCCCAGCCATGGAAAGCGAATCTGTCCTGTTGCTGATTAAATATGCGGCACGGAGAGGCGCAGAAGGACAAGGTCAGGGCTCATTAAAGACCCAGTGATCAAGCACACATGTGGGCTGGACACAGAAATTATGCATATTAAATAAACTTTCTTCATGTTGGTGGTCCTGTGTTCCCAGCATGTGATTAGAAAGCAAATGACTTTTGTTGAACACAGATGGCATTAAAATATTATTTGGCATATATAGCATATTGTGAAAATTTCACAACACAAATATACATGCATCCTATGAGTACCGTTTCTTAATAAGCACATAAAGATAAACAAAACTTTTCATGTCTTGAGCGTGGCAATTCACCGCGACGCCGGTACATTTCAATGACGCCATGTTGATGGGCAACTGCACAAAATCCAGGCATAAGCCTGTAGACGTAGCGATAAAAAGTGTCTCGTTTAGGCTGTACCGGGTTGATCCTGCATTTGCTTGTTGTTAGGGGCAGTTGCCAAGCCTGACAGCATCATCTGAATAATCTGAACAGCAACTGCAGCCTGAAATGTCAACAAATTCATCAAAATAATTATCGGCGTAAAGGCTGAATGTACGGGCCTCAGGCTAATTGCTCCCAGGGGAGAGAGGGCTTTGGATCAGGTGAAAGAGTTTTACTTCCAGGCTTTGTCAGTGAGTTCCTTGCAGCCTTGAATGCTGTATACAGTGTCCCTTTTATTCTGATGGCCCTGTGAACTTAATAGTGCGTTTTTGCCTCTGTGTGTATGGCTGGAATATGCTTGCAATTGTGTTCTCACTAGCATAAATCACTGAATTTAGCTTCCTTTACACGGGGAGCTTCTTGCTCTACATGTAACATCCTTCCAAACGGTGTGTTTTGAAAACAGTACGCAATAAGAATGGTAACATGTTTCTGAGTAAAAGGACAAAAGCGTAACATCAACTTTCAGAGTAAAAAATGTCATTCTTCAACCAGAGACCATCGATGGGTATTGATTAACAATTCACTGGGCTTCCCCATGTGTTTACACACTACATATTCTGTCGTTTTATTTAGCTTCTGTGTCGTAACGGGAGAATAGAGAAATAGGATAGAGAGTGGGTGTGAACATGTTTCAGCCATGCATCTGTGGCTTCCACACGCTCCAAACAACATTAGGGCTGATAACTCAACCTTGAGAGGTCGTGATGGAATCCGTCACCCGTGGGTCACAAAGAGTGAACCTCAATTTTCAGTGTGCTTCACACCACTCGCCCTGAGTCGGACCTTACGGGTCCTGACGTCGTCTGCAATGTTGCAACCCTGTTGTTTTTTTTCACTGTTGTTCAGGGGAAATGGACCGCACAGTCGCTCGTATGTGTGTGTGTGTGTGTGTGTGTGTGTGTGTGTGTGTGTGTGTGGAGTTTGCATGTTCTCCCTGTGATAGGCAAGTATGCACCTGCTCATGCGATTTAAATCTGGAGACTGAAAATGTGTGGCTACACAAATTCGTGAGAGTGTTTTTGAGTGTGTGTATGCGTGTGTCTGCCAAAGGAGTGGCGTGTCCCATCTTACAGGGCCAAGACCCCCTCCTCTGACTCTGTATTGGATTAGAAATTGGAAGATAAATGACAGCATGGTCTTATATCTCCGTTACTTTCATTTCCTCTAAAGCACCTCGTAGCCGTAAGAGCTTATGTAATACTTTTTTATACTATTTGTTCTTTTCAGATGAACGATTTAAGAATAGTGAGCTACAGTTTCACGGCTTCGCTTTTTTGGTAGCGAAAATCTATTGTTGCAGTTCTTGACTGGAAAGATCAGTGTTGGACTGGGCATATTGAAATAGTTGGTGATGGGATAAATGAGGCTTCAAAACCTGTGGTGGGTGAGAGTATTGTGAGCTCACTCCCACCACAGGTTTTGAAGCCTCATTTAGCACCAGTATTGATTGGTTAGTTTGGGATACTCCCACCCATCACAGGTTTTGAGGCTTCATCTGTCCCATCACTAAAAATAATATTATAGAGCCTTGACTGATTGAATCTTTAGCAGCAAGAGCAAGTAAGCTAAGATTCACAATCAATTATATTTTTTAAGCCTGTTCAGTGAAGGACCGCCGATTCTTTCGCTCTGCTGGGCTGGTGAAAATCGAATCCCACTTCTCCTCTTTCGTTAGAGTCCTGCAAATTGGAACTGTTGAAGGCGGGCGGTGCTTTGGGTCTCAGAAATCAATACGGAGGATCTTAACCAATAACAGGCAGCCCTTCGTGAAGAGAGTCAGAGACTAGTACAGAGCGGAAGACAGAGGAACGGGGAGAGGTCTGGATCTCCTGCTCCATCTACAGCTGTCCTGCAAGCCTTGATTAGAGAATTCTGCGATGACTTTGGCCTTCACAAAAGGAATGACACAATGCAGCAGAGGGATAGCAAAAACACTCAAACCGGCAAGACCTTCTCATAGTGCCTCACACGAGTTTAGACGATTAACCCTAAAATTAACTTCAACTGTACACCACAGAGATTCTGAAAGCTCAGCCACTGTCTGTGGCTCCAGGTCCGATCCCGATAGTCGACTGGGAAACTGGGGGTTAAAACTCCACAGGGGTTTCCAAGGGGCTCCTGGAGGTCTTCTAGAAAATGAGGTCTGTCACAGAGCGGTCAGCTGTTGTTACATCACCTGTCGTAATTTACAGGTCAGCTTGATAAGATTTCAGATATGAACCAGCATAGGTGAGTTATCTGATAAGTTTTAGCTCTGGTCCAACAAATAGGCTAAAAAATAAATATCATAAACAATAAATGAGGTGAATAAAACAGAGGAATGATGTTTGCTGATTTTTTGTGCATCGTTCAGTTACTTTCTTCAATGTGTAGCCACTGTTCAGTGACTTTTTAAACACCATTTTTGGTTGAAATTCGGTCGAGAAGTCTGACTGAAGTGTAAAAAACAGCCTTCATTAGCGGTATAATTGGCTTTGAATGAACTTCTGTTCAGGCTCGGGAATTTTTCAAATATTATCTAATCTCTTTTAATAAAAGTGCTCTTGGAAAGGCAAGGTATTTCCCCAAGTAGGATATCCCCTTTCTCATTAAAACTTTGCAACTCAATACCATGCTTTATTTATTGCCATTAGGGGACAAGGCCACGTGTAAAGTTGGTCTGTGCTGGAATTCTTTACGTTCCACTCTTGTCCAGCATGAACAGGCAAACCGAATGGACAGCCTGTTCTATGCTGAAGGATGGCTAACACGCTCTGGATTATCTCAGCCGTTAAGTTGTCATAACAAGCGATTCTTAAGAAGTGAGCTCTATTCACTCCCATTCTCATCCTCGCTGCTTTAAAACTGGACCCAAACATATAAAATAGCGTCTCTTGGGCTTAATTTAAGATTCAAGACTTTTACGATTTTAAGGACCGAAAAAGCACCAACATTTTCTCTGCGTAGAGAAACAATATCGTTTCACAGACCACTCTGACAGAAAATACACCACTGCATATCATTCTGAACATCTTGAAGCCATAGAAGCAAAACCATTAAACATAACTATATAATTACAGAGGGTGCGTTACAAGGAGAAAAAAAGATGAAAGACCTCATTTTTTCAACAGCCTTCCTAGCAGAATCAGGACCACGTTTCCACTTATGGATTGCTGGTGTCACACCATCCATTCCACAAGTATACAAAACGCATCTTAATTCCAGGTGCCCTTGCCCATTGGGAGGGGCTGCAAAACCAATTTCCCATACTTTTGGCTCTGGGAATTTTCTTGGAATTCCATATTTATCCAGAAATAGCTTTCACATCGGAGGCACAGAGGAAAACACGTATGACAGACAAGTTTTTCAAATGACGGGCGTTTTGTCTATGGTTGAAAACAGTTTAGTCCTGAGCTTAAGAGAATCGATGAAGAAAAGAAAACATAGTCCAGAAAGGACAGTGAAGAATGGAAACATGCACATTTGATTCAGAAAATGTGCATGACAGATCCGTCAGGGGAGTTTCGGGGCAGAAACAAAGTAATTGGCTGCTTTGTTTGCTGTCTCCTCCTGTGGTCTTGTTTAAACTAGATTACTCGCTTAAAATATGCCTTTATCCAAAGAGACAGCTGACAGTACTTTCACTGCAGTTCGTGCAGCTCTCTTTGCTCAAAAGTACAATGAGAGCTTCCAGTCCACCGGAGCTGGAATCTCTTTGCTGAATAGGTTATGACTATTCTTGTGGAACAGAAGGCTATTTGGCACCTGGCATCAAGGCCAAGAGCTAAGCAGTCAAACTTTGGCCTATTGTTTTTGCCTGTTATTGCCGTAGAAATAATAAAAAAAAAAAACATTCAGAAACTGGGACATTGTCAGGGAATACGAGTGATCTTCCTGTGTCTGATGTGTCTTCCTGTACTCAACTTTTCCCAGGTAGACAGTTCAGGATCTGCTCTAACAGAAGCGTACAGATACGGACTCGTCTGCTCGTAGTTTCCAGGGCCTCTCAATGATGTTATCTGGCCATCGAGCTGTTTGTTTATCCATCTCCAGATACAGCTGCGCCACAACCAAAATTCTAATGTCTAATTTAGGAGCTGAGGAGCCTCTGAGGAGCAAAGCTGTGTCTGGGTTTCAGTGTCAGATTAGCATTCTGAGAGCGTAGTCCGCGGGGTGTGAGTCTGCACCCGGCTTCAAAGCTTTCATTAAAACTGAGCGAGGGAAAGACACAAGCGGCGAGAGAGAGAGCCTCCGAAGCGGAATTTTCTTCTTAGCGTAATGTCCAAATGCGACACGAGGGTGACACCTACAGACCCGCTCACCTTTTCTCTCTGTGGGTCGATGTTGAGCCAGGCTGATGCTTTCACGCAGTGACAGACAGAAGCAGTTAGGAAAATGGTTTCCTGATGATACATGTGCCCACCTGCTCCCTGCTTGCCCACACACACACACAAACACACACCTTCCATTCTAAGCATAATGATGAGTGATTGATCACTGAATGAACTTATACCCAACAATCAGAACATGTGTGTAGGACAAATGCTTTAAATCGTTGGCTAAAACACACTCAGCGCGCATCAATCTATCACTTGCAGGCAATACTGTTTATGCTTTGGCTCCAAGGATGCTGCCAGTCCTGCTTTGACAAAAACACGTCTCTGTCAAGGGAGTGCGAGACCTGTCACTCCGCAAACTCCCGACGAGTGTCGCTCCCAAGTGAGCTTTAAGAAAACTTTACCCTCACAAAGCTGCCTCGTCTCCCAGCCGTGCTGTTTTTCATTACTTATTTTTTGCTTCTCCTCAAAATGTAAAGTTATTGTCTTTCCAAGTTCTTCCCTGTTTGCGCCCGAGGGTAGAGCCAATGACTGCGTCAGCAGGGAGTCGTCTGCCTGCCGTTCTTTAGAAAGCGCCATTTTCTCCAGGAATTGAAAAATCGTCTATATTAAAAACTGCTGCTGTAAGAAAGGCAACCCAAGGCCTGCATAGTCTCTCTGTGGTAATGAAACGTGTTTCCTGATTCAATTTACCTTTTAGGCTCTTTTATCTGAATGACTTACAATGTTTACGTCTTGTGCTTTTTGCAATCCATTCCGTCAGCCGGATCCTGCCCTCGGGCAATGGGGGCAAACCTTCTTTAACAAAGGTAGTGGTCTATAACCTAAATATTGCCGGTCACAGCAATTGGGTCCAAGTGTCTGATATTGGATCACCTCCAAACTTGTGCATAAAAAGTGGGGGCAATTGTGGGTCACCCAGATGTAATAAGCTATTCTGGGTAAATGGGGAGAGCATTCATCAATGCTTGCTTGACCTCAGCAGTAACAGGATGATGGGCAAACAAGCAACCCTGAAGACAACAGTGCAAAACACACCTCTGCAGGTCTGAGGACAGCTAGAGCACGCTAAGGGTGAGTATCGACGTGGTGGACGACGCTATACCCTAATTCTGCCTGCCTGTGTGATTTCTCTCGTGCTAACTATTTTAGACTGTGGGGTGTAATGTTCTCTTTTGCCTGTTCATGTTTCATTTGACAAGCTATGAAATGCCGGATCGGCCCTGGTAAACCGCTGGCCGTGTAAAGGAGCGAGGGTGTTATTGATTGTGGGCCGTTCAGGGTCTGGCTGCTAGTAACTGCTGACATTCCTCGCTTCCTGCGTACTCCAAAATGCATGCACTCAGATCTCAACTGACAGGGAGTTTACATACCCCCCCACCGTGACTCCATCCACCCCCCAATATGAAATATCTCCGAGGGGGAGTCACTCTTTGCTCCATGCCAGCCTGCTACACACTGTCCAGGAAATGGGTCCTTGGGTTTATCTTCATTCATAACAAAAAAAAAGTCTTACTGTTTGTTGGCTTAATTTTCAAAGTGATGCTGCAGACCATCCTGGGATTGGGAGGTGAGCCATACGTATCAGTCTTTGCCCGACATGACTGTAATCAGCCTCTCCTCTGTGATGCAACTGAAATGAGTAAATCTTTGATTTTTAATGTCTGCTAGGTTCAAAATGTGATAAGTGGGCTCACAGTTTAACTGATGTTGGCTTTTCACAGGGAATCATGTGAATTCTGCAATATCTCACCGGAAGACGATTGTTAACTGAATGTAGATCTATAAGCTTATCCTGAAGTTCTTGCCAAGACAGCATCGGTGTATTAATTCCATGGTTACCAACACATCTTGTGCTATACTAATAAAGGTCTCATTACTGCTGATTGATTTGAAACAAATGGTTTGCTTTAGCAACAGAACACATGAGGATGGTATTTAACCTTAAATTGCTCTGGTTAAATATGAAGCTTAATGGATAAGAATTATAAATATTAAACAATTAAATATTACATAACTCCATTAGCCGTGAGTAGTTAGTTACTCCACATTCTAACAAAGGAATGAGTCTTGTTCTCATCAGATGACAACAGAGGGCGCTGTCATCCACCCTTCGGCTACCTCTGGGGAACTCCAGTCCTTAACTTGCTTCATCAACACCTCAAGGCTACTTGGGCACAGATGACTCGCTGACGATGGGTCTAGTCTCATCTCTTTGGTGACTTGCTGGATGTGGGTGCCATCAAAGTGCCTTTAGAGAGGCCCCAGCCTGCTACCGTTTCTTTAAATAGAAGGTGTGTTGCGTTTAATGGTTGGCCATATTTTACTATCAGCTGTAATACAGACTGGTTTCCCACAGACGTCCTAACACGGGAGGCCAGAAGGAAGATCTGAAGGAGAAGATGGAGAAGACGGAGAAGCTCTGGTTGGAGAAGCGCAATTGGGTGTTGGGTCACCATGTCTTTTGTGCTTGTGTATTTGTATAATAATCATGAGCGATTTGTTTGATAAAATTATGACACCTGCCTGACAGACATAAACTTTGCCGCAGTAAAATATCCAGACTATCGTTTGTGCAAAACAAGCTGTGATTGGCTGTAGGCAGCTGCCTATTCTGAAGGATACGGCGAATTGGGAAAGTCTTCGACTTCAAGGTTCAGCCCCCAGACACCCTGAAGGTTGACTGTGCCTTCTATAAATAGGCCAGTCTTTTCGTGAATGGGTTGTTCGAAAGGCTTTTATCTCAAAATACCGTACCGTTTCCAAACTGTTTTCATTTGGAAACGAAAACCCCAAAATGACACTAATAGCTTAATGTAATGATGTTAATAATACAAATATCTCTCCTGGAGGTCCCATTTATTTCTCCCAGAAAAAGTTTGATAGAAACATATATTTATACTAAGTATCTTTCCTATAACTGTGTTGCTGGAAGTGTTTATGCCTAAAATTTCTGCCTTTTTGTTGAGCCAAATTCAGGTTTCAGGTTTATTATGACTGGGGAGAAAATGTCTCACAGATCATTGAATAATGCAGCACTAACTGTACAGCTACGGAGGACCAAGTGTCACCGAGACAGAATCTGAAATTTGGTTGACAGTAGCCTGTTATGACACTACCACAAATGGCTACATGCTGGGAATATGATTTTTTGCATTTCTACTTACGTATTTCTCACCAGAATTTTTTGTACCAAGAATATCACGTACATTGATTTTATCTATTGATATATTTGAAAATGTTGCCCTCTCTCACTTTGCTTACTTCAATTTGTTTTTCAGCCTCCGATACCCTGCAGAGGCCCAGCGTGATCTAACCAGATGCATCATTAACAAAGTGCATCTTCATCGAACTGCATCAAGATTAAAACAAGAGAGAGTCCAAGGAGAAGAGGCTTGAACACATATTCTGACAGCAGAGCAGACTTTACTTCAACGACCTCCAACCCCAGTTCCTAACCCCGATCCCAAAGTGAAGCCTAATCTGGCCCTTGATCCACTTAAGTACCCGGGCTGCGGGACGTGTGTTTTGAGTGGGCCCCTACTTACCCCTGTGGCTTTTGGTCTGTGTGCCAGCAGCCACCCGGCTTCCTGTTTCAGTCGTTGCTCCAGCTGTCTGTGATTCGGGAACCTTAGACAAGCGCG
>JAACJT020000036.1:3087601-3098388 GCA_009936485.2 Gymnarchus niloticus
GGGTGTCGGCGGGGCGCATGGCTGGGGCGGGGGGGGGGGGGGTGTGTTCGAGTGTGGGCGTGGGGGGGCGAATGCTCAGCGTGACGCCTTTCGGAACGCCTGCCTGCTGGAAAACTGAAAGAAACAGATACAGGAGAGGGTTTTTCAGGCTACAGATAGAAACGGGCATGTCTGATGCTAGACCAGTTTTTTAATTTAGATTCTACCGATATCAAATACTGAGTGGGGGGTCACTGACCCTAATGAGCTATTAGATTTGGCGTATGTAATGCGGATGCTTCCAGGCTGTGCCAAAGAAATTTTTTCCGAAATTTCGGTTCAGTTCAATTTGTTTTTCTTCTAAGAAACACATTGATTGAAAGCCTCCTTGAGTACCCTTTTCAGTCGTGCCAATGCCTTAATCAAATAGTTTCTGTATGTTAGTTATTTATTTATTTATTTTTCACCCTCTGCTTTCAGAGCTACTCAGCCAGTCACTTGGACAGAACCCCTTGGGAATGACAAAGGCTGTTTTCAATGTCGCGCCCATCGGAAAATTCTCTACTTTAGCCTTTTTGCTTTTGTATATGATGTCCAGTGGTTCATGCTGTATGGCTAGAATGTGTGCGTTTCAAATCAGGCCAGGTGGTACCTGTAGGGTAAGATGACAGACGTAAACCGGGATCGGGCAATGCCCTCAAGAAGGATTCATGTCGGTGTTTTCTCGGACACGGCAGGCTGCACGTTCTAAGTGACCTCGATCCCAAAAGCCAGGCTAACCAGTTAGCCGTAGCTGCTGTGCATGGCTCTTTCTGCCCTCCAAATCTGTTGTGATTAACCGCTGAACAGCTGCCTGCTCTGGATAGGTAGGAGGAATGGAATATAATCTCAACAGCCATGGCTCACTGGTGTCCCGTCCGTTTATAGGACGTGCATCGAAGCTAAATTGTCTGCTGATCTCTCCAGTTTTTAAAAACGTATTTTTAAAGGCACCGCAGTTTTCTGAAACATCACTGCACTATATGCCTCGCTGTATTTATTTACCCCACCCAGGCCTCCAGCTGTGGGTTTAATGTCAGTCGTGAATGTTGCTTCACGGGTGGGGGGCTCTCAGGGCTGTCGCGAAAGGACCAGAAGTACGTGATCGGACTCACCACTCGCACATGCTCGCGCTTTTCTCTCTCGCCTGAATTGTGCTCGTCCCACAGGTCACATATGCCTACACACAGACAAGCAAAGACAAATACGGAACCTCAGTCACTAGTAAACAAATAATTAACAGCTACGTATTGTGGTGATGAGAATTTATAGTCATATTGTTGACTCTTAGTAGTGGGGTTCTGATATAAACATGCTGCTTCTTTCTGTTTACTGCTCATTACCTAAATGTTTTATTAACCTTGCCAAAACGTTTCGTCTTGCCTACACGTTGCGGTTTCTCTTTATGCTGTTGTGGTTAGAATACCAGATGACTGGATTCCCCCTCTCCCTCTTACTCCTGTTCTCACCAAGTCACACGCCAGTCCCACCTTATATAAAAGCGCTGGCTCTGAATAGCGGTAGTGGTGTGTGTGAAAGCTCAGCAACGTTTTATGGATATCCTGAAGGTCCTCTTCTGAAAAGGAGAAGCCCATCGACGAGGAGAGTTAATATATTAAACTGAGCACTCTCCTATGGTCTTCTTCTTTTCTGTTTGTCTATATGGTCACCCTCCCTGTGATTTCAGACCTCCGTTGTCTCTCTGTTCTTTGCTAACAAGCATTCATACACACTAGAGGAGCTCAGAGGTATCAGCTTTATCGATTATCTACGTACTATGAGGCGCAGTCGACTTGTGATCCAAGCTCGGGCTGCGTGACCCGCAACCTGTGGCCCCGGAGAAGTGGGGGGGGGGGGGGGGGGGGGGGGGGGGGGGGGGGGGGGGGGAGGCGGGAGTATGTGATGCAAGCTGGAATCAGGTGTTGGAAGTGTGGACTTCAGTGAAAGCTTCCAACTGGAGAACAGACTGGTGACAGAAGGCTCGGATCTGAATGCTTACGGGTCGCTGAGCAGGGCAGGACCAGAGGTGTGAGTTAGATTCGACCCAGGGTCCTTTGCTTGACATTGGCCAGTGGAATTAGTAGATACCCTCATTGTAAGCTGTTTCAGAGTTGCCTGTATACCTTAAAATTGCACCGTGTCTGTCTGGACAGTTGAACGTGCGCTAAAGCGACTCAGAAGTTTCCAGCAACAGCTTCCCTCCTGGTATTATGTTGGGCGATGTTTCGGTGAGGTTCTGCGCTAAGCCTGGCCATTCTGCATCACAATGGAGGGCCATCTCCTGCCTGAGCGGGAACACTAACCTCTGACAGCTGGGAGGCTGAACCCTCCTCTCCACGGGATTGGACAATCTGTCAGTGGAGATCTGATCTGCAGTGACTTTGGCATCCCGCTCTCCCACCTACCGATGTGGAGATAATCTCACCTTTGTTTTCACTGGAGGAAAAAGCGAAAGCTTTACTCTTCCCTTTTCGCTCCCCATAGATCTCTAAATTTGATGCCAAGTCTCCAGAGTGATCTCTTGCATCAAGCACCGCGTCTTTTTTTTCCCAACATACAGACCAAGAATGAAAACGACATGGGCATCTAAAATAGATCTGGCCATGCAGCTTTTAGAACTTAGACATCTGCAAATTGAGTATGACTCACCTATTAAACTAAAGAAAATAAAGTTCGTGAAAAGTGAGGGGGCTCAAAATCTATAGACTGCCAGAAGGTCCTCATGGCAGGTGTGGAGAACATCAGAGGTGAAATTTTATTGAACTGAAGTCATCTCTGGTGTGGGAGCCCATTTTTGTTTAGATAGTTTGGGGACCACTGCCATCTGAGCTACCGATGACATTGTTGACTAGTCATCCTCCACCATACATGCTCCCCCCTCCCCTTCTGTAAACATGAGTGACCTAGCGAAAGTTTCCAGTCCATGTGATTTCAAAACGTGACTGAGCCGGTGTAGTTAGTGGCAGGGCCGACACGGTAAATGCTGCCAAGGCAGCGTTCGACTCTTGCCCTTGAGCGTTGAGCAAGTTGATCGGTATAGAGTGAGCCTCTGCCAAATGAATAAGTAATGATGGCCCTGATAAGGCTCATTATCTCGCCGGCAGCCCTGATGAGATCGCGAGAAGTCTAAAAGTGCCGGCTGCATACTGAACGCTGGATGTTGAGCGATCGTGACACCGTCCCCGTCTATGTTAATCGGAAACATCTTCATTCGGCGCACGTCCCCTTTGCAGCAGAAGGAGCCGATTCTCTCTCGAACTTCCTGCTGCTGGAACTTGAGGAGTGAGGGAGCAGTGATGGTTCTAAAGTCCTGCTTTCCTCTGGATTCTGCGAGTTCAGAAAACACAATCCAGACCAGGAATGTGTGGTGGATGATCCTGATCCAAACATCCTAGTCCTCCAGAGAGGGCTGGTTTCATATAAACAATACAATATGGAATAATGTATGTATGGGTATAGGGTGTCCATCCTCCTGTATTGTGATGCTTATATTAATGATTTTTGGTAATCTCCTCTAGCAAGGGAGCCCCCCCCGTGATCACATGTTACCGCGGTCCGAGAGATTATCACTTCTGCCTTTGTCATTTGCTGATCCATGGCTGAGCATCGTGGTTAACTCTCCAGGTATTCGAGTGCTAGAAAGGGCTCCTTGCAAGACTCAGGGGGGACATAAGCAACCCTGAAATGAATACACTGACTGCTCGCTTTGCTGTTCGGGCAGAAACACGATAAGAAATGCTGGCATTTGCCCTCACACGCCGACGACACCCTGCCGTCAAGGAGTGGGAGTCGAAATTAAAATAGGGTCAATGTCCTGTGAGTAGTGGTGTCTTCTCCTTAATTATTTAGAAAAACAAGATTTGCGTTGGTAAAAGTATGGATGCCTTTGTGCGTGCCTGATTGTTTCTGTGGGACAGCAACAGGACCAGACAGAGCAACAACAATGGAGAAATGGGAGGAACATCTGGTCTCCATCTGAATCTTCTTGCTCAACACCCCGATCTTGTGACTTGATTACTTGCTCATTAACGCCTGTATCTGAATTCTCACTAATTAGCACCTTCCACAGGGACCTTTTGATTATTGGATACTTGAAGGACATTTTCTTTAATCTGGAGCAGACAAGCAAGGTTCCCCACCCCAGTGGAGCTCGGTGGAAGTTTAAAATCCTCAAAGCAACCCCAAAATTCAACTGTGAGCCCCCCCCGCTGCTACGATCTAGATTTTGGAAAGGACACCACAATTACATCAGTAGTGATGGTTGCAGCATATGGCCCAGTAAACTGAAATAATCTCTTTCTCTTTATGAGAAAAATCTCTTGGAAATGACTAATGACATTGCGGTTGAAGCCTGAATGTCATTTAATTCCAAAGAGTTACAGATATCGGCATGGATACAGAGCTCTCTGGTGAGCAGTGATGCTGGTGGACTAGACACAACAACCCACGTTTCAATATAGAATTGACTTGTGCCCACGAGTGAAAAAATGTAGGCAGTACAATGGATTGCCCTTCTTCTGAGGGTAGAGAACTTGAGCATAAGATCGATAAGGGTTTGCCAGGATCTTTGGTTACAGCATTCCGACGAGCCGTTTTGGTTGGAAATGCCTTTGCATTCGAGCGTTTTAGGAGCAGAGGAATGTTGTGTTTCATTCTACAGACACGCAAAAAACAATCTGCTGAACTTGTTCCCAGAACACGACAACTTGTCAGATGTTTTGTTTTATTTTGCACTCTCAGAAGTAACAATTCCTGTAAGGCCAAGGCCATTTGACATAGGCGTTCCTGTTCAGTCCTTCTTTTCTCTCACGCTTCTCTCTTAATACAAGCAGTCGAAGGTTTTCATGAAAATGACTATACCAGCAAATGTCTGCTGGTTGGCCTTGCAAACACAGTTTCAGCCGGGTAACCTTGATTGCCGCAAATCACGCCAGATTGGAAACCGTAATCCAGCATCGAGCGTTCGTCTGAAAAACAGCTCGAACTTTCCAGAGTCTTGCACAAATCTCCATTGTCCCTGGACGTATCTGCATGATGATCCTAGCGGGACTGTCGATCGGTCATTAGAGTGTTGTCCCCTGTTTGTCTCCAAGTCAGGCCAACACACCTGGCCTCTGTTCTGCTGGGGGTGCCATATGTCAACGGGATTCTGGGTAACAGCATCGCTCTGCTTCCAATTTGTCCTGTCAGAGCTGCTCTATGGCCTTACTGGCAAGGCAATGCTCCACTAACTGGATATGACTGCTAGGCCTAAGCCCATTAGCCTTGCCTCACTCTGGTCTCTCCTGCTCCCGACGGCTCTTCCTCTGCCAGCTTTCAGTGGGACATCCTGCTCAAAAAACATCATTGCTCCATGCGTGAGTCAGACCAAAAACATTGTTTTAGTGTGACCTTGCGGCACAGCCGAGAGCTTTCACGTCTCACCGAATGATAATAGAAAACAGTATTTTAAAAATGTACCACACATATGGGATTTTTTTAAAAATCCATCATACTGAACACTAATGCTTCCTCATTCAACTATTATCTTTAAATAACTTTCTCTTGTTCCATTTTTAAATATACAAACTATCCCAGAATCCGTCTGAGGAGAACTAACATGTTATGCAATTAATTTTATTACCGTGACATCCCTCATCTTATTCTCCGTTTATACTTTTTATGTCCTGCTATCCCTGCTCGGGATCACGGTACAGATCATTTTTTTTTTTGTCTGTGAAAATGAACAATTTCCACCATCCACGGCTTTGTTTTGCCCCATGGTGCTTTTCAGAACCAACTGACACGCTTTTGCAGGACAACAAGATCCATGAGTGTGAATGGTTGCCTGGAAACCATCACAGCCTTGCCAGAGCATCATCTGCTTGTGAAAAGTCTTCCCTTGGTGTCGTGTCACCGACTGATCCGCTCTAGTGACGGCCCGTCGTTCTTTTACAAAACAGCGATCCTCCATCGTTTTTTTTTTCACGTCCTTCGGCCGGAAGAAAAGTATAAACTCAGTCACGATGTAGACCATGGTGTAAATCATGTCCACACCAAACTGAGACAGGGGGCATCTCATACAGGTCCTAAGCCAGGGGTCGATGGAAAATTAAATGGTTTATCCTGAGCTCCATAGTCAACATTCTCTTAAAAAATGCCCCAGAATAACATGTCACCACAAATCTGGGGTTCTCCTGGGGATTTGGCAGCAAAGCAACTCCATCTCTCCAGCCCGCGTTGGAAGCAGCCCCACCAGCACGCCTTTGATGGGTCTGACGGAGATGGAGCGCTTGCACGATGACAGCACGGGCCATATGATTTCCTCATTGTCTGGTGCACCAAAAAATGAGGCAATGGAAAATCTGAAGGCTTTTAGAACAGTCTGAATCAACGGATTTTAGAGGCGCGGTCAAGGTGTGTCGCATTACTATAAAGAGTGGCACCTGAGCCTGCTGGAAATGGTGACAGCACCCATTCCTGGCTCTTTGATGCGAGTCGGGGTGGAAGGAAGCATCGCAGAGGGTGTTATCCTCCAGAATTACCATTTTTTCCTGACCAAATTGACCTCTGACCTTATACCCCCTGTGGGCTTCCTGATTTGCCAAACATATCTACGTGCTCTCTTAGCCTCTAAAATTCCATCTGCAAGGAGAGGGTCTCGCTGGGAAAGCATGAGCCCATATATTTATGCCCGTTTTATTAGAATATTAGAAGTGTAAATAAAAACGGAATTTAAGAATCGGAACCTTTTTAGTGGAATGTCGTACAATTGTTAGAGTGTGGAGTGAGTAAAGTTTGCCAGCTAAATTTTTAGCAAAGACCACTGTGTGTGGAGGTAGAGAGCCTGGGCTGAATTCAGACTTTAATCTCGCCTGTCGACAAGCAATCTTGTACTGCCTAAGACTGACCCCAATCCATCCAAGCCGAATGATGGAAACAATTAAGGCATCAATATCTTACTTTCTCTCTTCTATTCTCTGCCTGTACTCAGCTTTTTTTCCTTTTGATCAGGTCCACCATTTAATACACTTGATTTTCCGGAATTGGCAGGTGAATTGAACACACGGTGGACACAGATTTGAAAAAAGTCAACAATGGACTGTGTGAATTGGAAGCGGTGACCAGTTCATTAGTGACTTTGATAAATAAGGGTCACACAAAACCAGTACAGGCTGCACGATGCTTTATAACAATTCCCGACTTCAGCTCAAAGATCAATTGGGGAAAGAGTTTGGACTTTCACTAAAAAAGAAAAAAACCCAATTGGTTTAAAACTGGATCGGCAGGAAAAAATAGCCGATCCATCTTATAGACAGAAAAATAATATGCTCAGTTGGAGTCCATCTCAAGAGTAAATTCCTCAGGAGAGCTTTGTGAAATAATAGCAGCGGTAAGAAGCATTTGGAAGCAGTTAGTGAAACCCTGTTTGTTTATGTGCTTTTATCTGGGCTGGAGGATTGACTTTGATTTTAAACAGTTCATTAAAACACAGCCGTGTAATGTATGTAAAAGTCTCCAGTGCCATTTGCCTTAGTGGCGTTCTCTGGAATATGTAATCAAGTGGGAATCTTAAAACCCAACAATATACAAGCCTTCCATCGGGCCGACAGCAAAAATGAAACAGGTGGTCGAATTTTGGACGGTGAAACCATCGCAAGTGCCAAAGGGCACTCTTTTTGTGTCATTGCCGATCTCCAAACCCGCACTTCTTATCGACACTTTGTGTGCTCGAGGCAGATTTGGACAACGGGGAGGATACTTCCCACCAGCTGGGGAGAAAAGTAAGAGCTAATAAGAAGGGAGAGCCGCGGAGAGGAGAGCGGCTGTCGTCGCCACGCAGGGACCCAGCTCTCGCTCACCGTGGGTCGGTTGTACATCATCCCCGTGGCTGCACTGGCAGATGGCATGGCGGACAGGATGACGGGCTCCACGCTGGAGGGACGTGGCCTCACTGCCCCCCCGCCGGGGACCTGCTGACGGCTTCTTTGGCACGGAAGTTCAACTCACTGCATTTTGAAGACGTCGGCGTGCTCTTCAAGCTAACAGGACCGTTGGCGCTCATTTCATGGACGGACATTTTTACCGAAGCAGTGGGAGGAATGAAGGTGCAATGAAATTCAGGAATGCAGGACTGGGTCCAACACCTCGACCCCGCCTTTTCAGCTTGAGTAAATGCTCAGGTGACAAAATGCTCTCTCTGCTTGTAGACGTGTAGAGCATGGAATCAGTGTGGTCAGCCACAAGTAGGTACGGGACCCAGGCCAAGCCGCAAGATGTAGAGTAGGGCACAGAATTCTCGGGAGGGACCTGGGGGGGTGAGGAGTGGAAGAGCTGGGAAGGTCTGTCCAAAAAGAAATTTTGCTTACTTTTTTCTTTACAATAATCCAAAAAAAAACTGATTGGTTGGCAATTGTCCAGCCCTGCAGTGGGAAAACTGGGTGGGGCAGCCCCTGCCTGGCCCCCATGTGGAGCAGCTCTACAGGGAGAGCATAGGAGTGCCACAGCGGCTTGGCGGCTAAGACTTAGCAGCTGGCTAAACGGTTCCTCTGTGTGGCAGAGCTGCGGCACAGCAGGCCTCCCCAAACGCACCAGTCATATCACACCAATTCCCTTTCAGAGCATCTTGATCTGACATCCACTCTTTACCCAGCCATGATGCACCAGGACCGGAAGAGGTCACCTCCCCGGGGGCTGATCCTTCACCGGCACCGGTACATCAAAAGCCCGGTCCTGCATGGAGCTCTGACATCATACACGCATGTGGACAGACGAGGCACGGGTCCTCCGCACAGAATGGAGCTGGTGGTGTTTTCACTGCCTGCTACAATGGGACCCCAGGGGCTCCTAAGGAAACAATGTTTAAGAAGAAAAAACTTCTATTTCCAGAAAACATACTGTTGGGATATTTTTTATGGAGCTAATTAATTGTAATGTTAAGGAAGCGAGAGCTGACACTTTAGCAAAAAAACAAATTCTGAAAGCCCTCTAATCATGGCTGATGTAAGTTTCTTCTGAAAAAACAGCGGTAAAAGTATCATTAAATTGCTGCTTATAACAGACAAAAACCACAGCGAAAAACATCAGACCGGCAGCCAAGCTTTCCCGAGAGACAAAGCATTTTTCTGGCTTAGCAGCTATTAAATCCAGCATTCAAACGCACGTTGGTCTGTCCTTGTCCCCCTCTAGAACGTTTCATGGTGACTACCTGGCATCTGGTTGGCAGATGTTTAACAAAAGGGATACAAAATACCCATGGGTCACCTTGTTCTTGTATCCTGGTGATCATAAACCTACCAGTTCTATGGCTCCTGTCTCATGTCATTGCCCAATGTATCCCACAATCCCCTCTGCTCACATGGGGCAACCCAGCTACAAAAGAGGCCAGGTCCAGGGCTCCGTCTCAGGCTTGGCTGCATGTGAACACATTTGGTTCCACGATGAGTACCGTGAATCAGCCACCGCTAGAGGGTCGGCATGTCAACGTCACAAGGGAACATCACACGCAGTGTACACTCCGAACATGCCGCTCACACATGGCAAGGACACCTCTGTGTGGGTAGAAAGAGCCGCGTTGCAGAATTCATTGGATAGATTTCCTGTTTCGGCTCTTTTTAAGGGGGCATGGAGACCTAACTCTCTCAGTCGTGAAGCTCTACAGGAAACCAGCCTCCTCTCAGGGCTTGTAATAAAACAAATTCAACAGGTTACACGCGTGCAAATAGAAAATCAAGAGCTCCTGCCACGTGCTAAGACGAAGTCCCACATTCACACCCACAGTCATGTGAATGTGAGTGCATGCATGAGCCATGTGACTCGCAAAGACTCGGAAACACACAAACCTGGCTGTATACATTCTACAGAGGTTCTAGTGTGAAGTGGCTCTGCCCCGTTCTCTAACAAGACAAGCATCCCACGCTACATGTTTCCAGCCAAAGTTGGGCTACATCATCGCCTCTGGGCAGGAAGAGAGTATTGATTAGGTCCCAATGGCCCAGCTGAGGTCCCATCTGGTCATTAACCTTTCAGCTACTCATCAGCAAGGCTTGGTTATCGGCCCACTTTGGAACGTTCCGGACTTGAGATTCCACAGCCCAGTCATGCGGGACTTTAGGGTGGCTGCTGCCTTTCAGCACCACCAGGAAACAGCCACCCCGAGGTCAGGGGGCTCTCATGAATCATGTGTTAAAAAGTTGCTTACAGATTGCTCAGATGCTTCTCTGGGAAATCTGCCCATTGCACGTTCTCTCATCGTGCCGGGACCGGCTGGACCGGGAGACAGAATGAAATTTCTCAAGGTTACCAGAATTGTTATAAGAAAAGCGAAACATTCACAGATCAGCGCGATAGCCATGTCTCTTTCAATATGAGCCAGACACTAGGTCATCTTGACCCATCTGTCCACCCCTCCGTGCTTCAGAAAGGCTGCCCCCAAGTGGGCCTGTTCCTCGCTGGACCACGTAGCTTAACTGGAACAGGGAGAGCCATGAAGCGCAGAGGCTTGCAAAAACCTGCAGTTCCGCCTGTGTGCCTTGCGAATGAGGACACCGGCCATTACTGCTGAGAGGGGCTGCACTTGCATCGCAGAACTGGGTTTTCACAACGATGGGGGGGGGGTTATGTAACCTGCTCAAGAGACAACGCTGCATTCTTCCTTGCCCCGTGCACCCCATTGTCGCAAAACGTGATTGGAGAGTCTGAGAAAGGCTTTCTTTCCAAATCCCCGTATTCTCACGTGCATTGAGGTGGAGGAGACCAAAGTGGGGGGGGGCAGGGATAGAAACTGAGCT
>JAACJT020000036.1:3105896-3121593 GCA_009936485.2 Gymnarchus niloticus
GGGTGGTTGGGCGGGGGTGGTGTTGTGGGAGGAGTGGGTGGGGGTGGGGGTAGGGCGGGGGCTGGGGAGGTGCGGGGGGGGGGCGGGGCGGGCTGTGCTTAATTTTGCTTTCTGCCAGGAAGACGGGAAAGTCGCCATCAGGTTAGTCATCTGAAGGGTAAATCAGGTCCGCACACTGTGCTGGGAAGGTGACACGTATGATGGCTAAATTTAAACTTGGAAGGGAGTGGACTGTGTGTTTTTTGGAATGCATTACAACGCTACACCACCGGCCCTCCATTGTTTCGGCAGAGCAGAACGTTACCCCCGAGTAACCCCAAGTTATACACCACTGGGCTGTATGTGTTCCAGTAATTCTAATAATAAACAATAACAACAAGAAGATTTCATCCATTCATCCAACTTCCATAAGTGCTTATCCAGTACAGGGTTGCGGTGAGCCTGGAGCCTATCCCAGAATGCACAGGGCAGGGGACACCCTGGACCAGATTCCAGGACCATAATAATAATAATAATAATAATAAAAAATAGTAATAGTAACCATCGTCATTAGTATTCTTCTTCTTGTTATTCTCATTATTAGTAGTATTAATAATGACAATAACAAAAATAATAAAATTGTTATAATTAAGGGACTAAAGAGGCACTGCATGAAAATAGTGGGCCAGGAAAGATGGTATTGCCAGCTAGCCCTCATCCCTGATAGGAGGCTCACTCTTAGCTGGGTGCTTGACAGGCGTCTCAGGTTACACAGTCCATCTTCGGCTGCGGAGGGCAGGAAGCCCCCAGGGTCTCTTACCTCCCCATTATTTACACGGCCGACAGGCCTGGGGACTCCTTGGATATGCGTGTCAGCCAAAGGAAGCAACCCAAGAAATGTTTTCCACACGCCAGTCAAGGGAAATCCCTACTCTGTTTCTGCCAGCAACCAATTTATTTCCGTTGTGATCCTGGAGAGGATTTACATAGTTGATGTCTAAGACAGATCCAATAAAAGAATTATTTAAAGCAGTAAGGGTGTTTCATTTTTGTCCACGGAGCCTCTAGGAACACTCAGGCGGCAGAGTTTATAGTTAATTAATGGCCCGTAGTTTATGGGGATCATGGAAGGTCAAGTCCCCCGGCATTCGAGGGCTACGGCACGCATCTTGCCTCTAGAGTCCCCTTTTGCAGGCTCAAGAGATGCTGAGAAGTTGGCTTTGCCATTGTCATGGGGCCACCATGGTTTGTCTGTGGCAGGGGGTCGGCCTCACAACGAAGGGATGGGAACACCGGGCAATGAGAAACGGTGAAATCCAGAGGGAAAGCAGCAGACAAACAAGAAACCGTCCTCTTGTTCAAGGTGAAACGGCATGGTCATGTGACTTGTTAATTTGTCAGTCATGAAAACGATGAGATGAGTCTAGGAGTAGGTGGTCTGTTACTCACCTGGCCTTTTCTTCCTTTCCAGTGTAATAAACTGACAAGGGAGGGGGATCCAACTGTGCAACAGTAGCAGGTTCTATTCCCAAAATCCTATTCCACGGTCGCGATCCGAAAAAACAGGCAGGGTGTCACAGCCACAGGCAAGGGAAGTGCAAAGAGAAACCAAATCCAGAGTCAAAATCGTTGTCAGAAAATCAATAGTTGGATCTCAGGCAGGAGATTGTCAGTCGGGGTAGCGGGAAAGAGAGAAAGTCACCAAATCACCAAAAGATAAGAAACGGAGAAGAAGAAGAAAGCTGGGAGATGAGACAGAGGTTACAGGCAAACACGGAGAACAGGAAATGACTGGGTGAGCAGTGCTCCACAAAAGGGTGAGTAAAAACCAGGTCTTTAACCACTTAAAAGAGAATGTTTTAAATTTCAGTGGTCTGAGGAGAGCCTCGGCTGGCTGTAGGTATAACATCTGGTCTAAGTTCAGCCTCTTTAATCTTTGGTTAAACATGAGATTCATCAGTTTGAACCATGTAAGTGATGCAGATTATGCAAATGAGAATCCAGCTAACTAGTCCTTTTCCGGATGAAATGGTGTGTATAAAAATCAAATTTTATTTGTTTATCCCCTCCAGTAGAAAATTCCAGAAGCTGGTTAGAAATCGGTAGGCGATGGGAGGAGGCTTCTTGGGGAGCTGCTGAAGGCCCACCTGATGTAGACCACCTGATGTAGACCACCTATGAGGAAAGAGGGCTGTTCATCAAAGTGAATTAAACATGAGGTTCTTTCGTCAGTTGGGCCCTGTCGCTCCCTCACGATGAAGCTGTCGTGACCATCAGTGGCAGAATGCACCTGGGCTTCAGCATGGCTGATGAAGAAGTCAGAGAGAGAGGCCGTCCTGCTCAGAGCAACATCAAATGACTTCAAAGCCCAATGGCGTCTGTCTCCGGGGCCTTCACTTTTTCTGTGACGGCCTCACGATATGGTGCTCGCGAGCACTCAGAAGCCGACGATGGGCGTATAGCGGGGGAAGGCTGTTTGTCAGCCATGGGGTAATTACCGGCGCACAACATGGACGTGACCCCGCACTGGTTCGTTAGAAGAGGCATGATTTGTGGCTTCAAGCATCTAGCCACCGCTGAGATGCGGTGCTGGCTGTCTTGGGTAGAAAGGCTCCATGAGTTGCTGAACTTGACAGGTCTTAGAAGGTATGCTGGGAGGGGGGAGAGGTGGGGCGGAGCAACCCGGCCACACACCTGACAGATGATCAGTGGGAAGCAAGGTGGAAATTTGGTGTTGACAAGGAACTAGGAATGGAGAGGTCAGCGCTAGGTTAGGCTGGGAATCAAGGAATGGAGAGGTCAGCGCTAGGTTAGGCTGGGAATCAAGGAATGGAGAGGTCAGTGCTAGGTTAGGCTGGGAGGTCGGAAGCCATGGGAAAAACAATCTGTGGTGGACTCATAGAGAGCTGGAATTGGAAGGAATTTACAGAGGGAGGAGACGGTTTTGGCGTGTTTGTGAGTGCACGAGTGTTCCTTTGTGTCTGTTTACGTGTCTTCATGCATGCAAGTGACACGGAACTGCGCCATGCAGCCTGGCTCAGCTGGTAGATTCCCACACATGCCAGGACAAGTGGCTTTTGTAGCAAGTGGTGTAGCTCTTAAGATACCATAATGATAATGACAGCAGCTTTGGGCTAGCTGTGCTTATAGGCGACATTTATCGATACCATTTCCTGTTTACCTTTGTGGGTACGTACTGACCATGTGAGACACTCTGCCACTGCTGCCACAGTGAGATCTGGGCAACGAGTTTACAATTAAAATCCTTCCCTTCAATTGACCGTAAGCCCCCACCCCCTTTGGGCAAATGAGCAAGAATGTAATGGGCTGTTTATACCCACTGGCTTGAAGATTTCACGTAGGAAGTGCCACCCCCGACAACAGACCCCGATGACAGACTTTGGTAACAGACCCCTCAGAGCAACGCTAAAGGAACAAAGACACCACCCCTGCCCCCGCCCCGAGTCACTGCATTCTCAATTTATCCAGAAATTGAAGCCATCCATAGCCTAAGATGCCATTAACTGTGTGATATCCATTATGTTCTCAAAGGCTGTACAGACTGAAAAGAAACACACACACACACACACACACACACACACACACCCACACACACACACACCCTATTGCCATAGTGGTGCATTTCCCATTGTCTTTTGTCAATTCAGTTTCTGTCTACCTTTAGGAATCCTAAATCACCCAAGCGACTCACACCGTGCGACAAGTTGCACAGAATGATCCGGTAATTTGAAGCTAAGTGCTTTTTTTGGAGCGTACCAATTAAATGCAAGACGTAATAAACTGGCAAAAAATGATAGAAGTCTGATCGAAAACTCCCCGTTTGACAGAGTCTTTCTTGTTTTAAGTGTCAAGTTGTTCTACTTTGGATTTTAACCATCCCAGACAGGAAGGTCCCCAGAACGAGGGGATAAACAAGTTTTCAGGGTGAGATAAAGAGTCGCTCGTCCCTATTATTGGCGTGGCTGTCGTTAGGAAAAGACTGAAAGTTATAGCGCCTTATCAGGGATTCTTAACTCCGTTTCCCTCTCTGGCTCGCACTCACACACGGGCACACAAGTTGTGTCACGTCAATGTGCAGTTCTAAAGGTAAGCCCTTATGAATATTTATAAGCTGCAAAACTGTCACTTGGCTCTGATTCTAATCACGGAACATATGCAGAGAATTGTTCTAAGCAACAATCATTCAGAATCAAATAGTGTCCAAGACCCGCCCACTCATGCATATTCATGAGCACAACCCACAAAGTAAAGGGCTTTGTCCTGCAAATAACACTCTCCAGTGGAGACGGAAACTCGCAGAGAACTAATATCTATTAGTTGCCGCCGCCACGTAAGGAAGCGCGGAAAGGGGAAAGGTCACGTGGTCCAGGATGTCGCGGGCCACATCTAGGAAGGTGCCCGTGCTGAAAAGTCCAGCTGTGCGGACACGGTTTTGGGACTATGTGTCTCATTGGCATGCTTCATGCTGTAGCGCTCGTAATACAGCACGGAGTCACTTCTGAGGGAACCACGTTGGGGAAGAATTGAGATTCCACAGTCATCCCAAGCATGAGCCGGGAAAACCTCGAGGGAGATGGAGTCCTCGGAGCAGCAAGTCAGCCAGTTAGGGCCGAACAGCTCTGGGGATGCGTCTCGTTACCTGGGAGGAGATAGCCCTCGTTACCCCCCCCCATAATTATCGAAGAAAGATGAAAATAAGAAGTGTTTGAAGAGAAAAAAACCCTTGAAAAATCTGCAAATAATCACCAGTGTTGCTGGAGAGAGAGAGGGAGTCTGCAGCCTACTTTGAAAAGCACTACGTTTGAGCCATGCAAGCACACAACAGCCCCAAGGGGGACCGCCTGCCGCAAGCTCATTGAGCTGTCAAAGGCTTAGACACCCCAGCAGGGTGAAGGGCTGGGTCTCTTCTGTCCAGTGTCCTCATGATGGGTTCCTCTCTGTCTCTCTCCCTTTCTTTATCCTTATTGTTCGTGCCGTGTAACCTTGCCCGGCAGTCTCCACGGTAACGCCTGCCTCAGGGTCCCAGAGAGTGATGCATTTAAATGGAAATATATCCCGTACGGGCCGATTTTAAATCCACACTGGTTTTTCTCCATCTTGCCGACTGCGGAACACTGCTCACTTAGCCCGGATTGGTCACCGGCATCGGGCCTACGGAGATTAAAGTGGCCACGCGGCTAAGCTCCGAACGCAAGGCGTCTTCAGCCAATCCAAGCTGTCAAAACCACTTGCCGTCCGAGTGACTTCCTTTGCCACAATGAGATTGAAAGTAAGCAGTAAAAAGAACGTAGGGATGTATAGAGCTACTGAAGATGAAAGACACCGTGGAACAATCTGAGCTGCAATCAATGTAACAAACCGGCACGCCAACACAGTGGTGGCATTGTCACATGACGGAAACGTTACAACAATGCTTTGAAAATGCTCCAGTTAGAAAAGACAGTAAGATGTCATGACGAGTAGAGCCCCATGTCTAACGTGGCAAAAAGGATTAGGTCCTCAGGACCGGAGCTCAGGTTCCTTGGTCTGTGTTGGGAGGCTCAGTCGCCTTCACCAAAGAAGATGTCAGCACAGCTCTAGGAACACGAGCACCACGACACCTGGTTGAAGGTGACAGCCTGGCCTGAGATCTCGTGGAGACCTGCCAACACCTGTAAGAGCTCCCAGTGAACGAAGGTCTCAAATTTAGGTATCAGTGCCAGTGAGAAACTTTAAAAACTGCAAGTTGAGAGACCTGAGGCCAGTGTTCACTCCTCCTGCCCCTGGCCTCCTCCCTGGGACACCCTGCTAATCCACCATGCCTAAATCGCTGCCACATTCTTGGAGTAAAAAATGTAATAAAAGTCAGCCTATGGGACGGTTCAAGGCCTGGAGACATCCTCCCTTATCCTCCTGAGCCATCTCAAGCCCATATGAGGAACATCTTTCTATCTTTTTAAAGCCCTAGGTGTTTTATTAAGCCAACCAGATTTGAACGTATATTTTAATATATATCTATTTTCTCCGTAGCATGAGAGCTTACGATATGAATGTGTGTTGCCTAAAGACGTAGAGGCTTTCGTTTGCCTGCCATTTGAAAAGCATACATGCATAATTAATCATGATCTGTTTCATAGTTATTGTCTGCTCTATACTTTGTTACACAGTTTATACCGAATTCTGAGAATGCATAGATGTTTTTTGCCACATCGATTGGCTTTTATGGAGTAATTTCCCAGCACTGCAATGCAGTAACACCCAGTCAACTAAAGTAATACATTACACATTATGAGTATTATTAGATGAGCTTCTTCAGAGATGTGTGGGCTTTTCATAGTGTATTGTTTGATCTTTATTTCTTAGCTTATCGTTTTTTTTTTTAAATGTCTTGGTTTAAAAAACTAAATTAAATACTTAAGCGACACAGGAATGCTCTATTTCAACCCTCTCTGTGCAGGACCCTGACGTACTGCTGTCATTTAAATGTTTCTGTCTGAGAGCCGATCTGGAGAAACGCGTGTCGCCGTATCTGAATGTAAAAGGATTTTGGCGTATGGTCAGATACACTTGATATGTATGAACGTACGCCCAGCGAACGTTACGGGAACGTTAAGAACGTAATGAGAACGTCATTGGACATCGTGGGAACGTTCCTTGTTTGCTGGACGGGCGTTTTTTCCTCACGGCACCGATTTGATTGCATCTTATCCGTTTTTGGTTAAAATCCCACCTTTGCTTTGACTATGAAGGCCTAGAATGCTCCTGGTTCTTTTCTACTCTAAGAAGGCACATAAGAGCAGCCGAAAGAGCACAGGAGTCACACGGAGGGTGTAAATGATGTCACTCCCAGACTGAACAGGAAGGCAACTCTGCTGAAATGTAACCTGGGTGTTCTCTCACCATTAAATGTCCATCACCTACATTACACAGCCCCAGAACCCCATGCACGGACTCGCCTAACATTAATTAAAACATTTTCTAATTATTTTTGTCAGCAGCAGTGCATGCAAAGTGTATGTAATTAGGCAGTGCATATAAACGCTGACACAGAAACATTTTTCCTGGTTTTTTTTTTTTTGAGGGCCATAAATTTTTCAAGAGTTTTTACAAGTCCCTCTCCAATTGGAGTGAATCAGAATAGACAGGCAGTGAGATCAATCCCTCAGCTAAACGTGGCTTTCGTGGTCAGCCTTTTTACGAAACGGTTCGCTTCACGGAGCATATAAAAATCCACGACATCGTATTCAAGCTCTGAAACAGCGAGAGCTGTGTCAAACAACAAACTCCTGTCTCATTTTTGTGTATTAGTTTTATAGATGTTCGTGCCCTCGAGACTCATACAGCATATAACAATCCAGGAAATAAGATAAACATCAATCGGATAAAATTACGATAAAAAATTCAGGAGACTAATTTTTCAAATAAATAAAAGAACAGCCTGTGCGCTGTCAGCCAGCTGTGTTAGAAGTTTGAGGAAAGGCTGTTTCCCCCTCCTTTGTCATTTCCACCCCAGACATGTAAATGCGAGATATGCATCCGTCCACAAGGCGCCAGAAAACCTTCAGTCGTAAACAATCCTGACCATTTAACATATTTGAATAGTGAAGTCTTTGTCAGGACTCATGACTATACCCTGTCCCATGTAGGACTCAACACCTGATGAACATAAAACCGCCCCCAGCTCTGCCACGTGGGGTTTCATTGTCACAGATGGGTTGGTGGGCACAGGCGTGACGTTGGGTTTTACTACCATGCTGACGCAGCACGGTACGACCTGCCACGTGTTTGCCAGTGGTTCTGTACTGGTGGTTGTGTTTAAGGAGAATGGAAAACTTTCTGTTAAAAGTATAGGATACACAGTGGGGGGGGCACAGGTTTGGATCCTCTTACAAGACAACCAGATGTTTATGTTCTTGTGGATCGGGAGTTTGGCGAAGTCAGGGAAAACAATTGTGCGCATGACTTGCGCTACTTTGTGGAGCGTGACTTGAGCATTTTGTGGAAACAGAACCGCTTTTGTTGGGCTAACTGGATATCCAGGCCCTGAATAAACTCCTGGGGTTTGGCCTCCCTGCAGTCCCATGAATCACCTGTGCTCCTCTGGCCTGGGGGCTCGGTGAATGACCGCGATTTAATTCGGCCTCCTCAGGAGTTGCCTCGTGAGGAGGAGGTGGACAGAAGAGCTGCAGACAAGCGCCTCTCAACTCCTATCTGACCTTGACGTGACCGTTCAAGGCTCCTGGGGGCTGAGATTTTGCTGTTTCTGTGACCACATGATCAGCGTGTATGTCTCATTCTGGGAGGGAATCACTGAGTATAGTTAAACAAGCAATTTTCCTCATCTCCAGGTAACTACAAACGTTTGTAAAAGATCTTATAAACCTTGTTCAGGCATTGGACTAAAGTTGCTTTTATGTAGTGATGAGGCAAAGTACGCTTCATCACTGATGGTGGGTGGGAGTATCCTGAACTAACCAATCAAAGCGAGGCTTCAGAATCCATTCACAACCCATGCATTCATCCACCTTGGGTTTTGAGGCCTCATTTGTCCCTTCACTACTTTTATGTGAGCTATGAATTATTGTCACTTATTTTCTCTAAGCCTGTTGGGTATTAACCTAATAAACAGACGGCTGAAGTCCATCTGTGATGTGGCATGGAACATGGACTGAGGGCTGTATATTATGGCGAAAAATTCTTCTGGAGGATGAACTCTGACTGACAGTCACCCTTTTTGACCTATGAGAGTGATTTCATTACTGCACCACAACAAAACGAGTTCAGCAATGCCCTGGGGGAAAGCTTTGGTCGGACTGGTGCAGGGTCACGAGTGATACGGTAAAGAGTAAAAAATAAAGATCACTCAGGTAGAATAGTTAGTAGAACAGTGCACAGTCGCCGTTTTGGCAAAATTAATGAAATGCCACAAACTTGCAGTGGACAGAATGGCGGGACTCTCTGATTGCTAGGAAACGGAGGAAAAGAAACTCTGCAGAGATACAGCCCTGTGCAAAAGTCTTAGGCAGACAACGAAGGCTATTTGTAAATCATGTTGGTGTAAAACTGACCTCATGTTGGCCAAATGTGTGTGGTGGAAAAACAGTCAACTTGGAGTCTAGAGACAGCAAATACCTTTATTACCTAGGTTATTCAGTGCACAGAATAAGCCGAGACAAGAGGAGTCCCCCCTCGACACCCTCAGGTCTGACTAACTGTTTCTAAGGCAAGCTTATATCTCTTTCTCTAACAAGCACACCCTCGTTTGCTGCCTGCACCACCTGGGTATGCTTGATAGAGACAAGTTGCACACAAGGTAACATTTATTTCTATTAATTACTGAAGTCTCATGTTCCGGTAATTTTCCATTACATGTGTCACTTCACATATTTCAAAACATCTCTTCATGTCACCCCAGAATGTACAGTCGCCATTCAACATACACATGTACTTGTGGAGCTCAACTAGGAGTGAACCTTGTTCTGCTAATCAATACCTCATAAAGCGAATTAAATACATGCTCATGGTGAAAATAAAAAATTACATAGAATGGCTGAGGTGCTTTCCAGGCGAAGTTTGGGAAGCAAAGTTATGCTGTTGGAGCCAGCCAACCAGTTATCAGTAATATTTGGCAGAACAGAATAAATTACTCTGACTTCATGTTGCATTGCTGTTTATCAATATATATTCTAATGTTAAACTTTTTTTTAATGAGCAGATATTCAGTTAGTGCCCAGATAAGTGTCATTAAACATTTTCTCAGACTGCTTAAGACTTTTGCACAGTATGGTATGCTAAGTCAATACCAGGAATGCCGGACTGGTGGAGCCCATCACGGCAGAAGGTAACGCCAAGCTCCACCCCTGTCACGTAGCTCCACCCATGCTGGAGCAGACGAGGGCGTCCTCCTCTCTCAACCCCTCGCTTCCCAGTTTAACGAATAAACGAACACAGGAATGCCGACACGCGTGATGAACATGCATGAAGCGGGAATCAAAGCAGGCTCATCCTGAGAGAAGCATAACTGAAATCCAACTACAGGACCTCCATTCCCACGTAGGCCAGCCCCTCAGGTCAAATGGCCCCTAAACAAGACAGAAAAGAACGCCTTGAATCGCGCTGCGGAAAGTGGAAACTAAGGTTCAAGCTAACATCATTAGGAGTGCTTTAATCCTATGCACAGAGGTCATGGAACATTTACAGTATAATTATGTTTCATGCCATGCGACATAATACCCTTTAAAAATGACTTACAAAGCACATACAATTATGCCCTTCAGAGGCCCAAAAATAACCTTATTACATTGTTTTTGGCAAGCTGCCTTACAGACCCCCCCCCCCGACACACGTGTAGTCTTGTAGCGGTGTCGCAGACAGGCTAGGAATGGACAACGTGTCTTCTTTCTATAAGCCCATAGGGGCCTTAGTAAAATGTCCATTGTACATTAACATGTAAAATGGAGGCGAATGTGATACTGGATAAAAGTCTAAGGCCACTGTTTAGAGCAGCCCCTCTCCAGGTCCCACGCTACTTAACGTTTCCCCTCTGTTCCTCGGAGTGGTCCGTTACCATGAGGTTCTGTGTGACAGCTCCCATATGGAGATGCTGGGAGTGACCCGGCTCTGCTCTGTTGTTCTTGGGTCGTCCACGGAGCTAAAATCAATTGCCTGCGGAGGCCACACTCGGGGGCCCCGTTAGACGGTTAGGCCGGAGAACGTCTGCATTGTAGCCAGGCTCCATGGCCGGCCTTGAGTAAATAGCTCCATGCTGCCCACTACGCAGGCCCCGGAAGGCAGGGATGATGGATGCCTGCGTCAAGGAGCATCGCCTGTGTGTAAACAACACATTCCACCAGAGATGTGTTGTTTTACTTTCTCCACCCCTCACCCCAATACCTCTGTACAGTTGGAAAACACAACACAAGGAGCTTGCCCAAATGTTTGCTTAAAAGATAAGTTTTTTTTCTTTTAATTGTCAGACAATCCAGGTGAGGTATTGATTGCAGGTAGGAAAATAAATGGAGCTGGACACATTGTGCGTATGACCATACTTTGTACTGTCCTGGGAGGATTTACTCCACCTTGCTGCCTTGCTTAATGTGGCCATTAGTATCCGAGTTATTGGGAAACTTCTTCTGTTCCCGAGGGAAACGTCCGAGTCAATATGTGACCTACTCTGGTACATGAATATGGACATAAACCTTATTTACAACACTCATCTGTTACCTTAATATCGTATAAATGTAACCACATTTGTTACACGTATAACAAAAGCCATTAGCAGTTGAGCAGCTTCCTAGCAATCTGTCCTGTAGAAGGGCCACCAACAATAAACCCTTTACTTCAGAGACAGGACAGCATGCTGAAGCAAATTAACATATAGAAAGTGGCTTTTATGTGCAGATTAAACAAATCCACCCTGGACTGAGACTGTGTGTCATAACATAGATCTTTCTCGCACTTCTGAATTACTCCATGCACTTACTTGAGCTTGAGAGTAACTTGAAATCAGTGGGTCAGCTTTGTTTTAATCCAGTTGTCCAGACTTCAGTTTCCAGAAGAGTCGCCGTTCCTAAAGCCCTGAAATGTTAAGAGCATTCTAACAGGCTACATGAACGAATTGGGAGTTTAAGAATCCTTCCCGTACGCCCGGCAGAACGGACGAGACCCTCGTGACGGGTTTGGATTCAGTGGACCAAAGAGTATTCGGGAACTGTTCTAGCATATGTAAAGAAGAGTATGGAACCCAAAGGCCTGTATATAGGGCATGTTTTAAAATAAAGAATGGTCTTAAAAAAGCACACTTTTCCCATCAGACTGGCTAGTAACTGACCCAAAGGCACTGAACCCCCCCCACTCACACAGCATCGCCACTGGTCGGGCGTACCTGCGTCCTAAAATCGCCAAGGTGACCTGTCTTTGAAACAACACTCAGCTGCTTCTCGTCAAAATCAATTACGTTCTTGTCAGGGCTGCCGGTAATCCCGTCATCCCGTCTTTTCCCTTTTTTTTGTTTTCGAGATAAAAAACTTAAAGCTTTACATTTTTTCCCCTTAATAAAATGTAGGACATGCTTTTTCTGTTTCCTTCTTTTAGAAATATGAATAAAATTACTAGGATGACAAAACTGAACAGCACTGAATGTTGCTGCTTTATTGTTAAAATGCATTTTTAGGCACCCTATGTTTAGTGACCATAACTTTTGTGTGCTACCCATCCTATTATTTTAATTTCAATGAAACAGCAGTCAGTATGTCTCAGATATACCCACATCAGCACAGAAACCTCTTGTAAACAAATGCCCCCTTTTACTAAGAGATCAGTCCTTCAGGACACCTTAATGATGCCACTACGGGGTGGAATGGGCCAGGATCCAGCCAATCAGATACCTCGAGCTCCTCGAACCTCTCTTGACCCTTATGGGAAGAGTTGTGACGTTGCCGTGTCACCGTCAGCATGACGGCTCGCAGTCACGTTTGCGACAATTTTGCTGGCTTCCCGGCAGCTATGGTCTGGTAAGGTGGGTGCGTGGTAAAGGATCTATCTTTTGACTGCCACACATGTCCAGTACACACTAGGGAGAGTGGGGTTCACCTTCCAAACCCGGATCGGGTTACCCTGCTTCAGAGCTCACCTGTTTCTCATGTTGATTACTTTCTTCTATGACTGTGTGTTGTCCTGTTTACCTCCTGGTAGCCCACGGACACCAGGCAGTTTTTGGTTCACTGCTTGAATGTTTTTTCCTTTGTTGTTTGTTTGCTGTTTGACCCCACCCCCCTTTATCATATCAGCCTTGAAACACGTCACATGATTGCACTCTGGATCTCTCCTGGCTTTCTCACAACTCCCACTTACAGTATGTCGGGTGCCCTGGAGCACAAAGGGAACGTAATTGGATGTTGACAAAACTTGCTTTTGAGATCAGCTTGGTTTTATAAGTGAAACATTGTGCATTCTTACCAAAATCCCCTTTCGAGATGTCAGGGTAACACTCAGCTGTATTCTTTATAGGAGGAAGATCCTGCTGCGTCGGAGTCAGTGGGAAACACGACCCGGTCCATCTGCACTCACGGTAACATTAATCTTCGAGCCACTTCAGCACGACTGATTATATGAAGTACACACTCCATTCCAAAATCTCAATACCTGCTCAACCAACGGACCTTTACTGAGTGTACAGTGGTAAGTAATGTAATCTGTAAATACGAATATACTACTAACACGCAGCGGATTCCGAGGAACACATATGGATCACCCTCCCTGTGGCAGTATCTACCTACCTGGCAAACAGGGAACGTTCCCACAGCATCCAATAACATTCTCATTACGTTCTTAACATTCCTGTAACGTTCCCGGTTTGCTGGGTAGCAGTCACCGGGCCTGATCAGATTGTTCAAAGTGCTAGAGATAAACGGGGCCAGCTGAGCGGACGCAGGAGAGACACGGACCATGGAAACTGACATCAGTTTGCTGAATTGATGCAGTTGAATTCAGCTTTATGGTTTGATACATTGATTTTCTACAGTAGGCTGTGTTCTTTTGTGCCCCTTAGCCAGCAAGCAGGCTAGCCGTCAATTTGTCATCTTATGAAACGTAATAATCATTAATGCAGCCAGCCACTGTAATTATCACATCAGTGTCAAAGATTGTGGAGAAATCATGTTTTCTCCAGGTTGAGTCAGGACCTTCCATTGGATTTTTAAATTATTGCAATTAAGCTGATACAATAAATAGTTATCAGACAGTTCTGAACCAATGGCAACATGCTGTCTTCCTCAGGTCCCTCTCCTCTCCTCTCCTCTGTCCCACCTCACTCTTCTTCTCACCCGGCTCTTGCTGGTTGGTCTTTCAGCTGCTCCGCCTCCCCATCCACCCGTCACTGGTCACCTTTGTGTCTTTGTCTTTGAAGTCAAGCTGCTCCACTTGCACCGTCTTTCATCTCGCTTCCTGCAAGCCCACCCTGCCCTCCCACCCTCTCTAAACAACCACACAGACTCGCAAACGGAGCCAGCTATGAGGCGCAGGCGGTGAATTAATAAGGGATGATACACAAACTTGGAGGAGACCATCAAAATACGCTTAAACATTCGAACACACAGCCAAGGCCACGAAGAGCACCGAGACAGCAAACTCTCCTGAATCTGCCCAGCTGGCCCTGTTTATTCCTTGCTGCCCAATCAGACCAATTAGGCCCAGCTGGTCAGTTGGCACAGAGAAGGTAACAACAGTAACGTAAAGTCACCACACTGTCAGTTTCACTCTGTGGCGACTTGAAAGAAGAGGTATGTGTGGTGGGTGGTTAAAGTTAATTTGTGTGGACGCTCCCTAATCAAACATTTGTCCCCCCCCAATGGCCAGCTCGTCTGTCTAGAGGTTAAGCCCCTCCCACCTCACCCCTAGCAAATTTGGTGAAGTCAGTGACAGGGTGGGACCAAAAGAAACTGATGTATTTCTGCATTAAGGTGTGACAGGCGTTGGAGCTCTGGATGAATGTCCCCCGTTGAATGGTCACATTATCGCCCGGAAAGTTGTTTCTAAAAGGAACCAGTTTCAAAACTTTGTTTCAAGTATCTAATGTATGCATTGCTCATTATTGTGATTGTTTAGGAGAATGCAGCTTGGCTCGAATCAGTATTTACCGCGGTCTGAAATTACCCATCTGCCCACTCTGTTTTTTTTTTTTTTTAAAGCAAAGACTTGGACAATCAGCACGTATCTTTGTTGAGGTGGCTGCCAGACACAGGTGTTTGCTGATTAAGTGTTTGCACCAAAGTAGCCAAGTTAAGACCTAAAAGCAAATCAGACCTGAGAAAAATGCAGCCCCCCCCACCAGCAGCTGCCAGCCCCCACTTCCTTTCATGTGGTGACATCAATGCTTCTTGATTGTGGTCGTTTCCTGTTTAAGGTATTTCTGCACGCTGCCTGTCACCATCAACTCGACGCCCCCGCGCAATCTTTTTCGAAGCGGCTCACGCGTACACTAGACCGGGACGGCGGGAGGGGAAGTGTCGTGGAACTGAACGTGACCCCGCCCACTCCTCCCGATGCTCAACAAACACCAGGTGTGCTTTGACCGACCGCGACACCCGAGTGACTGTGCTACATATACGCCACCCCAGGGTACACGGCCACACGCACGGGTCGCACGCAAGCTATCGCGAGACTATGGTACGTCTATAGAATATTAAAACCACGTCGAGGATGTAGACATCTGGAAAGCTCATGCAAATAAAACAGTGAAAACTCCTAGTGGAGATTTGAGGAATATTTTAACAAGCAGTAAATAAAAAATGAACCTCTCGCCATTAAACGTGAAATGCTTTACTTATTACCTGAACCTTTTACAGGTGGTGAGGCAACACACACACACACACACACACACACAGCTTTCAAACCCGACAAAATGCATGTGAGACAAGTAAAAAGAAAAACCATGCTTAATATCTGCAAGCATTTATTGTACATTCTTTTTATGAATCGCATGGTTATCAGTCTCATTTAGAAAACAGGCCAGAAAGATTTTTTTTCTCCTTTTCACGTTCTTTGTCTGTGCATCCTGCATATCACCTTCCAGAAATCTCGGGGCATTAAGGAAATCTCGCTACGCTCTGGGGCAGAAACGAGTGTCCTCCAGGCAGGCCGGATGAGCTCCTCGCCCCGTGGAAGGAGGTGGTCGACAGGGTCCATGGGGTCCGACTGCTGGGAGGCCAGATGGGCAGAA
>JAACJT020000036.1:3128320-3140458 GCA_009936485.2 Gymnarchus niloticus
TTGAAAAACACCAAACAACAAACGAAACTACTAGGACCCACAAACAAACCGCCCCGCTATTTCCCTTTTTTCTTTTTGTCCGCTCCAGCAAAAGGGGGGGGGGGGGGGGGGGGGGGATTATTCCACTCCTTTCCAGTACTTTCTGATATCCAACCATGCTGCAGTTACACAAAAAATTACTTTATTTTTACAGAAACTGGAACATTTCATTTTGCCTTTTACTGATATCCCTTGCATTTTATATCCAAGCATTCAAGTGAAGATGAAAAAATTTTACGTAACCTGGGTAACAAATCGGTGAACGACCTGACCTGGAATGTTGCCATTAATAATAAAAAAAACCCAAAAAAAACAAAAAAACAAATGATTCAGCAAAATCGGGGACAGCCATTTTCATTCCGCTGTTTTTCAGGCTTGTTGTTCTACGCCGCCATGACAAACATGACCCTTGATCTGAAGTGCGTGAGATTTCATGCTTTCCTTCAAATCTGAAAACAAACGAGAACTAATTCTGCTGACAGTAAGTTATGCATTTCCGGATTGAACGACATCAACACAGATCGAGCTAAGAGCAGGCTGGGAGATTCTGTGCCGAGCAAATCAGAGCTTCATATGAGAGTGCACTGTCAAACGCTAGCTTGCCTTCTGCTGGACACAGTGATTTGCGACTCACTGAATGGCTCAAACGACGTCTCGTTGAAAGGGGAAGCAAACGGAAAGTGAAATGTTCCAGACTGTGGTGGGAAAAAAAGGGAGAAATCTGCTGCTTGGCAAAAAGTAACAGCTTTAGATTTATGCAACTTGCGTACTTTTGGTAAATGTACCAAGTTGAATTCAGTCAAAATCAAAATAACAATATATATATATATCAGTAAACAGCCACTATAAAATATACCCATCAATTGAAATCCACAGCTACATGTCCAAAACACCATCTGACACAAGTCCAAATGGTATGAATGAGCTGTACCTTTGCAGAGAGCACGTGGATCACGTGGCGTTTAAACGACATAAATGAAAGTTCGTGGAGGGACAAAGGGCGGCGGGCGAGAGATACGATAAGGTGTACAGAGGCAGCTGACCTTCGGGAGATGACGAAGGCACCGATGACCACAAGGAGCAGGGTGATGGCCCCGACACCCGAGGCGAGCAGTACGGTGGGGTTTGCACCATCGCCAACAACAGGGGAGGGGACTAAGACGAAAGACAAGAAGATTTATCACCGGTTCACCACCCGGTCAGACTCGGAATGCCAAAAACACACACGCGTGCATGCATAGATTATCTCCGTGCGCGTGGTGCGCTCCGTATCTGTGGCCCAGAATAGAAGACCACCGGGGATTCGGAAGACCCCGACATACCGGAGTTAGTCATTAACTCGTAGGGCGTGCTGAAATCGCCGTAGCCTGCGGCGGTACGGGCGCGCACGTGGAAGACGTAAGAGGTGAGGGGTGCGAGGCCATTGATGTCAGCACTCCGGGAGGAGGTCTTCATGATGCGGTAGCTCCGCTCATTTTGGTCCTAGGGTGTGGAAGAGAGGGAGGGAAGGAGGGAGAGAGAGAGAGAGAGAGAGAATGTTTTCAATGAGTGTCTAAATACTTTTGTCTGGGAGGTCACAAGTTCTACCTCCTCACTGATCCTCCTCGGGAACATTATGCCAAGCAGAGGAGAGGTTTAGAAGACGTGGTCTGAGGGTCATTTCCTGTCCCTTTTTAAACTATCAACTGTGATTTCCACACATTGGTTAGATCGAGGTGATTTGCATGGTGTTGTCCTGAGGCCTGGGTCCCCCAGACGAGGTGCTCACATCACCAGATGGAGCCGGGAAAAACCAGGCAACCGAAACAACACATAAACACGGGGGAAGTGGAAGACCTAAGAGTCGCATGAATTTGGTGACCAGTGGCTGTCTAAGAAGCTATTCACTGTACAAAGAAACAGACGACAAAATCTTCTCACTTGTACTCATGTTATTTTATTACAGTGTGCATGTTCTGAAATGTTGCCGATGGGCTTGTCTAAGCAGCACACGCATTAAAAATCATGTTTTGTGGAGGTCGCACAAGAAGAGCGACAGTCGTAATTTGTAAGGGGCCGTCAAAGCTCCAGGAAAGCGGAGCTCCTGAAAGGCAGTGCTGCCATAAACAGACACGAACACGTCTGCCTGTGTTCTGACAGAAAAGACCACCAGGGACCAATCAGGGACCTGGAGCAGCATGGAGGTGAGGAGCTCTGAAATCCACAGGGCCCCCCTTGGGGGGCATTTAGAAACTGCCGCTGCTCTGGCTCGCCTCCCTACTGGTAGGGCTGCGATATCCTAACGTCTCCTTACCTTCTCGTAGTACTTGACCTCATACTCCAGAATGACCCCGTTGGGTCTCTCGGGTGGTTGCCATGACAGCGACACGGCGTGCCTGGTGATGTCTTTGGTCTGGATGGAGGTGACCTGGGAGGGAGCTGGAAAAACAGAAACACGAAACCTGAGGCCGGCTATCCAGAGGTCATCCGCAGCTCCCTGCTGTCAGAAGAGCCTCCTACTCAGAAGGCATCATTTAGCCCCATCTCAAATTAAAGCAAAACAGAACAAACTCATTCTTTCTAATGTCAGTCAAGGGGAAAGAGGGTTTCCTGCAAAAACACACCACTCCCCATCACACACGCCAACCTCATGGTCACACACACGCACACTCAGAATGTAACTGAGTTTTATAGGCTTCCCAAGGCCTTAGTTACTAGCATTATTATTGTAATCATGGCTTCTCCAGGACCTTCTCAGGAACAGCCAAAGCTGTTCAAACAGTTGCAATTTCCCCATTTCAAAACCCGTGGCGCTCCCATCAGAGGCGATTCTCCATGTTCTGTGTTTATTAACCTCAAAGTTCCTTGTCCCCACTTAACCCCCCCTGGCCTCTTACTGGATCAACCCCTCCGCTAAGGTTCAACTGTAACCCATAGGCTGCACTCCTTTTTTGAGTTCAACCGCCTGCCCCATGGATTCTGTGTTCCACTTTGGATGTGCGTCGGATTTGAGCTTAAAATCACACAATGCTAATGTTATGCTAACAAAGGCATGTGGAGGAATGGATCTTATCCCTCTCTCCTCGGGCCGCACACATTGGCCTGCCAGGCGGACGTCTCCACGGCGCCAAGCCAGGGGCGGCGGGAGAGGGGTCGGCTCTCCCCTTACACACACACTAAAATACACCATCCGGCTATATATTAGCACAGATGAATGAATGTACCCTTGTACAGCTGTTAACCATCAAACCCATAAACATAACCTAAAAACCGACAGCAAACTAAAAATGCGTGACGCTTTTGCACGTACGTATCGTTTGTGCTGTCATCTGCACATGCCGAGTCTCCTCAGGCTCTGACATGCTCGTCCCCTTTGTTCAGACCCCTGGACCCCCCCCCACGCGTAAATGACAGGACTGACCACAACGGCATAGACACAAAAGACTGCTTTCCAACTGTGGGAACAACTGGACCCAGTTAGGTCTAGCTATTGGGCCTGTAAAATCATGATTAAACCGTGTGCCCCTCCCCCGCAAAAGACCCAGAACCCTTTGAGGGCCCTTTATTTTAGGGCTCTTTTGTTTTTACGACCGGCCATAGGGGCATTCATCTACCAGCTGTCTCATCCTTACAGCAAACGCCACGTCCAGTGGCTCGTAGCGGCCTCCTTAAGCCTCTTTAATGAGGGGGCCGCAGCAGACACTAGCTAACCCCTCCGTGTCATGCAAACCAGCTCTGGAACAAAAATGCCTTTTCAAAAGTCTTTTGCGGACGAGCAAGAAGATGCTGAGGGATGGAAACAAAAAAAAAAAAAAAAAAAACTGGAAAAAAATCGGGTTAAACCACGGAGCCGTAAACTGAAGGGCGACCGCAGCTCTCAGAATCACTGAGAGTCATGAAACGTGTTCGTAGGACGCTTGTTTGATGCAGCCAATCAGATGCCAGCCAGGGCTGCGAGGATCCGCCGGCAAATCGTGACGCAGCGCCAACGCTGCGATTTCAGGACCAGCCTGAGAAAGGCCATCACGAAACCAGCGTTACTATGCTAATAGCTACACTGCAAATTTAGCTAAGAATCAGATAAAACACAACAGTGTGGACGCAGCTTGGCTGTCTGTCTCAGACCCCAGGTCATTTCAGAACTTTACCTCTCTAGTCTCTGACTGATCGATATACAATTATGAATGCTCCAATGCTTCAATAAAAATTCCAGGATAGTGGTGAAAATCACACACACACACACACACACACACACACACACACACACACGCGTTCCATTCATTTCTATGGCCCTAACCCTAATCCTTACTATGACAATCCTAACCCTTACCCAGCACTAACCTTAATTTAGGTTTAGGCTATTTAGGTTTTTTTATTGCATTCTCAGATTTTTATAAAATTGAGTTTTCCTTTGTGGGGACATGACAAATGTCCCTATGAGGTGAGAAGTAACAGGATTTCATTCTCGCAGGAGAGCATTGCGTTCCCCACGTCATGATAGTAAACACATCCATAAACACACGCCCACACAGACCTACCAGCCTGATTGGTGGTCACGCTAACCGACACAGACTGCTCGCGCCCAGGGCTCTGCTGGGACACACCGTTGACGGCCCAGATCTGGAAGGTGTAGTTGGTGTGCGCCTGTAGGTCAGTGATGGCCACACGTGTGTCCCGCAGGCCCTCCTGCTGGGGAGAGAAATGCACGTCGGAGCCGCAGGGCTGGCAGCGCCGAGCGTCCGCGCTGCACTTCTGGCACACCACGCTGTAGCTGAGGTCCAGCCGTCCACCGGCCGACTCCGGCGGCATCCACTCCAGGGTCACCGATGTCTCGTTCACGTTGGAGATAGGCAGCAGGGGGGCTGACGGGGGGCCTGCGGTGGAGACGGGCGGGCAGGCGGGGGGGGTGAATGGTGAAATCCTGACACGCACGGACGGATGTGGAAAGACGTGCACACACACACTAAGCAATACGTTCAGGGGCATGCAGACATAAACACACTCTGGCTAAACATCCACCGTGTTTATTGAAACGAACGTTTATGAGGGATCATCTTCGCAAACTCTTTCCTCTCTGGCCAGCATGCCTGCCCGGGCGGACGTAACCGCGTGCATGGAGTCTGGTGTCACTGAGAGAAGTGGCGATCAGCCATACGCCCTCCGCTTTATTTTTGGAGGAATGGAGATGGCCATGGTGCAGCTTCACTACAGTCGGGGAGGGGACAGAAGCAAGGCATGGATGGGGGGGCAGGAATATAGGGCATTCCAGAAGAAAAGGTACACAGCAGGAGGAAGAGAGTATTGTGTGTGGGGTGGGGGGTTGAGTTGTATGTAACCGAGACTCGTCCCATCTTCATTATGCAGCCTGGTTAAGCCACCAGACAATGACACTGGTCACAACAGACGGAGCTCATTTATAACTTTCAACACCGGACAACCCATTAAAATGTCCTTAATTATCCAATGCTGTTAGTTTACAGGTGTACGCTATTTATGATGTATTTTACTCATGAACGTACATTTAACTGATACAGCTTAGGGTGAATATTTTTCTACAAGGTACAACAACCGGGCCCTCAACTGTGACTTTCAGAATGCTGTGTTCCCCTGTAAAGTGTCCTGTTGCGGCTCACAGTTCATTCTGATTCTCCAGCAGCCCAGACCAGTGAGATACCAAAGGTCAAAGGTCAGGAGGTAAGACTAGCGACACAGTATGGCAGTCGAAAGAAAATACAGTTCCAGCACTGAAGAAGACACCGCGTGTGTGTGTGTTTGTGTGTGTGTTAGAGTCACAGTGCACTACTTTCAGTTTTCTTTTCTACTTTGATCGCTGGACCACGTAGACATATTGGGTAAACGGTTTTCAATGAAGTCTCTTCATACACACAGAAGCACACACTAATATAGCGAGACACACAGCATGATGCATGTGAGACCTATTATGAAATACACAATACGTCCACAGACACATAAATTCAGACATCTCTGTTTGCGTTTTTCAGTGGAAACTTCCCATGAAGTCTTTCTTCAATGCAACTCTTTACCCACCGCAGCAGAACTCAAAAAACATGAACATAAACAATTTTCTTTAAAAAAAAATATAATGAAAAAAGGGCATTTGATGTGGTAGGGTGTCTTTTAAGCATCTTGTTGTCTGTCAAAATCTGTCCCCACAAAGAAAAGGAAACCTGCAGACAGACAGACAGACAGACAGACAGACAGACGCACGCACGCACGCACGCACGCACGCACGCACGCACGCAGGTGTAGGTATGCGCCAAGGTGCAGACACTTACGGGTGCATGCCGTGGAGACGGGGTCAGAGGCTGAGCGGAAGTAGCCTTGGTGGCAGGTGCATGAGGAGGCAGCCTCGACCGTGGAGGTGCTGAGCTGGGGACAGGGTGAGCAGCTGGCTTCTGTCGCCTGGGCCTTGTAGTAGCCTGGCCTGCAGGCTGCAGAGGGGCAAGAGGCCATTTTCATCACCTGTTCACGTCTTCTCACCCCCCCGCCTAGCCCCACCTCTCCTCCTCCGAGGGTGATGTCTCTGTCACCGACTCCTACTGTTTCTCCTTGACGGAGAAAGTCAAAGAGACAAGTCGAGACAGGAATCCATGAATGACGGACTCCTGGCCTGAAACCCATTTTATGACCCTAATTACGAGCCAGGGCCATCGCTGCGGAATGCATTCGGGACCTTATCGCTGGTGTCAGAGCTGTCGCTCGATATCACACGCCGCGATACAGCATACGTTGCCACGCCCACCAAAACGAATGGAGCAGAAGACAAGGTATTAGCTTTTTATAGGCCTTTTATAGTGCTGCCAATTGCTCCCTATCAACGCTGGTATAAAGCGAGCTCATGAAACCACGCCGTTCATTCCACTAAAACTCTGGCCCATAAACTTTATCTCAGCCTTTATGGTCTTATTTGTGCCTGCGTCACGGTTTAATGAAAACACAAATGACGTTCAGCTGGAGTCCGACTTGAAAGTTTCCGTGTGTTCGTTGCGGACGGTCCGATCAAACGGGTATCGTCCACGCCTTTTTATACCGTCCAGAACACACCGTATGACTGGCAGGGCGGGCAGATTCACATGATGTTTGGACACGTGCACGTCTGCCCATTACGAGAATTCCTGTGTGTGCAGAGTGAGACAGGCGTGGTCACCAGAACAACACGTGGTTTGAGAGCCGCTTGAGAGCCGTCAGATTCAGCTGGGCACTTGGTGAATATGGAGGGTCTCCTCTGAGAGGAGGGGAATGCAGGAAATCTCACACGCGAAGCGACCCGTGACCCTTCTGTCGTACACTCAGTGCTCAAGTGTTAATTCACTTAGCAAGGGTTCCAAAACCGTTACAAGCAATCTGAGAGAACGATATGGCCAACCCGGCTCTACAGCCGGGAGTTTGCTGCGGTTCGGGACAGCAGCAGTGCTCCACCAGGACCCCCATGACCACCCCCCACAGGTCAGGAACGTTCCAACCTCCCCCACCCTCACCGATTCACTTAAAGCTGAAAGCCTTTCAATGAAAAGGATGGCGTTAGGGCCGTGATAATTGGGATCCGACGGGCGGCCCGTCCCAGACGAAAGAAGGGGAGATTATTCCAGATCTGATTGGGAGCCGCTGACGGGATGGGGGCGGGCAGTGCGGGTCTTCAGGCAGGACGGGGTGGGGGGGGTGCCCTTTCACAGGAGATGTCCTTTATCTTTGGGCAGCAGAGAGGAAAGCAGGATGAGGTTCCCCCTCTCCAAAAAGCTCACCACTGATTCCTTTTAACGGGACGCCCGGGGGAGAGTTAATTGAAGGTTACGCCCTGGGGCTTCTGACAGCACGAGGGTGGGGGGGCGTAGTGCACCTGATCCTAAGTCCTTAACTGGAGTGGCCAAATTTACATGGGACAGCCACATGTTGAGCAGGACAACTCCACCAACCCTACCCCTTACTGTGGTCACTAAAGCCTGAGCTGGCTGGGGGGGGGCTGACACTGGATTAAACTGATGGGTTTTTTGCCTTTACTATCAAAGTGGTGATTACAGGCTTCTGGCTGGTCATTCAGGATCAGTACCCCCCCAATCCCCAAAAGAGGGAACAACGTGTTTTCTCTGGAGGGCAAAACAAAGGCAGCAGCCCGGATGGGCTTTACGGATTTGTGCCGTTGTTTACCCTATGTGCTGGGTGCGGAACAGAGGGTGGAGTGAGGCTGCGAGTGTGCGGAAGGGCTGCGTCTGCGTGTGTGTGGATGCGCGCATCTGCGCACGTGAATGCACGCAGGGAGCCACACGTGAGCCCATGTGTGTGTGCATGTGCGGACGGCGGGACTGTGCCTTTGTGTGAGCGCGTGCAGCAAGTCGCTTCGCCTGGTGAGAAAATGGGGCAGGAGCGGGAAAATCAAAGGAGGACCAAGTTCCAAAAGCGCTGGAATGTTCCACAAATAAGTTCAGAACCTCCAAACCGGGTCAGGTGCCAGGCCTCATCCCCCCCTCCCTCCAGCTCCCTCTACATCAGCTAAACCATGTTTGAGTTGGGGGGGATTGGTGGTCGAAGGTGGATCCTGTATTTAGAGGATGGAGGATGGGACATACAATGTAGGATTAGCCAAATGGCTTGCAGGCCCTTGAGGGACTTCGGGGTCGATAGGCCCACCCTAGGCCCACTTGAAGCAAAGGACTCAAACGGGATGAAAGTAAGCCTGTTCGGAATCTCCGTTCCTTGGGAGGTGAACATCGACCTGTCTCCCGCTGCTGTGTTCCCAAAGCCCCGCTGCCCAATCCCATCCCGCTCATTTCTGAGAGCGATGCCATCCCTGCCCTGTAGAAACCTGCTTGCTGGGCGCGGGCAAGGCGTAGCTTGGCCCAGCTTCCTCGGCTTGGTGTTACCGTTGGCCTTATTGTTAGGCTCACTGCAAAAGTGGTGCCACGGAGCAGAATGATTTAAAAGATCGGGGCGGGGGGGGGGCACTTGGCATAGATTTTCCAAGAGCAACACCTGGACTGAATCCAGGCACGCAAACCAAAGGGCCGAGTCTAAATACCGGTGCTGGTGGGGGAGGAAAGGCTATCGTACGACTGACCTGCGTCCCCTCTGTGGGCTTGTTAGTGGGCAGGCTAGTTGGTAGGTAAGTTGGTTTAGTCACCCGACGGAGCCAGATATTCACGTTTGCATGAGAAGCAGATAGCTCCGTTTGGTTTCCACCTCTTCATCACAGCAGTCTTTCCAGAGACTCAAACATTTCCAAAGCTGCCTGTTCACTGTCAGCAGATCAGAACGTCTCATGTCAACAGAACATCTTTGAGGTTATACTCCAGCCGATCCTCTCCTTCCAGTTTCTCATTATTTTCAATATCTTTTTCAGTGTCATTTTGTTCACACGCGGACACACAGAGGCAGCACCGGCAACAGTATCCTCCAACTACACACCCACAGAACTGTAGCTCTGGTGGGCGGAGCCTGAGTGGAGGTTCATGTCCCAGAAGAGGAAGTGATGCGTGAAGGCTCCAGCTCCCGTTGTATGTCTGCCGTCATTAACCCCCGTGCCGCGGCCTGCTCAAACCCGGCATCTCCTTGTGCAACGTGATCCGCTAATGGCTTTCGGGTTAGTGCGGGTTATACAGCTAATGCACACTTTAAGACCGGACACGGGGAGAGCTGGACGCACCGATGATAATGTCGAGACCCCAGCCAGGACCCTGGACTGCTAATGCAGACTAGTAAAGGTTGGGTAAAGACTGGGATTTCCCATCTGGCCTGCTTAACACACAGCTAAAAGCGCTGAGTCGACTCTGAGTTTTCCTACTGTCAGCTGACACGGACCACTTATTGTCTGATAAATATCACAGCGGCGATCAATAGAGTCTGAGCCTTTAAACTGTTTTCCACAGAATTACTGCGGGAAAAAAAACATTTCCTCATCTTGCAAATACAGTCTTCTGCCCTCTTCTGTCGCTTCATCTGCTCTCTGGTTTGGGGTTTCTCACGCGATGTCCGTCAGATGAACTCACAGCTGCCCGGGGAGAGTTCTCAGAGGGAATGAGCGGGGCCACCAACAGGCTGGAATGGCAACAGCGAAAGTTGCCGTGGAAACGACAGAACCCCGGCATGATGGGATCCTCCGTGTCACCGGTCCAGCTGTGGCGAGGGTCCCTAGGACCCGTCACTTAGGAATGTCCTTCAAGTCACATGTAGGTGTATAGGGGCTCTCCAAGTTATTCTCGCCTTCATCCTCTGGCTGGATTTGAAACCCCTCCTCCCAGCCTAATCCATTCAAGAGTTTTTACCGACTCCCCCCCTGCAGCCCCCATGCTAATAGGCTCAGCAGTGGCTCAGAACACTTTTCAGTCACACTTAATGAACCACATTCTCCTGCCGTGAATTGCTTCTGTCAGAGGTCCAGTGCAGTAGGTGATTGATTGACTCACTCGGACTGATATCCAGTCAGCTGCTCAAAAGAGGAGCGATGTTAACAGCCTTCAGATGACATGTGAAAAAGCCCCACAGCCCCTATACCGGAGGGTGGGGGCTTTGTCGGTTTGGTGCAGCGTGGAGGTCATATCGTGACAGCAAGACGGCAATGTCAGATAACAACGTGGCACCGGGGCGATTAACCTCCACTAGTGAATCAAGCTGAACACGCCATGTAAGTTCACCCAATAAAGTGACTTTGCTAATTAAATAAATAATGTAATATCCTAATTACATCTTCTCCTTCTGCTGTGAGTAATGAGGAAGATGGGTGATCACTGGTCTGGGACTGAGATGAAAGCCCTTCAAATTAATTGGCAGCGGTAAAGTTCTTCATTTAAAAAAATAATAAAAGCAGAAATCACAGGACCTACAGTTAATTACTGGTTTTCGTTCGACCGTTTGTCTCATGCAGCAGTGCGTTTCTGACTAAATGACGGGCGCCAGTGGACGTTTCTGAAAGCCACGATGTGGGGAGAGTGAGCACATTCCCACGGCGACTCCCAAGACCGTGGCACCGGTGTCTTACGGCAGCGAGGTCGAGGTACCGGGGCCACATGCATGCAGCTGCAACCACGGCTGTAGCCCCGGGTTCGGGGCGTCGCTTAACCCGCCGTCCCGGTCTGGTTCAAATTCCATGGGAGGCGATGTTTTTGCGTGCCAAAAATGAGGACAAAGCCTTGGGGGGGTTTAGGCGGAGGGGGTGGGGGCACATGTCAATCCAGTGCCTGGGACATGGAACTGGGCAAGTCTGCCGATGAAAGAGCCAAGAGTGAAAAGACATGAGAAAAGAAAGACAAGGAACGAACATCTGGAAGTAATAAGAGACGAACACACACGGAGTGAGCCGAAGTTCGATGCGTCCCACAGCAAACGTACAAACAGCCCAAAGACCTTACATGCAAACTCCCATTTCTCACCCGTAACTGAAAAAGTATCACGACTTATTATGCTCGGCTCAGAACGTCTCGGGGTGAGAATCCTTCCCCACGAGTCGGTGTCAATAAGGCTGGAACATTTACGCTCACCGTGCAGGGCAACGTGTCCCCCGAAAGACACACAAACGTCTCGTGCTGAAACGTGCGAAATCTGAGTTTGATTTGTGCATCTGGATGGGTAAGGGGTCTTAAATAGCACACATCGAGTGACAGGCAGGAGGTTCGACCGCCACGGGACCAAGAAGACTTCAGCTGCATTGAGAATTTCAAATCTTTACATTTAGTGTTCCTGCATCTGATCATTTTAGACACACATAAAGAAAAACCATCAGCAGGAAAGGGGCACTGCACAAGTGACAGGTTTCCATGACAACATAGCGGGGTGACAGCACACATCAGGGGGCACCTGAGACCATGTGAGGAAGTTTTCCAACTCTTCATTGCCGAATCAGATTGGGCTGCTTCAGGTCAAAGGGAGAGCACACTCACACACGAAGAACACACACCCTCATACATGAAACAAACATGCTCACACATACACACGCTCAAATACACACACTGAACACACACTCACACACACACAGGCAAAGTCCCATACACACTCGAGCTGAAGTCCAGCCCGGGGAGAGAGGAAACAGGACTGTTATGAAACGTAATTTATGGGAGCCCAAATGTAGATCAGTAACTGGGGGTGGGGGGACAAGGAAAGCGGGTTTCTTTT